>OZ020290.1:9400841-9451001 GCA_963971205.1 Aethes cnicana | reverse complement strand
GCCACTCTTCAAGTGAGTACAGCCCGATTTACACTACGGCGGACACGGTCCTAAAAACACGATTTCGAACACAATTCGAATGAAGTGTCAATGTTTGCGTGAGAGGACGTCTGTACACTTGTAAATGTGTGTGTACCACTACGCTGGCCAGTGATTCACTCACCATCTCCGGATAAAACATATGACGGTAAGGTGAATTGGGCGCGGGCTAAACTAAAAGCGGCGGAATCTAAATACGGCGTTAAGTATAGATTCAAGCGGGTGATTCCGTGGTGACCGTCAAGATAGCGTACACCGTAACGCCATCCAGGATCTGGTTATACAATTAAAAAGTACCTACGGAATATCTAAGTTAAAAAATTGTACCCTTTAACTTTTTGAAATACGAAGCCTGTTCACGGTGTACGGTACCGAGCGTCAAGCTGGCGTACACCGCGTGGATCATTGGAACGGCTTGGTTCTCGGGAATGATTTACAGCTCGAAAAATAGTACCCAAATAGTACCCTGCGACCGTCAAATTTCACCACTGTATCTATAATAAACTGCTAGAAGCTAATAGAAGCGAAAAATTCAGTGGTAAATTCAAATTGAATTTCGCACATAAATAACTTCAGAGGTGCGAGCCGGAATCGAACCCCCGACCCTCTGCATGAGAGACGGTATCGGTAGGTCAAACCACTAGGCCACCACAACTTGAGGCATATTGTGTTTTGAGATATAGAATAATCGTTATCCTCATTCAACAGCATGACTGTGGCAGCATAGTACCTCTACTGGTTGCAAAGTAACCGGTTTCAGTAAGCGCGTCATTGTTGCAGGTCGATACGGAACATTCCGGATTTGGACGAGCAGTCGGAGGCGCTCATGTCTTCAGAGGAGCCGACGTAGCTCCGTCGCCCGTCCCACTAGTCTGCATTCAAACACACACCTATTGGACACGAGCTGCACTACCTTCGAAATTCTTCGATACAAGTCAAGGAAATTGTCCGTATATCAACCTCGTCGCTTGCTAAACCCATGGTCTAAGAAAACAAGGTCCGCTGATCCGGGTGACGTATCACCGTAACGTCAAAGTCGAGTTGCCACTTTATTGCAATAAAACAAAAATGAAGGAAATATTTGCTGCCGTTATAATGCATAAATATATTTTTATTTTAATTGCGCATTAGAATTGTCATTTAGAATAAGAAGAAAGGAGAGGAACAAAATCATTTATTTGACACATAAATTCGACACAGCAAAAGTACAATAAAATAAAAATAAAAGCAAGGTAAACAACAATTGGGCCGAATTGTGTCAAAATGGATCCCACTCAGCATAATGCAGCGGCGCTATTTACTTTGTTTAAGCACACAAAATGGGACAAGTCAAAAATAAATGAACGTAATAATTTAATGAAACACTCACAGTATACATGGGGGGTCGGGGATTATTTTAATATACCACTTTCAACAAACAGCAGTGCGAATGACGTAAGGGTGACACCCACACTACTACAGAATATCATGGCTCAACCCGTTCGCACTCTTAAGGCCCGCCACATACAGTCGGAATTCCCTTACGGAACTCCGCAACGAACACTGCTGCGTGTATGTGGCAGATCTATACATTTGTATGGATCGGAATTTAGTTACGGAATAGAGAAGAAATCTGCATAATTTGGCCACTAGGAGCGCTGCAATCGCTTGACCCAAACCATCTGTCAATTTCATAGAGAAATATTTGTTGTTATTGGTTTTAGTTAAATTATAAAAAAATGCTGCGCTGTGCAGTTCCAGGATGCAATGAGAACGGACGACACGTATTTCCGAAAGACTTGGTATGTATCTGGGGCAGGTATAATTGCACTGGGATGTCTTCATTTTCATCACAAATAACTGAATCAAAATTAAAATTGCGGTCAATATTTAACAATTTCAAACAAATTACTTAAAAATTCCAACAATGAAAAACTCGTACCCGTAAAAATTTGACAGCTACAGGGTTGGGGTTTTGGTTTGGGTCAAGCGTTCGCAGCGCCATCTAGGTCGAGCTTTGCGTATTCTTGTCCATTACGACTGTACGTACTCCTCACCAGTTGGCACCATTGTTCCTACGAGGTGTTGGTTGTCAGTGTCAATCTTGGCATTATATACAATCTTTCAATGTCACTGTGACATTTGACGTTTCGGAGAGTTGACAATTTAGCGTGTAATATGGCACGTAATGTGCTAAATTGGCAGCATTGCGGTGACCCTCATTGGCAATACGTAGCACGACACATGCCATAATAAGCTAAATGAGCAACACTGAGTTCTCTGAAACTTCAAATGTCACATTGACATTGATAATATTGTATGAAATGACTTTGACACTGACAGCCAACATAGGAACAGTGGCGCCAACTGGTGAGCAGTGGTGGCTCCCAATATTATAGCACTGAATTAAATCATAAAAGTTTTTCGACTGCATCAGTCCTACATCTTGCGGCATATTAGTTTTTTCGTGCTTTTAAGCCAATTTGTTCTTAACACGCTTTATCCAATAGTAACTTGCGCGACAAGGTTTGACGGGGGCTTCTGTTTAATTCAAACTAAAAAAAAATTGGTTGTCTGTAAAATTCGGTTTACGGACGATAATTTTACGTGATAACGTCACGCTTAGGCCGATCGTGCCTCTCTATCGCTTGTTCCGCGCTCTCGCTTGCGCGCCGGGCTCAGGCGGAACGTTACTATTGCGTCTTGTTTCTCATGCGTGCAGGCGGCGTTCGTCGATTTATAAGACGTTATCACGTCAATAAATAAATTTTAAAACTGCAACGTTTTTCACCCGATTAGTGCTATACCGTGCAGGCGTTGGGATATTAAACTTCACCAGTTTAAAACTAGCGAAAATACAGCATGAGTGTCCATTGGATCAGTGCGAACACTGTTAATAGGAATTGTACCCTACACTGTGTGACTCTTTCATTTCTAAACGTTTGTAATTTACTGTAAAACTATTCTTCATTGAATTAGCATTTACCTAGTTATCGATGCATGTTAACCATAGCGTAAACGACATTCCAAATCGTTGTTGTTATTTATTAATTTTAAATGTAGT
This sequence comes from Aethes cnicana, assembly GCA_963971205.1. Classification (NCBI taxonomy): domain Eukaryota; kingdom Metazoa; phylum Arthropoda; class Insecta; order Lepidoptera; family Tortricidae; genus Aethes; species Aethes cnicana. The sequence continues at coordinate 9,447,919 of OZ020290.1, read as the reverse complement.
ACCGAGTGACAGATTTATCTCAATATAAACTTTAATACGATATAAATATAGATTTCTTTTGTAATCGGTCGGTATTTTATAAAATATTAATGTCGTGTGTATTGTTGTTTGAAGTTCACATTTTCATTATATTTTGACACTGATATGTGCTTCACTACTTTGACTAAGATTTAGCATTCCCTTCATTTATAATAAAATCACTAAATGTGTACATATAAAATGTTAATTAATATGACTTAAGTTATCTAGGATACTGTGGAAAAGTCTTTATACAATTGGAAAATAAGCTATAGAAATCGCTGAAAAAATAGCATCTATTTTGGTTTGGCGTAGAGGCCTTTTGCTTGTTCCCAAACTGTAAATATGATTATGTTTTCTAACTTATACTAACTATATGTCCATCTGTATCATAGACATGTATTACTAAATGACAATATTTCCTAACATTATTGTGTGTGCCTTTCTTTGTATTCAAAAGATCTCTTAAAAGACCAACATCCAAGATCGTAAACTGGGATCTCTTATTTATTTCTATAATCTTTTTTTAGATTTAGCATCCTAATTAATGACTTTTCAAATATAAAATTACGTAATACATTATTTAGCCTCTTGATATTTTACATTCACCATATAAAGTTTCAAAAAAATCCGACTGCTAAATCGAAACACGTTACGATAGGTTTTATATCTTTAGCATATTTTTGTATGTATCCTTCATTAGGAAAAAGCCGTGGTGGTCTAGTGGTTCGACCTACCACCTCTCATGTGAGGAGGGTCGGAGGTTCGAACCCGGCTCGCACCTCAAAGTTTACTTATGTGCAAAATTCAATTTGAATTTACCACTTAGCTTTTCGGTGAAGGAAAACATAGTGAGGAAACCTGTACGCACCTGCGAAGTAATTTAAAGATGTGTGTGAAGTCCCCAATCCGCACTGGGGCCGCGTGGGGACTATAGCCCAAACCCTCTCGTCATGAGAGGCCTGTGCCCAGCAGTGGGACGCATTTGCCTATTTAGGCAGAACAAGTAGTAATAGGATTTATTAGCGTACATACGGTGTGGTGATTAAAATAATGTTTTCCTTTTCTTTTCATGTTTTTTGAGACTGGTTATTTTGCTTCGCCTACATGTGCCTGGAGCACTGATGAATGCTTGCATCTTAGTTAGTTACTAAGGGTGGTGTATCGGGGAAAGTCATACTTAACACGGTATAGTATACTTACTGACCTTACTGTCAAGAATAGAGGACTTATTCGAGTTAGTAAATAGGTCTAGGGATTTCCCATGTCCCTATATAGCGATACATTATCTCCCTAATTAGAGATTATCTTCCTACCATTGGAATATTATGCCAATTGAGCCCTTAATAATGGGATAGGAAATAAATTTCACCGGATATCTTTTAAGTGAAATTATATCTTTCTAAAGAGATAGTGTATTGTTATTTTATAGGATGGGGAAGTCCTCACATTTTTTAATAACTCGAATAAGGCCTCAGGTGTTATATTTATAAGCCATGGAGAATTTTAAAGTGTGTATGCTGGTTTAACAATACGATCAAGCTTAAAACAATACGGCTGATTTGTCTTCTTTAACCTTTTCAACGCTATGTCAAATAAAAAGGTTGTCACTCACACGCCAAGGGTGGCTGACGTCTAAACCGAATATGGACCTTACGCATGAGGTATATATAGCGTTATTGGCGTGGAAAAGGTTAAGAGCTAAGGCAATATTAATACAATTTAACCAAGTAGATATAAGTAAGTTCAAGGGCTTTGTCACACTTGTATTTACAATTTACATCACTTAGTGTTTAAGTTGTTTGAGATCGCATTGTTTGAAAATTTGATACCTACATTTTGTATTTATGATAATTATAATTGTGTTACTGATCATGTTCCTTACTATGTGAAAGAAATATTGTAAATCCATACTAATATTATAAATGCGAAAGTAACTCTCTGTCTGCCTGTTTGTTACCTCTTCACGCTTAAACCGCTGGACCGGCTTAGATAAAATTTGGTATAGAGATAGTTGAAGTCCCGGAAAGGACGTAGGTTTCTTTTTATACCGGGGAAACGGGTACACATAGCCCCGCGGGGACGAGTCGCGGTCAAAAGCTAGTCACTTATATTTCATTGAGTACTTTAAAAATACTCTGATCTGTAAAATTCATTACCTAAATAAATTGGAATTGGATCAATATTTGGAATAATGGGTTCATTTGACATAAAATATCGATAAGTAATGTTACAAATAATATTTCAGACTATTCTTGTATATGAAACTGGCCACAGTAGTATCCTCCTAGATGAATGGTGCTCATCCAGTCACAAACAGCTTAAGAGGGTTTGTTCCGAAAGTTGGCAGTGTCAAATATTTCGATGTTTTCATTAATTTCTCAATATCACTGAATGAAAAAAATAATTAATCACTCTGTTATTGAATGAAGCATGTCGTTTCATATTTGTTGGAAAGTCTTTAAATCATAAAATACATTTAAAACATCAGTGGAAAGTATAATAAAATTTATAAAATTTTCATAGCTATAGGTATGCGATGTTGTCAACTTTCGGAATAAATCCTCTTAAGAGGGTTTACTCAGAAAGTTGGCAACGTCGCAAATAGCTGTCAAATATTTTGCTGTTTTCATTAATTTCTGAATATTACTGAATGAAAACATGAATTATCGCTCTATGGTTGAATAAAACATTAAGTATGGATTGCGACAGTAATCATAGGAACACGAAAATATTAGTATTATGGAAGTAATATCTTTTGAAAACTTTCCATCGCAGTTTCCATGCATTTTAATGTAATATTGAGAAATCAATAAAAACAGCGAAACATTTGACAGCTATATGCGACGTTGCCAACTTTCAGGATAAACCCTCTTAAGTAATACTAAGTAGTATATTTTTTTCATCATAATCTACTTTATTTTAATGCAAGGTAATAAGGTTCCAATTTCTTTGTCTATCGAAAAAAGCAAAGATCCTCACGGCTGTATATGAAGCACCTATGTAAAATAGCTTTGTTTAGTAAGTATTGACAGTATTAAATGGATTATATCTACATATGTATAACAAAAAAGTGGCAATATATTTTATTATTACAGTGTTTTTTACATTTCAAAACCTAATCCATCCACGTTCATTATCACGGAATTGGCTATTCCTTGGTCCAAGTATGCAGCAGTACTTCTTGAAAAAATCAATAATGTCAATAGTGTCAACACTTTTTTTCAAGAAGTAGTGCTGCATACTTGGACCAAGGAAACACCTTTATTTCAATCGTCATAACGCAAAACCAATTTTATTTTTTACGCAGAATCTACGGTACGGAAAATTCTGAGATTTTTTTCTCTTGATACGGAAGGTTATTCCTATCCTTAAAAAAATAATCGAGCACATTATCATTTTTCACCCATAGCCAATTACATGTAGGCTATTAAGATTTATACACCACCACAACAGCCATTTACGTCCCAATGCTGGGCACAGACTTCCGCTCATTACCAGAGGGTCTGGGCGATAGTCCCCACGCGAACCCAGTGCGGATTGCAGGGAACGGGAAAAAACGGAGTTTTACCTACATGTTAGTGTTTCTGAGAAAATACGAAGTCGCGGACAAAGGCTATCTTTTATACTACGGATTTACTTGCCTACCACACACGGGTTTCAAATTAAAACGTTATGTTAAGTTCAAATAAAACGAGTAATTGGGAGGTCTGCTGAATTCCTTGTCAAGCTTTAAAAATAAGTATGCCATAAAACGGAAACCGGTAAACTGTAACTGTACGCGATTGGGGCAGGCATCACTAGTGTCAAAGTGTCAGACAACATAACCTATAAAAATGTCCGAAATGAAAAGGAATGTAAATATTATCTAGGTCGAGCGATTTTGTGCCGGAAAAATGTCGCGTATAATTAATTATGGTATTAAGCACGTGTGTGTCGCAACGAAAGCTAAGGGCATACACTTTACGAATAAATTTACAGTTTTGCACAATGTCGTCAGAAGCAGCAGCACCGCTCCTCCTACTCCGGAGTCCATCATAAACAATTTAACCGACTGGGAAACTCTAAATAAGAAGAAGAGGATAAGTAAAGCTATGAAGTCTTATCTAGAACGGGCCCAGCAACACGACGAGTTCATGAAGAGGCAAGAGTTTGAATTCAAAATAGGAAAGAGACACCTCGCCAATATGATGGGCGAAGATCCCGAAACGTTCACACAAAAGGATGTGGATAGAGCAATTGAGTATTTATTTCCCAGCGGTATCTACGACCCCGCCGCTAGGCCTCTCATGAAGCCTCCAGAAGAAGTGTTCCCGGCCCGAAAAGCAGCCGAATTTGACGAAGCTGGCAGGCCCCATCACTTCTTGTTCTACACAGGGAAACCAAACTACTACAAACTTCTCTACGATGCTGTTGAGTGCATGCAGGAGATTTACAAGTTTGAAGATAGAGTAATAAGAAAACAAGCCACCCCAGACCCTAATGGCGCCATCAACATCACCAACAGTGTGTGGCTAAGCAAAGACCAGCTGGAACAAAGTCTAGTAGAAAAGCTATCAGACCTTGAGTATGAGAATTTTGTAGTGGCAATGAATAGGCTTATTTCTTTACCCTACTCATACAGACACAAAGAGTTCATTGAAAAGTATCGCAAACCTTTAGTATCCCAGAAATTTGCCTTGGAGATACCCAAACCCTCCTACGACGATGAAGGCAGAGCATTCGTCACTACATATGAGTGCCTACGTAAGAAAGCCAGGGGAGATGTGACTATTCGATCTCCCGGTACAGGGAAGATAACAATTAACGGGAAAGATTTGACGTACTTTGAGGATGTACAGCCGAGGGAACAAGTTTTGTTTCCCTTGGTGTTTACGGGCATGCAGGATCGTGTGGATGTAGAATGTAATGTGGAAGGAGGTGGTCCGTCGGGGCAGTCTGGAGCACTACGATGGGGCATTGCCTGGGGGCTCCGCAGCTTCGTGGACAAGGAGATGTTGGAGCGCATGCAGGTGGCGGGGCTGCTGACGCGCGACCACCGGCGCCGCGAGCGCAAGAAGCCCGGACAGCCCGGAGCCAGGAAGAAGCCGACATGGAAGAGGCGATAGAAATAAACTTTCATCTGAATAAACTTAGTATGTTGTGAGTTGTATGGAATTTTATTTTGATGGATTATTTACTGACTTGCCTTGGTTAATCGGCTGTTTTAAAAAACATTTACTCAAAAGTACTCATTAATTCTCTACATTGGCAGCATCTGAATGGAAAATGAAAAACATCTCTCATAATATTTTTCCGATTCCAACTCAATCCAAATATGTAGTAACCTATACAGTCCAGCTGGATTTTTTCAAAGCAATTTTTTATTTTTATTTTTATTTATCTTATGATCTGCAATCGGCTTCTTTTTTTTTTAAGCCATAATCAGATTTTATGGATATTACATTTATTTTTTAATTAAAGGGTGCTCCAGTGAGCACACACTTTTAAGTTTTTAGTAATGTTGGTTACAGCATCTAGTGCCTTTGATCGAGTTCAAGCAATATACCTAAGTAAAGAAATCACATTCGCCTAAACCATCGCATTGTACCTATTAGTAATTATTATTAGTCGCATGCATTAATTCATGATATGCATCCAAGCCACTATACGGGTTAAGCCAAATGTTGTGACAATATGTTATTCACAGAACCAGCTGTAAGCTTCTAAGCATGATTTAGAGGTTTTTTTTTGAGTTAATCAAAACCTAAATAACATGCTTAGAGTAGAATCGATAGCTGATTCCGTGGGTAAAATATCGTCATAACGTTTTGCTTGACCCTGTATAGTAAAATAACTTAATAACCTTCCAAATTATTATTTTTTGCCAAGGATGATTACATAATGTTTTGCGATTTTATTTAGCGTTGATTCCCGTCGTACCCGTACCTACATATTTATAGGCAAGACCTCGCCTCACTCGCCTGTTTATTTCATCCGTTTATCAAATACCTAAACTTTTGACCTCTTGCAACTAAAGCACACGAGGGTGGATTTCAAATTTCGGCGATACGTTACGTTTCGGCCTTTATAAAAAAAAGTATAAAGTTTTGAGTATCAAAACTTTTACATTCCATGGCTAGTACTTTTATCTAAATGGTGCTTCAATCAAATTCTCCGATAGTTCAATAGTTTATTTGAAATACAATGAAACATATGTCGAATATCATCACCATGTAGCGTAAAAATCCAACCAATTACGTTTCTAGTGAAAAATTTCGAATACTAAACGTACGATTCCGATTTTTTTTTTAGGTATAGTCTTTCGATGCTGTCTTTATAGATATACAAGAATATACAATTATTCCGTCAACAGCTAATTAGAAATAAAAATATTTAAACTTTTAGTACCAATTTTCGTCATCACCCTAAACGTGGTGTCAAAGTCTACGTAGTTTCGTATACGAACGACGCAATACATTGCAAATACTCCCTCCCGGTTCTTCAATTCGGTCCCACCAACAAAGGTGAGTGCACTTTGCCGCATGCGCGCGTCGAACAAAATAAATAAGAAAAGTGCAACTGAAGAATACAATTAGCACGAACCCCCGTCATTACCATCTTACGATTATTTTGAAGTAAGTACTTGTATAATATTAAAACTATTTACCTACAAAAACGTGACGTCAAACGGAGAGACTGTTATGGCACTGTATTTTCTAATAATATTAGGCGGTCTAGAATAATCTACAACTAGAGAGCATATCGTCATCACCATACCCATCATCACCAGTTCTCACGCAATGCATGGTGATGATCCTGTATATATGGTGATGACGATTTGTTAATTTTTAACTTATTTATATGTATTTTTTTCATTTTTTTATGGATTTATATATACTCTGTGATGTGAATACCTTTTCCAAGTTGATGTGTCTAACATTTATCGCGTAGTTCTCTTTTAAAGCATACTATAAAACTGTTATTTTTAAAGAATTTATGCTGCTCGTGTCATATTTTGCATTATAGTTAGGCGATAGACGAGTAGCTCAATTCACTTTTGAAGATTGAATATAATATTGTATTTCGTTGACTTGTATTTACCTACCCCCGTTTAAAATCCATGGTGCACGGGAGTGCGCCAGGCAAGTTCTGGCATGACTCACGCGCGCACGTAAATTTCAGCGTGTTCTCTCATCATAAAATCATTACCTTGCAATCATTCGATTTTTTATGACTAAAATACAAAAAATGAGAACTTTTTGTCCAGTAGTTTCTGAAATAATCGACTTTGAAAATCGTCAATTTAACTACTGACTGACTGACTCATCAATAATATGGGGCACTTCCCCTGGGAGTAGAAACTTGAAATTTGGCATTTAAGTAGGATTTAGGACACACATAAAGGAAAAAATCTGGAAACTAAGTATTTTTACTAAGAACTTCTTGGAAAATAGGTTATCATATGCTTAAGATATTTTAACCAGTTTTTCAATACTTTTATAACTATAACTCCCTATTTGTATAGTATCATAGGGTATGCAAATTCTAAGACTACGCGGGACAAAAACGCGAGCAACGGCAACAAATTTTAGCCAAAACTTGGTCCAATTCTTGATCCCAGTTTCCCAAGTGGCCGAAATTTTTGGAAGGGAACTTGACAATTTTTTCACATATGTGTTTTTGGTGGGATATAATGTTTTCGACGCCTTTTAAAGCTGGTGTTAAAATTTCCCTTTTTTTTTCTTTTTAGATTGTTGGATTAAAAATAAATATACCATTAAAAATGAAACTTATACATTACATTCTTGTAAATCGATTTAATCCAAATCAAAATATGTTCAAGGACATATTAGAAAATTATAAAGTTATGTTTAATAATAAAATATAAATAAATAAACTAATAATAAATAAGTAAGTAAAGATAAACAAGGTAATCAACGCCAAAGTTTGATTGTAGTTAAAAAAGAGACTAATTTAAGTTAATAAGGGATTAAGTTGTACTAGCTATAGACGAATCAAAACGAAAAATGGTACATATGAAGATAATCAAGAAAAACGAGAAAAAATTAATAAGCTAATAATAAATAAGTAAGTAAAGATAAACAAGGTAATCAATGCCAATGTTTGATTGTTGTTAAAAAAGAGACTAATTTACATAAGGGACTAAGTTGTACTAGCTATAGAGGAATCAAAACGAAAACTGGTACATATGAAGAAAATCAAGAAAAACGAGAAAAAATAAATAAGCTAATAATAAATTTAATAAGCTAGTAAAGATAAACAAGGTAATCAATTCCAAAGTTTGATTTTAGTTAAAAAGAGACTGATTTACATGAGGGATATAAAATTATCAAGAAAGAATGAAAATGTAAAGAATAGAAGACTGATTATAACTAAACAGTAGATTATTTAATTATGTTATTGATGCTTAAAGCATTGTAAACTAATTTGTTAGAAGAAGGTAATTGAGAAGAGGATCGAGAGAGATATGAATAATTACATTATGGTTGATGAATGTGTAATCAGAAGAAGTTGTTTATTATTGGTTATTGAAATCAATAAAAATAATTGTTGAATTGCCAGCTTACCAGTTGTTTTTGTATTCATGATAATACCTATAAAATTTATAAATAAGTCATTACCATATACATGATATCATCACCATACATCAAAAAATCAGTACCATCGCATAGACGTCATCACCATATCATCCTTAAATTTTTAGGAGCTGATAACTCCGAAGGTACTCATCAAATGTTTGGCTAAATACAACCAAATTAATAAGCAGACTCCCCTTAACCATTTAGGATATTTTTTTATGCGTTTTCGTGACTTTTTTTGAAAACCTATTTCTTGTATGGTGAAAAATTTTTTGATGAAATCCACCCACGAACGCCCGTGACGCTGACGTCATGGTCCGTAATGGTATGTTTACCATCCTGTATTATCGTTTGGAATTCCCGACACAAGTTGGGAAACCAAAATTCGTTGCTGCGTACTAGATAGGTACGTAACTAATATACAACACGACCCGAGTAAGAATTACGCAGTGTTGCCAGATAGCTCGGTCGCATTACCCCCAAGCCCTATGTAAAAAACCTCCAAATATGGGGTTTTTGTTTCAAAACCCCCCTAACTTCGATATTGTTATACAACAAACACCGAACGTAAGCATCATATTAAGAATGTATGTAGTTTTAATGAAGTTATTTACATCAACCTTTTTTGGTAGCCTCTAATTACGTACAACAATTTTTTTCCTCCGACGCTCCCCCCAAAAATTTCGTCCCCCCATTTTTCCCTCCAGGGTCCATAAAAACCTCCAAATTTGGTCGGTTTTCCCCCAATCTAGCATCAGTGGAATTACGTAACATTTCATTGAATTTCAATTCATAGACAGGGCTTGTAACCGGTTAATTCAAAAAACCCCGAAATAGCCTAATATTTAGAATTATTTTATACTCTTTATGTGGAACTCCATAGTGTATTTTGGTTATTACTTCGTATTATTTTATCGCCTTATTAAACATGAAATAGTAAACGAAAGAACGATAACAAAACCGGTTTATTTGTATGGGGGCAAAAACCGGTTTCAAGCCCTGTTCATAGATAATGTAAAAAGTCAAGAACTTCTCGTACCTATTATTAAACATCCAAGTTCAGTTACAGATTAAGTAATAAAGGACCTTACTTAACCTTATCTTACTACCTACTCTACTAGTTACTACGGATATATATAATATCTTGGGACATTTCACACAAATTGACGTAGCCCCAAACTGAGCCAAGCTTAACTATAGTTCTTTTTTTGCTCGACTTGGCGGAGGCACTGCCGTGCCCCCAGCTACAAAAAAAATATACACAAGTAAGTATAAATACTAAATATCAATGACTGGTTACAAACATCCATGCTCATCACACCAAGTTTGCCCCTAGGGGCGGGATTTGAATCCGCAACCGTCGGAACAGTGGGCAGGGTCACTACCAACTGAGCCAAACCTGTCGTCAAAATAAGTCACTGCTTTTAAGTTTTCAGTCACCGTATGGACATTTCAAAATAATGTCAGCAGAAAGACGTCCATCACTGACACTCTCATATGGCTTCTCCCAAGGTCACATACCGATCCCTTCCCACCCGCATCCGACGGAGTCCCGCGACAGTCAACAGGAGCCCTACTTATTCGAGTTTCTAAATAGGGAGATGAGAGATATATGTATAGGGATATCCTAATATCCTCCTTTGACGATTCGATATCTTCACATATTTTAGGCCATATTGACATAATACGCTCAACCACAATGAAATCGAGTCACTTTGTATGGAAAATCCTATACAAAGTGATCCGATTTCAATGCGGCTGAGTGTATTTTCAATTAGATTTCGCTAAATAGGGTGATAACAGGTGGTAATGTCCTTAATCAACATGTAACAAACTCACAAACTCGAATAGGTTCTTACCTGTTTATACCCCAGAATCTTTTCATAGGGAAAGGGAAATTCCCTATCCCTGCGCTCACGCGTCACGGCGTCGAAACCAAACTTTAAGCAGCTAGATTTAAAGTTCAATTTGAGCGCCGAAGTGCATGAGCGCATTAATAGGGAATTTCCCTTTCCCTATGTAACGCTTCGAATGGAGCCAATAGAGCCCCGGTCACATCCATGATCCAACCATCCATATAGTAAATATGTCGGACAAGAATAAGATTGTTCAGTTAATGAAGAATAAAGTCTCGTACCTAGTGATAGAGTTAGAACGGCAAATCTGAGTCCTGGCCAAGGACGTAATAGTACATTACACACCTAGGGCGGTCAAGTAAAGAAAGTCTCAGATCGCGGGTAATTGAGGCCCGAGCCGGAGGCGAGGGCTATAATCTAGCGGTCTGAGGATTTCTTTACGACCGCCCGTGGTTAGTATACGATTTTACGTCACCACCTGGCCGTGAAGAGGGATTTTTCGTAGCGCCCAAGGGCGGTAAATCCCGCTTTTCGGCCTGGTGTGACGTAATAGTTATTTGTGCAACAAGAGAGCAAAATTGTTTTTTGCTTCTAGTGCTATGTTTGAGTCCTGAGCTAGCGAAAGATTCTATAGTTGAATCACGAGCGTCTAGCGAGTGATTCTAATTTAGAATCTTGAGCTTAGCGAAGGATTCAAAGGCACGAGAAGTAAAAGAAATTGCTCTCGAGTAGCACATTCAATTTTTCACCTCAGTAGCGAGAACACATAAAAGGTACTTGCAAAGAATACTTACAACACGAAAAATATGAAATAACATTTCTTCTACACTCCTTTCACTCAAATTATTACTTAAATTTAATGTTTTAAAAGAATTACTTTATTTATAGTACATTATTGCAGAGGCCGCCAAGTAGCGCGTTGCCGGACGAGTCAGTTAGAACGCTGAGCGAAGCGAAGCCTTCTATTAGTACGAGTCCGGCAATCGCAATTGCGGCCGAGGTATACTTATATAATGCTTTTCTCAATCAGCGAGGAAATACGTAAGGTCAGTCGGGGCAAGTGCACCAGGATGGGGTAAGTGCGCCTAACATAAATATATCGAAACCTATAAATATTACTCAACTAGTAGTTGGCTGTTTACAAGGCATCGAAATAAATTTAGGCGCACTTACCCCACATCAGTATTTACTACTTCCATGATCGTGGATGATTTGGCCATGGAAGTTGTACTTATTACCTCCATGGATTTGTCAGTTTCGGGGCAATTGCGCCAGGATGGGGTAAGTGCGCCTAACATAAATATATCGAAACCTATAAATATTACTCAACTAGTAGTTGGCTGTTTACAAGACATAGGGGCGAAATAAATTTAGGCGCACTTACCCCACAACAGTATTTACAATACAATACAATACAATATACTTTATTGAACACCACACAATCAAGGAACAGTAGACATTATGTAACAGACAGTATTTACTACTTCTATGATCGTGGATGATTTGGCCACGGAAGTTGTACTTATTACCTCCATGGATTTGTCAGTTTCTCTACAGAGGTGTCTCAAATAGCAAGCGAATTAAAAAAAAACACACGACAATAATGTTTTTGCTGGCCAAGGCTGGCAATGGACAGCCTTGCGTCTTCTTTTTTTGAAAGTAACACGAACATTTCCGAGCATTTTTGAGAAAAAGTTATTTGTCGAAAATTAAGAAGAAAGACATGATTTGACATGAAAGAATGGCGGCAATTTTCTAAACGTACCTATGTTCGGAAACTAGTACCTACAATGATAAATTTCGAATTTATTCGGTAATATTTTAAAACTTATAGTTTACTTTAAATTAAAACTTTCATTCATCATCATCATCATTTCAGCCGAAAGACGTCCACTGCTGGACATAGGCCTCCCCCAAGGCTCGCCACTCAGACCGGTCCTGTGCTACTTGCTTCCACCGGTTTCCCGCGACCTTCACGAGGTCGTCGCTCCATCTTGTTGGAGGCCTACCGACAGCTCGTCTCCCGGTTCGCGGACGCCACTCGAGAACTTTCCAGCCCCATCGGCCATCAGTCCTGCGAGCAATGTGCCCCGCCCACTGCCACTTAAGGTTCGCAATTCTTCGGGCTATGTCGGTGACCCCAGTTCTACTGCGGATATCCTCATTTCTGATTTTATCACGCAGAGAAACCCCGAGCATAGCCCTTTCCATTGCCCTCTGAGTGACTTTGAGCCTTCTTATGAGACCCATCGTGAGCGCCCACGTCTCGGAACCAGAAGTCATCACTGGCAACACACACTGGTCGAAGACTTTCGACTTGAGACACTGCGGTAATTTGGACGAAAAGACACTGCGAAGCTTCCCGAACGCTGCCCAACCGAGTCGGATTCGACGATTGACCTCTTTCTCGAAGTTGGACCTACCTAACTGGACTGTTTGTCCCAGGTATACATAATGGTCGACAGCTTCGAGCGCAGAGCCTCCGATTATTACGGGAGTTGGCACAACATGAACATTAGACATAATTTTCGTCTTGTCCATGTTCATTTTAAGACCAACTCGATCGGAAAATCTGCTGAGGTCAGCGAGCATAGTACTGAGTTCTTCCATGGTCTCAGCCATGACTACAATATCGTCAGCAAATCGAAGGTGAGAGATGTACTCGCCATTAACATTGATGCTTCGACCTTTCCAGTCCAGCACCTTAAAAGCATCCTCCAATGCAGCGGTGAATAGCTTCGGAGAAATCACGTCTCCTTGTCTGACTCCCCGTTGCAGTGGAATAGGCTTAGTGGTCTGGTCTTGTAGTCGGACGGACATGGTGGCGTTTTCATACAAACACTTCAACACTTCGATGTACCGGTAGTCAACTTGGCACCTCTGGAGAGACTGCAGCACAGCCCAAGTCTCGATCGAATCGAAGGCTTTCTCGTAGTCCACAAATGCAAGGCAAAGGGGGAGGTTATACTCTTCGGTCTTCTGTATAACCTGCCGCAACGCATGTATGTGGTCTACGGTACTATAGCCTTTTCGGAATCCGGCTTGTTCGGGAGGCTGGAATTCGTCAAACCTGCGCGCGAGACGGTTCGTACTTTAATTAAAACTTTAGTTTAAAATTATTAAAAATAACATAATTATATGAAATATAAGTAATTTAAAAAATTGCAAGATTATCAGAAGGTGAAGTCAACGTATAATTTTAATGCGTAAAAATATACGGCGGTACTGATGCGTTGCGCGTATCCGAACGTTTCTTGTTCAGTTTTTTTCTACGAAAATAGATTCGCTCTATGACTTGCCTAATATAATTCTACCTCTTTTCTTAAAGAAATGAAAAGAAGAGAGCTAATAAAATCGAGATAGTTCGAATTTTAGTATAAGAAGTAGGTACTAGTCGGTACTACCAGATGCCGCAGTATGAAACAACCATTCCCAGTTATCAAATAAAAATAAAAAAAGCACGGGAACGATTTCACTACATTTTAAGAAGTTTTTTATTCGTTTTGTTTTTAAGTAGGTACTTTTATTTGTTTATTCTTCGTATATTACTGAATAATTTTGATGTAGAATAGTAAATTGATCACATTAAACTAAAACATGACACTGTGGCTGCATAGCTTAGGCCTTTGCCTTTGCCTGATGGGATAAATGGATTTAAAAAAATAATTAAAAAAATACTTTGTTTCACTCAGTGAAACAAACACGATTTTTCTCACTGATTTCTGACAGCAAAGTCTACTTGTTCGGGCTGCTGAGGTGAAAACAATATAAAAATAACGATACTGGGGCCGGTCCTGGGCTTCTATAATTATAATTATTGAATGGTATTTGACGGTAAGTTCATGGCCGTTGTATTATGAATCGATAGATATATTAAAACTAGCTAAGTATATTTGTTTACGACCCCGCCGCCCGACTGTCGCGTAGTGGGTACCTACTATGTATTATCACGACCGACACGACACTGAGTATGGCGCACGAATTAAGTAAAAATAAATTCTGTATCAACGGCCCAAAAGCTTCGACATGCGCAGTATTAAATGTGTTATATTATACGTCCCGCTCTAGCGTATTAGCATCTCTGTCACAAAAATATAAAAATGTTCCTTTATCAAAAAACAAAGCCCAGTCGGTTCCCGCGCCCGCGAAAGTCGACGCGCGTTCCTATCTAATCTCGTGTGTGACAGTTTTGAAGGACTTTTGTTTATCTTTGCAAAAAATATTTAATAAGCTATTTGAAAGATTATTAACTACACGAGTGGAAGAACTTTCGCAAGATGCCTTTAAAAGGGTGAGTAATGAGTAAATATTAAAGTTGAGCTTTACATTTTTACATACCTACGTGATTTTTATGAATAAACTATGTGAAGTGTTTATGAATAAACGAAAAGTTAAGTTACTTTGGCCGACTTGTCAATGGGTGCCTAATTAAAACGGTAGTGAAAGTTACCTATTTATTACTACTAAAACATTCTGATCATTGAGTGATTGAGTATAAACAGGCCTCGTGATAAATCAAAGCACTGAATTTTATCTGAAAAAAAAAACAAGCTTTAAAAAAAATATCATCATAAACCATACTTACCTAACTACATAAAAAATATCTATACGTACTTGCCTAAATACCTATTTGCTTGATGGCAAAATATAAAAAAAAAATCAGTCAAATGCGGAATCGCATATGTAGGGTTCCGTACAACTGAGCGTCTCTATGTAGCGTCTATATATCAATTTAATCAGAACACTAAGTACCTTATGACCCTATCAGGCAGAGTCGAAGCCGAACAAGATTTTATTGGAAGATAGGAGAAAATTCACATATCGGAATTGGGAATCATCGTCTTTACAGAATTTATTAATTCATCATAACTATGTACTATTTTTTTTAAAACTAAACATACTTCTTTAGCCGGCGACATCGATGAGGCCATTAGAAAAAAAAACCGGCCAAGTGCGTGTCGGGCCATGCGCAAAGTATAGGGTTCCGAAGTTGA
Source organism: Aethes cnicana (assembly GCA_963971205.1). Taxonomy (NCBI): domain Eukaryota; kingdom Metazoa; phylum Arthropoda; class Insecta; order Lepidoptera; family Tortricidae; genus Aethes; species Aethes cnicana. The sequence continues at coordinate 9,432,469 of OZ020290.1, read as the reverse complement.
CGATGCCCACAGTACCTTTCTAAGACTTATTAGCATCTAGCTAGCCTGTGGTATGACGTGCCCGCCCGACGCCCCTGCCGCTCGAGAAAAATCATCATCATAAGTTGGTCGACTATTACTCGTAAGTTTGTACAGCCTACTTAGCTGTGATAGTTTTCCTTTCAACTACGTTATATATGCCACAACCGTGATTTTTTCCAGCCACCCAAATACCACCATTTAGCTGGCAGGGGGGGGGGGGGACACGTGACCCTAACAAAAAATAACACTTTAAAGCTTAATATTTCACAAACGCATCACTTAATCAAAAAAAGATTTTAACAAACCCACAATATTTTTTTAAGACCTATTCAACGATATGCCGCAATATGGGGTACGCAAGAAAAAAAATACATCCCCACTTTACGAGTAGAGGAGGTACCCTATAAAAAAAAATATTTCAAAATTTTATTGTACCACTTTGTCAGCGTAACTAATATGCGTATTCATGCCAAATTACAGCTTTCTAGAACTAAGCATCTCCGAGCAATAGTGCGGACAGACGGACGGACGGACGGACGGACGGACGGACATGGCGAAACTATAAGGGTTCCTTGTGGACTTCGGAACCCTAAAAACACTGGCAACATGCAAAACTATTTAGTCATATCATGGACTTGAATGAATATCAAAAAAATATTCGAAATTTGAATTTAGACTTTTGTTCTATTCATTCTAACTATGGAACATATAGATACCCTAATTTCGCCAGCGTAGTAAGTAAGTGCTCTGGTGGTGTATTCGTGAGAGACGTGGAAACTCATTCAAGTGACCGTGGGTTCAAATCCCAAACCCTCCACACTTTTTTTCTTGTTTTTTCATACTTATTGAGTTTTTTTCAGTTCTTCTATTTTTTTTTATTGTTTTAGTCAGGAAATATCTTTTTTATATTTTTTATAAAATTTTATTGTATTAATGTACGTAAAGAGCGACGTTCGAAAAAATACGTAACTTTCCTGTGTGAAAATCCGCATTGGGAATAAACTTATTGATGGTTTCAGTATTTGTTGTGATGGAAGCTTTAATAATGCGTATTTTATGAAAATTTCAGGTGTCTAACAATACTGGTTCATTAGATAGAGCGCTTGAAATGAGACGAAGAAAAAAACAGTTACTTGTATGAAGACCCCAATTTATATACATATATTTTAACTTTTTAGTATTTGTTGTGATAGCGGCCACAGAAACACGCATTCTGTGAAAATTTCAAATCTCTACCGATTTCCGTTGAAGAGATAGAGCCCTGTGACAGACAGACGGACGGACGGACGGACGGACGGACATCGGAGGCATATTACCTAATAGGGTTCCGTTTTTCACCCTTTGGGTACGGAACCCTAAAAAACAGTTTTATATACCAAGTTCATATAGCTTATGGTTATGCGCGCGTTTATTTAACTCAGTTAAGTTAAAGGTGGGAGGATAATGGACCGATAATATCAACTTAATAATAAGAGCGTAACGAACGTAGCTATGTTAATTTTAACTCTAGTGATAACAACATCCCGTAACAGAATAAATTTAGTATTTTATTTATCCTGTCCTCAATAGCGAATTTACATTAGGTACATGACTGTCAACAGTGAGTCCGCAATTCAACAGCTCGGTTCATAAATAAATACTCATTGATATCTAAGCATCATTGATAAGCATAGAAGCTGGTAGCTTAGTGGCTTGATCTACCGCCTCTCATGCAGAGGGTGGAAGTTTGAACCCGCCTCGCTCGCACCACTGACTTTACTTTAAATGTGCGGAATTCAATATTAATTTAACTACTGGGCGTTAAAACCGAACTTTAAATAGCTAGGATTTAAAGGTCATTTTGAGCGCCGCGCCGTGACGTTTTAACGTTCCCTATAGCTTCTCAATGAAATCCCTTTTTTCGTCCGGAATGAGGCCCCTGGCTGGTTGCGGACCTACCTACCTACGCCATGTATATTGATGACAATCCATCATCATCCTGTTATCTTTCCAGACACGTGATCCAGCAGCACCGCGGCTCTTACATGAAGCTCATATTTACATTCCAATATCATTATGGCAACGGCAAAGACCAGTTGGATTCCAAAGATTTTGTCATAGACAGTTCAGCTAAAGTCCGCTTCAAATTCTGCGTGGATGATAACAGCGACGTGCAAGCCGAAGTATCTGCGATGAGGGACCCCGCAGCGAGAGTTTCCTCCATAGAAATGCACGTAGCTTGCGAGACCCCAAAATTTTCAGAATCCTTGAATTGCACTGACAATTGGACGGAGTGGAAAAGTATAGGCGTTATATGCGATGGGATTAAGCACGACGAATCGTTGAAGGAAGGTAAAACATCCGCATATTATATGTTTTTAGTGCACATTAATGTATTTAACGCCCCGATAGAGATACCCAGTTCTTTTAGAAAGATCCATGAAGACACGAAATTTCCTAATTTTCATTTGAGTGTGGCGGGAGGCGAGGAGGCCTTCCATAAAGTGTTCCTCACCGCTCACAGTCCGATGTTCAACTCGTGGCTGACAGACGGGAAGTGGAAGGACCAGACCAAGGGTTCGATCGACTTGAAAGAGGCCACCGTGCAGACCCTGCGGGACTTAAAGAAGTATTTGTATGTGCGAATTCTACCGAGTGAAGGGCTGCTCCCGCTGCTGCTGTTTGCTAAGGTCTACTCTATTTCTAATTTAAAGAAGGACTGCATCACGAGGCTTGTCCGAAATATAACATGTGAAAACCTGTATTCTTACCTGGAGTTCGCCTGCAAACACAACATCCCGGAGCTGGCGTTCGCCGTGGTGCAGCGGACGCCCGACGACATCGTGCACGACGTCTCGCTCAACATGAAGAAATTAGACATAGAATCAGACGAATCAGTGACGAGTGCGAGAGGTTTGTAAATTGTAACTTGCGAAGTTGAAACTTTCTTATACCAATTCACAGGCGTGATTGGATTGCTTTATTCCGGCTGCTTATCTGCCATAGAGAAATGATACAAGAAGAGTGGCAGAGCCCATACTGTAGTGCGTGCTCCGAAACCCGGGATAACGATCGACATCTAGCGTCCAGTGGCTGAACCCCGATTACCCGCGACCGCGTTTAGCAGTTGCTACCGGTGAGCCGAACGCTCAGTAATCAAACGTATAATTTCTGGGTGAAATATATTTATGAATTTTCATTTAGGTACCAACTATTGCACGCACGTATAATGCATAGTGTGGATACATGATAAGAAATACATTATCAAGAGTTATCACAATGTGAAAATATCCCGACATCGATATATCATATCTATTACAAATATTACTTACTTCAATTGCAAATTACCTAGAATGAAAGATAGTACCTTCCGACTTATGTTATTTTGCAAAGGTCCAAGAGTATTTCAGTAAGAACTCGATCTCTATGGGTGATTTTATGGGTGTAATGGTCCCAAAAAGTGACCGATCACCCCACTAAAACGCTGTCAACAATATTTCCCTATATAACGTTTCGAATAGAGCCCTATTTGTACAAAAAAGAGCTCGATCTCAGGAAGTTGTACAGCGTAGAATAACTGAAATGGAACTTAAACATATACTTAAAGATATTTGATAATTACTTGCATTTTAAATGTATACCAAAAACAAACCGTTTTGTTACTGGATTCTTGTTTTAATCTGTGTTAGCATAGAGAAATGATACAAGAAGTGTGGCAGAGCCCATACTGTAGTGCGTGCTCCGAAACTCGGGTTAACACTAGATCGACATCTAGCGTCCAGTGGCTGAACCCCGATTACAGTATGGGCTCTGCCACTCTTCTTGTATCATTTCTCTATGGTAGGTGGTAGGTACTGAATTACACTTTTAATGGTTAAGGTTATTTGTATTGTGTATGTCCTGTGACCCCTAGGTGAGGCACTGAGCAGCAGGGGCTCCATCTTCGACCTCGCGCTCCGGCCCGCGCCTCCGTGCGACGGCGTCCTTGCCAGCGGTACCGGGACGCCCCCAAATGCGGTCTTCGCATTTCCAATCCAGCGCTAAGGGAGGGCTGGTGGTTCTAGGGTACCTATGGGACGAATGTAGCAAGACGAAGAACAATCCCAAAATATCGGTATCACATCTATCAAATATATCTAATGTACAGCACATAATTAGAACGGATCAAGTTTTTACAATGGTACAATTTGAAGTTCCAAGAACTTTCCATAGAAATAATTTCGAAAGTTTGGAAACTTCTTCGCAGTGCATTGCTAGAGGTGCTCTTGGTCGTAACGGTCAATAAGTTGTCAATATGTGGCAGCGATGCCGGACACATTACAGAGACCAAATACGTTTTTCATACGATTATTTATTTATTTATAAAAGTTTAACATGACCTTACAGCTAACGCCAATGCGTCATGAAACCAAATTCAAACTATTTAGGCGACGAAACGGCGTGGCTCCGCTGCGTCGTCATCTCCGGTGTAGGATTCGGTAGGTTATGTGCCCGGCACCGCATGCCGCATACCGCAGCGTTGTGCGTTACGATCAAGAGTCCCTAGCTTGACACGATACCGTCAGCCGAAAGTCGTCCACTGCTGGATATAGGCTGTTCCCATCCTCGCCACTCAGACTGGTCGTGTGCCACTCCCATCCACCGAATACCTAAGGACCTGCGATTTTCACTAGGTGTAAGTAATTTGGCTCTCTCTAGGCATGTATTGTGTCGACAACGTCTTATCGCCTATGGGTGGTTTTAGCGTTTTAACTTCTAATATTTAACCAATTCTCTAAGTACATATTTGATGCATATACCAAAGTGCGAGAAAACCCCTTTTATTTTTTTTATCTAAAATTATCATCCGCGCAAAGTTTTCTATGCCAATTAAGTAGGTACAGTCAGCAGCAGAAGTAGATAAGCTGTCCAGGTGTTCAAAATGGCCCACACACGCCCTTAAGGTCTTAAGAATAAGGTCGTGTGTAGGTCATTTTGAACACCTGGACAGCTTATCTACTTCTGCTGCTGACTGTACAAGTTTTTAGAAATCGTCATATATTTTTCATAATAATTTAAAAAACCGGCCAAGTGCGTGTCGGGCCACGCGCAAATTATAGGGTTCCGAAGTTGAGGATGCCCACAGTACCATTCTAAGACTTATTAGCATCTAGCTAGCCTGTGGTATGACGTGCCCGCCCGACGCCCCTGCCGCTCGAGAAAAATCATCATTATAAGTTGGTCGACTATTACTCGTAAGTTTGTACAGCCTACTTAGCTCTGATAGTTTTCCTTTCAACTACGTTATATATGCCACAACCGTGATTTTTTTCAGCCATCCAAATACCACCATTTAGCTGGCAGGGGGGGGGGGACACGTGACTCTAACAAAAAATAGCACTTTAAAGCTTAATATTTCACAAACGCATCACTTAATCAAAAAATGGTTTTAACAAACCCACAATATTTTTTTAAGACCTATTCAACGATATGCCGCACCATGGGGTACGCAAGAAAAAAAAAATACATCCCCACTTTACGAGTAGGGGAGGTACCCTATAAAAAAATATATTTCTAAATTTTATTGTACCACTTTGTCAGCGTAACTAATATGCATATTCATGCCAAATTACAGCTCTCTAGACCTAAGCATCTCCGAGCAATAGTGCGGACAGACGGACGGACGGACGGACATGGCGAAACTATAAGGGTTCCTTGTGGACTTCGGAACCCTAAAAATGTGAAGAAATGACGGATTGACGGGCCGTTGAAATGCCTACGACATTTTTTTTAAATAACGCATTCCATATTGATCGAGAAGGCGAAAAGATTTAACATTAACGATTTAAGGTTCTGAATGACTATTCCGAAAAAAAAAACTTTATAATAATTATAAGGTTTGACAAACCATGTAATTCGTAAAAACCCTAATATAAAATATAAGTAATTTTAAGCAACTTCCTTCCTATTATATATGTTGTTTGTCTAGATTAGGTAAGTACGTTCTTCATTATTTTATTAGTCATAGGTGCTATCTAGAGGTAGTGCCTACGTAAGTAGGTACTTACCTAGTTGAACGTTTTCTGTTCTTTCAATTATCATTGAGTATTTTTTGTTTTAAAATATTTCATGTTATCGCATGTTTACCGTCAGTACCTAAACGGCGCTACAGACGACCCTACTTGCAAATGTCGGCCCTGCAAGCCTACACACGGCACGATTTGGCAGTGGACCTGCATGCAGGCCCTGCAAGTAGGGTTGTCTGTAGCGCCTTTAAACAAGAACATCGTACAGCTTGGCAAAAAAATCTAGAAATGGAACTAATTTTTTTTGTAATGCCTACATTTTCATTATGTCAAGTGTAAGTACAGGTAACGTCAATAGGCAGTGAGGAAAACGTTATATTTTCCAAAGTAAGTATGTAAGTATGCAATATTGAGTTATATTGTTGGTAGGTACTTAGTTAGCATTTAATTGTGAGATTCAATCATAAATTTAGTTAGGTATCTTTGAAATTAATGTAATGTATTCGATGTTTGTTACCTTTTTATGGAATTATATTATTCTAATGTGCTTTTATTTGCTGTTTAATGTTTCCAACAACTCCGTTACCTAATGTTCTAGTACCTGGGGCTATATTCGAAGTCTTAAATAGGGATCTCCCTGTTCCCTATACACGTTCAACTTGACGCGTGAGCGATCCTATAGGGAACAGCGAGATCCCTATTTAAATACTTCGAATATAACCCCAGATCACTGATAGGATAGTATAATACTGAAATACTATCGCTATTTCCTGATAGGGAGAAAGTGTATTTTGATTTAGGGACATGGACGCTCCATATACCAATGACCATTTCGAATAGAGCCCCTGGTCCTGGGGCTATATTCGAAGTTTTAAAATAGGGATCTCGCTGTTCCCTACAGGACCGCTTACGCGTCGCGTGAACTTTGAGCAGCTAGATTTAAAGTTCAACTTGGCGCGTGAGCGATCGTATAGGGAACAACGAGATCCCTATTTAAGACTTCGAATATAGCCCCTGGTCGGCAAATAACCAAAATTACTTACACGAATAAGGGACCCCCTAAGTGAGCTCTAGGGCATTTTTCAGACTTTTAAATTTTCATCACTCTAAAAATTGTTCCTTAACATACTCCACGACAAGCAGCCAAAAAGCTGTTTAATAAACATACGGAACAAACATACAATGGCTCCTACATTTTAACTCAATCTAAACATTATTCATAAGCGATAGGTAGGTACCTACTTTAGAATTCATGAAAGCATTCTAACTCGACGGTTTGCTGCATACTTATTAATCAATCTACACGTAACCTAGTACCTAACGCATTTCAATGCGCCGCGAAGATGTAAGTATCGGAAAGAAGAAGAATTCAACTGAATTCAACACTTCTAGAGAATCTAGAGTTACAAAAGCTCCTTGATGTGGCCATGATAATGCCATGATACAATAATATACTTCGCCGGGTATGACAGTCCGGTATTGTGTAGTAGTGTGGGTGTCACCCTTACGTCATTCGCACTGCTGTGTGTTGCAAGTGGTATATTAAAATAATCCCCGACCCCCATGTATCCTGTGAGTATTTCGTTACATTATTACGTTCAATTGTTTTTAACTTGTCCCATTTTGTGTGCTTAAACAAGTAAATGACAATTGTAATGCGCAAATAATTTATTTTGCATTATAACGGCAGAAAATATTTCCTTCATTTATGTTTTTTTTGCAATAAAGTGGCAACTCGAGTTTGACGTGCGGGTGACACGCCAGCCGGATCGGCAGAACTTATTTTCTTAGACCATGGATGTGGCCTATTTTATGAATAAACGAAATAAACATAAATCATCTTTTCAGCCGAGAGACGTTCACTACTGTCGATAGGCGCGATACTCAGACTGGTCCTGGATCACCCGCATCCATCGGATTCCCGCGGCTTACGCCAGGGTCGCAGCTCCTCCTTGTTGGAGGCCTACCAACATCTCATTTCACAGCGCGGCAGTGGTATTGCCAATATATTTCCCCAAGATAACCGGTAGTTTTCACCGACTTTATTCTGTATGAAATCGAATGACCAGTTAAATCAATGTTTGGACTGACGCTGAACAATTTGATGACAGTGGCGCACGTAAGACAGTTATTATCTTGCTAATTGAAAACTATGGCATCGCAGTAATAATCGCATATAAAATACTGCTAGTACCTACCTACGAGTATAGTTTCGGTTGTTCGGGTTGTTCCATATTTCTGCGATCTGAGCGTTGTTGTTCCCTATTCTTGACTTGACGCATTACTGTGACTGGGAACAGCTAACCTAACAACATGCCATGTGTTTTGAAGAACGTCACGTCTGGTTATGATCTGTTCAGCAGATTCAACTTTATTAATAGCATTTTAAAGTTTAATGCCGGTAAGACATTCTTTTCGTCCACTTATCGTGTTACACAACGCACAACCCATTTAAGATCAATGTAAGATTGTTCATTTTAAAATATTACGTGCGTTGTCCTATTTAGGGGCATTATTCATTAATGGGTAACGACACTTTCTATTCTTCTTCTTCTTTTTGTTTATGGCTACTGGGGCTCTGCGAAGTCTTAATTATAGGGATCTCGCTTTTCCCTATAGGATCGCTCACGCGTCATGTTGAACTTTAAATCTAGCTAATTAAAGTTCACGCGACGCGTTAGCGATCCTATAGGGAAGAGAGCGAGATCCCTATTTAAAGACTTCGAATATAGGCCCTGCACAACTAGTGAAATTCTGCCAGTTTCGAGTTTGAAATGAAATGAAATTTATTTATTTATCTTAAAATTAAATACAATATTTTAATAGGTTACTGTGATCCCCACACTAGAAAAGAAAAAAACGGCCAAGTGCGTGTCGGGCCACGCGCAAAGTATAGGGTTCCGAAGTTGATGATGCCCACAGTACCTTTCTAAGACTTGTTAGCATCTAGTTAGCCTGTGGTATGAAGTGCCCGCCCGACGCCCCTGCCGCTCGAAAAAATCATTGGTTTTTTATCATTTCATAAGTTGGTCGACTATGACTCGTAAGTTTGTATAGCCTACTTAGCTGTGATAGTTTTCCTTTCAACTACGTTATATATACCACAACCGTGATTTTTTCAGCCATCCAAATACCACCATATAGCTGGCAGGGGGGGGGGGGGGACACGTGACTCTAACAAAAAATAAATAGCACTTTAAAGCTTAATATTTCACAAACGCATAACTTAATGAAAAAATGGTTTTAACAAACCCACAATAGTTTTTTAATACCTATTCAACGATATGCCGCACCGTGGGGTACGCAAGAAAAAAAATACAACCCCACTTTACGAATAGGGGAGGTATCTTATAAAAAAATACATTTCAACATTTTATTGTACCACTTTGTCAGCGTAACTAATATGTATATTCATGCCAAAATTACAGCTTTCTAGAACTAAGCACCTCCGGCAATAGTGCGGACAGACGGACGGACGGATGGACGGACGGACGGACATGGCGAAACTATAAGGGTTCCTTGTGGACTTCGGAACCCTAAAAAAGAGAAACACAATATACATAAACGGAGATCACAACAATTTGTTAGGTTCATACTATTGAAGGGGGGCGGAGGGGAGTCTTGTCCATTCGCGGGCAATCAAAAAAGATGTGGTCCATTGATCCTACCTCTTTCCAGACACTTTCTATTAAACCTTACCAAGTAGTAGGTATCCTACAGTCACTGCAAAATATAGCCTTTTCACTCAATTTTATTCTACCTACTGACGTTTCTGACCGCGTTGAGCTATCCAATCATGTATTTTTGAAAGTTACTGCACAATGCACAAATGCTCTTTTAACTACAACTAGCAGACTTATTATATTAAGTATACGAGTAGTGTGAAATTTATGGGGCCACGGAAGCTATTAAAACGGTCTTTGTCGTGATGCTATATTCGATATGTTACGTTACAACATGATTAACTGTGTTCGGGAACGGCTATTTTTCAATCAGTTAAGTTTGTAATAAAAAAAAATAGTACTTACCTAAATGTCCAGATTTTTGGTAATATAAGTATGTTTGAGAACTTAGCTCTTTTATACATGACTAGCTTCTGCCCGCGACTTCGTCCGCGTGGAATTTGTTAATAGCCTTCCCGCGGGTACTATGCATTTCCTCGGGATAAAAAGTAGCCTATATGTTGACCAGTGTTATAAACTACCCCCATACCAAATTTTGTTTCAATCCGATGATCCCCGCCACTACGTACACGCCTTAAAATGTAAAAAAAAAACATTTTTTCCCGTTCCCATGGGAATTTCGGGAAGTCCTTTCTTAGTGCTCCCCTTCGCTCCCCAAGGAACCTGCATGGCAAATTTCAGCTCTCTACGACCAGTAGTTTTGGCTCTGCGTTGATATGTCAGTCAGTCAGTCAGTCAATCAGTATATTAATAATAATAATAGTAATTATATATTTAGATAGATAGATAGCTGTTTCCCGCGACTTCGTACGCGCCTAAGCATTAAAATGTAAAAATCCCATTTTTCCCGTTCCTGTGGGATTATCGGGAAATCCTTTCATAGTGCTCCCCTGCGCTCCCCAAGGAATCTGCATGCCAAATTTCATCTCTCTACGATGATCCCCGCGACTACGTACGGGTTTTAAAATGTAATAAACCCATTTTTTCCCGTTCCCGTGGGAATTTCGGGAAGTCCTTTCTTAGTGCTCCCCTACGCTCCCCAAGGAATCTGCATGCTAAATTTCAGCTCTCTACGATGATCCCCGCGACTACGTACGCGCCTTAAAATGTAAAAAAAACATTTTTTCCCGTTCCCGTGGGAATTTTGGGAAGTCGTTTCTTAGTGCTCCCCTACGCTCCCCAAGGAACCTGCATGCCAAATTTCAGATCTCTACGATGTTTCCCGCGACTTCGTACGCGCCTAAACATTAAAATGTAAAAATCCCTTTTTTTCCCGTTCCCGTGGGAATTTTGCAAAATCCTTTCTTAGCGGATGCCTACGTCATAACATCTACCTGCATGCCAAATTTCAGCCCGATCCGTCCAGTGGTTTGGGCTGTGCGTTGATCGATCACTATATCAGTCAGTCAGTCACCTTTGAGTTTTATATATTTAGATGTATTTCATTATTTATTGACATTTTGAGACTGTCGACATCTATTGAATTTATATTTATTTGACAATGGAGGCCATCTCCATAATATATTTTTTTCTGGACTCTTGGAGACTATACATCTCTAAGATCTTAGATTTAAGTTTTAGGGACTATACATCCCTTCAATGTTATTTTAGTACGTACCTATATGTATATTTTATACATGTAATGTAAATTTTGTAAATTTTGAAAAAAGGCCTTCTGCTTGAGTTTGTTGCGGCGCTTCTTCTCAAGCAATGGGTCTAGGAAGCGCTGGTAAATTCTTTTTCTGACGTGTAAAAGTGCCGCTATGTGGCCAATTTGCTGAATAAATGATTGAATGAATGGGGGCTATCGCGTGTGAATTCGTCACTAGAGGCGCTAGTGTCGCGTGAGGTCCAATAACATTCACTTTTAACTGGTTTTGGCGGGATTCGTGACATAAATTATAATTTCTTTAATTTACCTGTTGAAAAGTGAATTCCTTCATGAAATTATCGCAAATATGGATTATTTGGCGATGAGTGTGAACGCTTTGAAAGCGGATACTTTTTTTCCGAACAAAACGGAACTACACAACATTGTGGCATAGCACTCGATATTATGATAGTTATTTACAATTAATAAACTTAATGAGATTCAAGATTTTAAAACTTTATTTCGGCGCCGATCTTTTAAAGTCGCCTTTGACAGCTATATCTCTGGACCTTAGTCAACAGTGGCGCCAACTGGTGAGCAAAGGAACGATAGTCCCCATTGAATTGAATAGCACATATTCGTCCTCCTAAGTAAATTTGTTTCTTTCAAGTCCGGTAGTCATTGGTTATTTAAGTGGAACGATGGGCCGCATAAGCGATAAAGCCGATAAAACATCAAGGACTGGAATCAATAAGGCAATTGATAGAAATGACGGGAGCTTCTCTGATCCAATCAGAGATCAGAGGATTGACGATACCTATAAAAACTCAAGTAAGTACCTAGCAACCGGACGAAAAGGTTTGGTACCTACCGAACTACCGAACAAGCTGGAGTGACGCTCTACGGCCTTATTCGAGTCTGAGGGCTATATGATAGGGATCTCCCTGTTCCCTACAGGATCGCTCACGCGTCAAGGTGAACTTTAAATCTAGCTGCTTAAAGTTCACGCGACGCGTGAGCGATCCTATAGGGAACAGGGAGATCCCTATTTTGAGTTTTCGAATAGAGCCCATGGTGATACAGATGATGCATTTCCCGGTGGTGATACAGAAACAGCCAAATGCATAGCGTGGTACGCTAAATTTAAATAGGTAAATAAGGAATTAACGCTAGCGTACCACGCTATGCATTTGGCTGTTTCTGTAATTAATTAGTTATCTATTCCTATGAATCTAGGAATGTGTCAGAGCTGAATCGTAAACATGTGAACTACAATTTATAGGTCGGGTTCTTTATAGTACCTAATGGAATTAATGACCCACGCACGTGTGTGTCGGAGCCACCGGGAGAAACCCGCGTGCTTTCCCAATGCATGTTCAATTAGTAGAGTAGCACTACTTATAAACTAAATCGTTTAATTAACTGAATTCCTGCGTCTAGTAATCCATCTACTTATCTATACCTACTATAATAAAAGATCAAAACCCGGCGTGTCTGTACATAGAAAGAAAAGTTCAAAAAAAGTCTAAAGATATGGTAGACCACAAAACAGCGATTTTTAGAAATCTTTTCTGTCTGTCTGTTTGTTTGTTAGAGTTAATCTCCGAAACTACTGAACCGATTTTAATGCAGTTTTCAAGGGTAGATAGAGCATCATTTGGAGCAACATATAAGCTATGTTTGATTAAAATCGGATGTCGAAAAGAAAAGTTATCGGCAATTTTATATTCCACGCGTACGAAGTCGCGGGCAGAAGCTATTTTGAGAATAAAATAGTTTCAAAATGGTGTGATACTTAATTACCTATATAACTACTATGTACATAGTAGTTTCATTCGGGTGTGGGTGTGGCCCATTTGATCGCAGAGAACAATGGCCGATAGAGCCAAAAAGTTCGCGAATGGCGTCCGCGTACGGGAGACGATAGCTGTCGGGTGGTCGGTGGGCCTCCACTAAGATATTATGGAGCGACGATATGGTGGAATGTCGCGGGAAGTCGATGGATGCTTTTCTCTGAAGATGCGAATAAGTATTAAAAGTTTTCTCGAAAGCACATCTAAGTACTTGACTTGTAAAAAACACTGACCCCGTGTATAATAAAAATGTCTTCCAAGAGCACGCTTTAGTGTAGTTTTGTTACTAACTCTAATCAGCGTAGGTATCGTATCCTATATATATATGCATGAATTTATTTCGATATAATCATCAAAATCACTCTCATTGAAACAACAACGTTGGGTTGGGCAACATTGCAGCATTGATAGCAAATCTTGTTTTAGATCTCTTAATTTTTTGTTTATGCTCGAACGATGGGCCATATGAAATTATTCGAGTAGGCCTATGTTTCAAGACCACCATGACTCTAATTATCACAACACGTATCAAAGGAACCATTCAAATTTTTTAATGGTAATTAAAGCCAGACCCGAATAGCCAATCAACCCTGAACCCTGAATATATGTACGAGGGCGGTTTGATAACTTTAAGTAAAACAAAAACCATTTTAACATATAATCTTTTTAATTACAATTCTGATCTCCTTGGTAGCTAGCAGTTTTTTTTTAAAAGGTGGGAAAATAAAAAAGTTATTGAGGCATATGTCGAATACGGTCGGAAAATTGTTGGAAAATGGAGAAAAGCGAATTTCGTGTGTTAATTAAACATTACTTTTTACGTGGAAAAACTATTAAAGAGAATGAAAACTGTTTAAAAAAATATTATGGGGAATCTGCTCCTTCTCATGGAATGGTACATAAGTGGTTTACAGAATTTCGTTCTGGGCGTGCCACTACCAATGACGCAGAACGCTCTGGTAGGCCAATTGAAGTCACCACTGATGATGTCGTGGATAAAGTTCACGATATTGTTTTGGATGACCGTCGAGTTAAGATTCGTGAGATAGCTGAGACTGTACACATTTCATCTGAACGAGTTTTTCATATCTTGCATAATACCTATTTTGAATATGAAAAAGCTTTCCGCAAGATGGGTGCCGCGTTTGCTGACAGCCGATCAAAAACGACTTCCGAGCAATGCTTAGCCAAATTCAAGCGTAATCCCAATGAATTTTTACGTCGTTTTGTGACGGTAGATGAAACGTGGATCCACCATTATAAGGTAACGGTACCGAATTACGGAGTCTTAAGGCATTTTTGACTTTGTAAGCTATTTCCAGTAAAACCTGAGATCTCAGCTAATTGAAATCGATTCACTAGGAAAGACTGGCTTTTAGACTATACAATGTTATGTAACAAATGTATATTAAACTGTGTTTTGTATTCATTATAGTCGTTTTTCTAAACCTCTTAAATGTCCGTTATTACGGATTAAAATTAGTCTCTGTCGGTTATCCCGTAAACGCGTGCACGTAATTCCGGTAACTTCAGTAAATGCCCCTTTCCTGCAGAAATAATAAAATAAGAAATTTAAATAGAATGTAACTTGATAAAAAATAAAATAACAGTACATGTTTGACAAAAATAAAATTTATTTTTATTATTAGAGGAGACGGGGGAGAAGAGATTCGGACCAGAAAATTTCGGTTAGTTTCATTGTCCCCCACGAGAAACAATCTTATCATTATAAAGAAATGGGCCCCCAGTAACACAGATTTTTGATTAAATTATTGAAAATTAGATTGTATGTTGTATAACTCTCTCCATCGTACGTTAAAGTCCATCCTAAGCCTATTTATCAATATATGAGGTTAATAGTTATCGACAAAGTCTCTATACCAGGTTGTTCTCGCCTAGTCCACCTCGCCCTTCCTTGTACCCCATGGTATGTTTTCTCTATGTTCCCCAAATGTTTGTAAAAATCGTAAATCCAGCTATGTCAATTTTCCACGAAACCTATGTACCTCTCTTGGTACGCGGTCAATTTCACGGTAAATAGCATTAAAGTAACATGTGCCATGGTAGTCCCATTGCCAAGAACATACTACAAGACATTATGAAATAATTGACCAGCTTGTATAAAAAAAAACTACCAAATAGCTGTATAATATATATATCTTGTATATTAATTAATATCAACATTATTTCAAAGTCAGTGTACCAAAGGTTTCCCGATGGCAATTTAACGGTTAACTGTCAAAAAAACATACAATTAAAAAATATAGCTTTTCTATGTGGGTCTACCCGTCGGTGCCCAGTGGGGACAAATAGGAAAAATAATTCCCGTTTGTCCCCACTGGGGACAACTGAGAATTTTCATTCCTATTTGTTGCCACTGGGACAAATGGGGATGATATCTTTTCAAATGTGATATTTTACATTTGTCTTGTTCCTAGTTTCCCCTAAGTACCTAGTTCGGTCATAAAACTCAACGTGCATTAGTTTAACTAAATATAACTCAGAAAATAGAGAATAATCTTTTGAAAAACAAAAGCACAATTACGCAATTATTATAACGCAATTAGAAGCACAGCCAAAAAACAGTGTAGGCAATTGCGGCAGTCAGAAAAACAGAAGTTTTTAAGGCGTAAGGTTTTTCCACAAGCTAAATATACTTAAATTCTGTAGTATTATGTTCAGATTAGTAAATGGACGATTCATAATATATAACATTGGGCTGCAGCAATATAATTAAGCCGTTTTGCATGTGGACTTCGGGTGAACATTTTTTACAAAGTAGGAAAAATATATTACTTTAGACGCCTTTTTTCATAACAACGGTCTACAAAATCATAATACGTAATTTGATAATATGAAACTATGGAAGACATCAAACTCGTAACGAAAAACTTGTTTGTGTATCTTATCTCAACCTCCAGAAAAAAACAAATACAAAATCCCTTCATTTTACTCAATTCCGTAATTTTTACGCTTTTCGGGACAACGTTGGTTTTTGATGTACAGAATTGCGGCAATCAGTAAATTGACCGTAATTTATTACATTCCAACTGAATTTCCATGAAACTTTATTTAATCAATTCTTTATGAAATCCTACACAATGATTTAAACAGTTTATAATGAAAATACTTACCCATTAGTTGTCAAACCCTTAAGAAAATCATTATAGGCGCTTACGCACACGCGAAGCACTTGCTGCGCTTTCGGCAGTTTGGCGCGGATTGGCGAATAAAAATTACGTAATCACATACCATATGTCACAGTTCGTTGACCTCTCGTTTATTTGACGTTATATTGTCCACACTTTATATGTACATACATATTTTTTCTAAATGGTTTGTGGTTTTCTTATTTTTGGGCCTGAACCAATAAATTCCGGAATTACGTACGTTAACGCAAATCGGTACCGTTACCTTACGCCAGAGACGAAAAATCAGTCAAAACAGTGGACTTCTGCTAGTTCTGCTAGCGAACGGGCCCCAAAGAAAGCGAAAACCGTTAATTCGGCAGGAAAGGTAATGGCCACTGTTTTTTGGGACAGCCAAGGGGTTATTTATATAGATTATTTGGAGAAAGGTAAAACAATAAATGGCCCTTATTATGCTACATTGTTGGAAAAATTCAACGCAGAAGTTGTGAAAAAACGGCCACATCTGGCAAAGAAGAAAATCCTTTTTCACCACGACAATGCCCCTGCACACTCGTCGGCAGTCGCAACAGCCAAATTAGTAGAATTGCGTTACGAAATACTGCCCCACCCACCTTATTCTCCGGATTTGGCCCCATGTGATTTCTTTATTATTCCCAAACATGAAGAAATGGCTCGGTGGGAAAAGATTTTCATCAAATGAGGAAGTCATAGCTGAAACTGAAGCATATTTTTCAGGGTTTGACAAAAAATATTTTTTGGAGGGGTTGAAAAAGCTGGGACATCGTTGGATGAAGTGTATGGAGTTGAAAGGAGATTATGTAGCGAAATAAAATTAAAAAAGGTGATTTTTTTTTTTTTTCTGCAAAAACTCACTGACTTATCAAACCACCCTCGTAAGTTTTATTATTTAGGGAAATAGGGATAGGTTTAAACTCACAACTTAATTTTGCTTTTATACTTCCTCTTAAGCTCGATGTTCCTTGTGGTAATAATAAAAACGAATAAAAGTCAAACAATTTTAAATTTTACACCGATTCCATAAGATTTCAAATTAAACGGCCTAAAATTGTAGCCGGGTTAGTTCCCTTTAAAATTAAACATGTTAATCAGTATCCTTGTAACCTCCTTATCCCCAAGGAATTCATAATTACTACGGTCAGTTTATTGTCCCTAAAAAACCCGCGGGCGGTCACAATAGTTTGTTTATAGTACATTACAGACCCAGGGTGGTGAATTCGTAAATGTCCCAGATCGCAGGTTTCTGTGGCCCGAACCGAAGTTTTTCTTTCTGTTTGGCCTTATGGTTGACTGGTAGAGAATGCCTTTAGGCATTAAGTCCGCCAATTGTATACATTTTGTATGTGCAATGAAGTTTAAATAAATAAATAAATAAAAGCCAATAATTCTGATCTTCCCCTGTCGTTTAAATGACCGCAATTTTAAAAAAGGTCATAAAAAATGCGGTACAAATTTTGAAAAAAGTTCGCCAAACTAATGTTGCGGCGTATATATTGCCCTCATTCATTTACCAATGTGCTTGTTCTTGAAGAAAGCATCGTGAGGAAACCTGCACGCAACTACGAATCAATTAATTCAAATATGTGTATAACACAAGCCGTGGTGGCCCAGTGGTTCGACCTACCGCCTCTCATGCAGAGGGTCGGGGGTTCGATTCCGGCTCGCACCTCTAAGTTTACTTATGTGCGAAATTCAATTTGAATTTACCATTGCGCTTTTCGGTGAAGGAAAACATCGTGAGGAAACCTGCACGCATCTGCGAAGCAATTCAAAGATGTGTGTGTAGTCCCCAATCCGCACTGGGCCCGCGTGGGGACTATAGCCCAAACCCTCTCGTGATGAGAGGAGGCCTGTGCCCAGCAGTGGGACGCAAAAAGGCTGTAGTAGTATAACACAATCCGCTGGGCCTGTCGCGGATCCACGCGATGTGTTACTAACTCATTGGTATGCTTTCTTCTCTATGACTGTTGTACCTGTACTGTATAATCTGTGTCACCTGTCATAGCGCTGTCTATGGGGTGAAAAAGAGCGCGTATAAGATAGCGGACTAATATGGACGGTCGGAGAGGAAAAATGCAGGTAAAATCAGGATTGATGATGAGTTGCCGCCGGCCGGCTGGCGAGAGGTGAGAGAAGATACACTGGTGAGTGTTTGCTTCTGTACCATACGGTCGAGGAACTTTATGTATGTTCTATTACGGCCGTGGCTGTGGTCTTGGCTCAAACGCGGTTTGATGCTTATTTGCAACGATGGCTGGAGGAAGCTTCAGCCATCAGTGGGATTGTATTCCCCCCTCGTTTCTGTTGACCCGATGGCCTTGGGAAACCTTGGCGTCGAAGGTGCATCCTTGTTGGTCCTCAGAACGGCATGACCACCTTTTTGGAGGCTTGGGCGATCTGTAAGGGGATTGGAGGAGGGTCTGCCGGCAATAGGATAAAGGCATTCGTGGAGTCTGGCTGTCTGACTATTGAGTGCCGCATCATAGAAGGACGGGGGCGAAGAAGCGGTGTCTCCTATTGCACCCACGATTGGTCTAAAGGAAACGGGTGGAGGTCTAGTCTGAGCCATGGGTGCGGCTTCCCATGTGTGTCGGATAGAACTGCCACACCGCGCAAGCGGCAGTTTCCCCAGTTCGTGGTTTAAGGTCATGCCATAGCGTCCCCTTCCGGGCACCTCTAAAGCAAGAACCTAGCGGTTGTGTTGAGATTACAGCTATGACCAAGTAGAAACTATTTATACCAGGTTTATGTTACTACGTATTTCCCGGAGTAATTGCCCATGATTATTATTTCCCTTATTGTCGTGTATGTTAATAACCATTATTCCCATAGCGAAGCAGATCCAAATATCTTCACGACAATAAAATGGTGGAGATGCTGTTGATATGAATCTACTTTATATAGTCGTTGTCGTAACGCACTAAAGAAAATACCCTGTTCTAGTTCTTTCATGCATTTTTTTTTGTTCTTTATTTATAAATAGTCGACCATTTAGTTGAAACTAAATATGCTTTCTATCTCGCGGTACATACATAATAATAAAGTGAGAGGGTAAACAATCTTAAACATTAAATGAGTTTTGTTTGCTCTCAAACTTCGATTATTAGCCTGCCGTGCCTGCTGACATGAATTTCGGTCGAAAATAATTCATTGCATTTATCTTCGTCATGTTTTATACTCCGTATTCCGTCGCTGACCGGAATTCGACGCACAAATTTTGTATCGATCGAGCTCCGTAGTCTGCCACGGAATTGAATATCAGTCAAGCTGAACGACTTGGTTTTAAAATTTTTTGGAACGTTTTATTTTACATTTCATAGAGCTAGGACGCCGCCGCTTGTTTTCTTTAAAAAACTGACAGTACACGAAGGCCGCCTCCACACACTTTTCACGGCGGACTTAACGGTACGTTCACACGCGCGTGCTCGTGCTCGTACCATAAGTTGTGGTCACACTGCTCCACATCATTTTCTAATCATGGAAGTTATAGGTACGTCTGGAGCAAGTAGTGTCAATTTTGAAATAAAGTTTGCGCGTTTGCGCTTACAATTCGATAATATACCCAAATTTTTACGGTAATCTACTTTACATTTTTATTAGAAATGAGTAATTGTTGTATGTGCAGTATTATTTCATAAGGCATATGCATACAATAAGTACGATCCAATGACTTCTGGTATCCCTGACTTAATAAAGAAATGATGCTGGTGAATAATGAAACTGGTTTTTTTCAGCGAGTCAGTTTTTTTGAGGTTTCTCAAAAATGCAATATTTATAGATAAATATAATACCTTTGGCAACGAATAAAGTTTGTTTTGTTTTATTTTCTTCAAGACAGTATAAGCATTATAGTTTCAAGTAAAATTAGAGTGCCGTCTACACACACTTGTCAACTCGAATTCGAGTTTGATGAGGCGAGCGGCAACTGCGTTGGGTTGAGTTTGCGTCAGCGGTGGACTGCGGAGGCGTGGGCTCTGTGACCCAACTGGGCGAAAGGTTGAAACCCACCAACTGCATAGAGTGGAAGCAATAAAGTATTTATAGTATGGATTTGTTTAATGTAATTTTTTTTATTCAAATACTAGCACTTTGTTTACCCAGCGCAACGGTTCGATTCAATCTTCTGCTTCAATATTACATGGTACGACTTGCATTAATAAATGAATCGTATTAATGTTTTCGTTGACTGCCATATTTTATTCGGTAAGGGCTTAAATTAACGTTCATTACATGTTTATTGAAAATTGTGGCAGTTATGCTGGTATTAAAAGCTACACACGTTTAATACGCGCTTGCTCGGGCTCGTGAACGTGCTCGTAAATCTAATTTTGAACACCGTGCATGTAAACGAGTCATAAACCATGAAACGTCAGACGCTTACAGTAATCTGTGGATTTCGCTTTTATTTGTTTACACTTTGCAATTGAGTAAAGTCCGAATTTATTAGTTGTTAAACTTTCGATATTATTATAAATTTATAGTTTGTTTCGGTTAAATTGATATGCACAGATGTATCACGGGCAGCTATGTGTCAAAGAGGGAATAATTCCTCGATAATGTGTTAAATCTCTTAGAAGTCACTGAAAGTATTTAGAGAGGGTCATTGCAATACAGAAATTACGTGTAGAATGCAGTTTTATGAGCCTTAAAAGAGGCAGCTCAAAATTATAATAGGGCCGAGAATAAAAGCTGTGTTGAATAATGCCTATACCGAAGGCTACGGTCTCAAAGCTACCATGGAATGGTCTTACAAATCTTTATAATGGTGAAGTCCAGCTTCGATCTAAGTAACGGTCATTGTGAGGTTGCATTAGGATACTCAAGTTGCACATACTTATTCTACATAACAGCGAGCTATCACAAAGAATGGAGCCTAAAATCTGAGATCCAATGGCGATGTAAGTACTTTCAACAGAAGAGAACATGATTGTATCTTATTTAACAATTGAGACTTATAGAAGACGAAGAATAAATAACAAATTACAATACGGGACCAAATAAGTGTACTTATGAACTACTAGCAAGATATTGTGAGACGTTGAGATCAGCAGTGGAATAGAGGAGTAGTGAACGATCACTTCCAAGGGCAAGACAGAAGCCTGAACCTGAAACGACATACTCCCTAATACTTCTGGAGTGCTTCCCTAAGCCTTAATTTAAGATTAAAAATTACATCTTGAGTATATCTTGTTTTATTCAGAACATAACTTTGGTTTTACTACTGGTGTCATTTATAAGATTCTACTTAAATTCCTACCTTAGTTTGAAAATGTAACAGATAATCACTTGCTATCTGTGCTTTGTATATGTGGTCAGCTGCCACAGTGTGAAGAGAGAGTAATAATAAGACTTAATTTAGTTTGTTCCCTTATATTTAAAAAGAAGTTTTTGAAGTTATCGCAGTAATTGGCGAAGTGTCGAAGACAGAGCCAGAGGCCATTAATTTATATAGAATAGTTATCACAGTATCTTATAGATTTCAGATATCCTAGATGGTAACATTCCTATAAAGGAGAGGTTTACAAAATATATTAATATATATTTCTCTACTATTATCGGTTTCAAGTCAGTAGTCTGGCAGTGACCTTTGCTGATATAAGGTTAATGGATATCATCTGTATACCCAGGTTGATTATCTCTTTTAGTGTTTAGCTATTACATCTTAATAAATAGTATGAGATGATGTATTTTCAACCATTTATTGGTTGTCACCTTATTTGTTGTAAGTAAACATTAAATTCATCTAGAAATATTGATTTGGTTTGGCACATATTCATACCCATATTTATTTATTTGCAACCATGAGTTATTATAGTACACACATGGACCCTACTAGGGTGTAGCAATACTTACATCTAAAACTTATTCTACATTTATGTGCTATCTACACAAATTGAGTAGTATTGTGATCTGTCCAATGCAGGATTTTTATAATAATCCTAGGGATTTAAGCAGAAAGACATACTAACGGTAAACATTTTAGAGATTATTTTAGCTTCAATATCATGAGTATCTTGAATTTATCAGTTCTAGTTCTTCTTTAAAGTAAATATGTGTATCCATTTGGGTACATGTAACTTTCTACATAAGATCATAAATGTTATGAAGAGTCATTTAAAATCTAGTGCTGAACATGGTACATTCATTTCATAATAAATAAATAATGGTACTGGAAATCATTAAGGTACTAATTAATGTGGATTTAAGCTTTACAACTGCGTTAAGTAAGTCTTATAACCGTTAAGAATCAGAATTGGAACCTGACTGGAATGATTTCTTATCTACCCAATTCAGGGAAGTAATAACCTTTCTATATGGCTGAGAAAAGAAAAGAATAGGTCGCTGAATACTATTTTTTTTATTGATACATACATACATAATATCACGCCTTTTTTCCCATAGGGGTAGGCAGAGACCACTTCTTTCCATTTGCTACGACTCTTGCATACTTCTCTTGCTTCTTCAACTTTCATCCCGTTCCGCATACATGCTCGTCGGTTTAGAGTACTTTTGACCTGGCCTTTAATCAGATTGTCCTGAAATTTATTGTTTTTTTTATTGATTTAATTGGTTAACCCTCCTTAAGTCTACTCATTCTCTACACACCATTATAACCAATTTCAAGAAGATAATTGGAAGGTGTATGAATATTATGAGTGGACCCAGTGCCACCTAATATTGGATATACCTCGATATCTACCTATATTCTCAAAACCAAGTTTACTTGGCGACACTACATAGTAAAACCTGGGTTGTTCTAGAGATATCCTGGGCATAAATTATCTAGTTATGAACTTGTGTAAAACGTGCCAGTGCCAGTGTAGTGGGATTTAAGTACTTAAGTGTTAAAGTATTTTAAATATGTACTGTGATGTGCTTAATTAGTAAGCCATAAACTAGGACAAGAAAAAGTAATAATATTTGGATTGACAAAGAAGCTGAATTTAAACTATAAAAGTGTTAAATTGAGGTGATGTGAGTGTCTGGGTGTGTAATGAGGGTAAATCAAGTGGGGTGAGATTGCCTGTGGACATTTATGCAATATAGTTCAATACAAACAAGTGTTAGAAGTGTTGTGTTTTCAGCATATAACATATGAGCAATGTAATCTAATCCAGAATCTGCAGCTCAGTGAATATCATATGAAGTTTAGAAAATGAGCAGCAAATTTATTTCGTGTTTAAAAAATTGTGATCAAGAATTGATAAATTAATTTATCACCTAATTATGATTACAGTGGCACCGCAGTGTAATGACACTTATGACTCTATAGACTTTTGGCTGTAAGAAAAGGAATACAGCAGATGCACCAGCCGGGATTCTCAAACCTTTATGGAATAAATAATAAGGTTGAGATTTGGACTTATGGACTCGAGACCAAGGCGATTAAAAAAAAAAGCAATACTACAACAAAATAATATAGGGGAGAGGGGGGCAGCTATCACTGCAGGCAGCTTAGAACAAATGCGTTCAAAGACGTATTTTTAGTGCGATTATGGTCCAAATCCATTTTTTGGGCTCGCAACACTGACCCACACAACTGTCACTTGACAGATTTGACGTTTGACAGAACATGAACGAACCAGTAGCATATTTTGATTTCGATATCAACTGTTAGCGGTTTTGCTCCCCGTGTCTAAGGATTTTCAGGCTTTATTTGAAGGAAGCGGTAAGTGAAACTTAATTTATTCGATAGTACAATGAATTAGCTTTAGTGACGAAGAATAAACAATTAGAATTTGCAATTGTTTTGGAAGATATCGATGTTTATTTTTTTAAATAGGTGTTGGGGTAGTTTTGAAAAAAAATTAGGAGGCAGTTTTGATTAGCAATCTGTTCAATACTACCCCAGTCATAAGAAATGTTCATATCTGCCCCGATATAAACTGACATGTAGGTAGGTACGTAAACTCAAAATAATATTATCTTACTTATTTAGTAAATGCTCATAACGCATTTACCTGAATTAATTGGTCAAGCAAATCACGTCAGTAGAAAAGGGCGCGGAATTCCTATGGGAGGATATCCCTTCGCGCCTACACTTTTCAAATTTGGCGCCTTTTTTTACTGACAAGATTTGCTTGACGAGTATGGTAGTCGATTCTATTGTCTGTTTTTCTCTCGTTTTATATGATAAAATGAAAATTCTAATTAGAACGTTTTATATATTTTTATTTAACTACAACTAAAACATAATAAATACTGACTCACTATCCCCTGTTACATTGTTGGGGTAGTTTTGAACAATAGTGTGTGCAAAACTGCCTCAAGGGGGCAGTTTTAATAGAATTTCAATACTTTACAAAGGTACCCTCCTGAGGCACCTTTGAACACTACAAAAAACATTTCTGGTCAAAAGTACCCCCTCATAGTTATAACTGCAAATTATATGAGTAAAATGTTAATACGACCATTTCTAGTGACTAACTGTACTAAGTACAGGTAAAAAAAAACACGTATATCTCGATATTGTTGCCCTACAATCCAGATTTCAAATCTGCCCCAAGTAAATTCAAAGCTACCCACGCTTGGGGCAGTATTGAACATTATTCCTTGAGTTGCAAAATTCTGAATTGTACCTTTGTCTTTAGCTTTGGACATGTGCAATTGCATTAATTACATAGGTTAATAACATACGTTGTTGTGTAGAGGCTTAAAACTGGTTTTTATGGGTAATATTTTGAAATACGTCAAGGAGTGTAAAAAGTGTACCAGGCTGCCCCCCTCTCCCCTACCTGCATATCAAATCTGGTATTTGAAAAATGAAAATAGGTATACTAAAGAAACTAATCGCAGAAAGAACGGAAGTATTTCGGTAAAGGTATAATTCCTGAAGGAAAAATTTTTCTCTTTTTTTTATTTCGCTGGGGAGGCTCTGGATTCTATATTGTTCCGAGTCAGGAGGAAAGTGACTGAAGATGACGGCGACTTGGGATGACTGACGTGGCTCTGGAGAAACCATGCATTAAACAGAAGTTTATGAAATAGTCACACGAGATACAGTGGATACTTCACATGAATTGGAGATGATAAAAATCCCCGCTATGTTACAGCTTGATGATTTGAAATATGGTGTGGATAAAATGGCACGGGAGTTTTAGAAGGAAAAATACTTTTATAACTGGCCTTTTGTTAGGTATATACCTATGGCCGTAAGATGTTGTCATTGCCATCGCATACTGAGAGTTAATTTACTCAATTTGTCAGTAACGAAATTACACCGCAGCGCGACATCATAATATGCCAGAATTGGATACCTTTGTCATTTAGGCAGTAGGTAGGCACCTACTTACTGCGGGTATGATAAAGAGCAGAAGTCCCCTCGGCAGCAGAAGAATTCGCGCGTGCTGAGAAAAATGTTCCTGAATTGTGAATCTGCTTCAAGACTTTCAACCGTCGAGTATTTGTTTTGTGTTACAACTTGCAACCTATCCGTTTACTAGCTCTGAAGTGGCGTAATCTTCTTCTGAGACTTAACACTTTGGACTTGTGTGATGAATAGATAATCATAGATATAAAGAGAAAATCCAGACTAAGTGCACCTTCTTCCTACTGAAGTAGTCTAAGAGTCCTACTAGTAAAGAGTACCTAATATAAAAGCACCTCAATGGAACCGTAACGACAGTCTTCCGCAATGACGTACTGGACCAGAGTTTGTGATTAAAGAGCTGCGGGTTGACGGGTTATGTATAGATGGTTAGAGCTTGTGTTTTTAATCATAGCTGCAGGCTAATGGTGTAAAGACAGTTAAAGTTTAGTTGACTCATCTTAATAGCCTTATTGAATAAAATCAACTCCTTTTGCCTGGGGAGTGTCGCGGATCCACGCGATGTGTTACTAACTCATTGGTATGCTTTCTTCTCTATGACTGTTGTACCTGTACTGTATAATCTGTGTCACCTGTCATAGCGCTGTCTATGGGGTGAAAAAGAGCGCGTATAAGATAGCGGACTAATATGGACGGTCGGAGAGGAAAAATGCAGGTAAAATCAGGATTGATGATGAGTTGCCGCCGGCCGGCTGGCGAGAGGTGAGAGAAGATACACTGGTGAGTGTTTGCTTCTGTACCATACGGTCGAGGAACTTTATGTATGTTCTATTACGGCCGTGGCTGTGGTCTTGGCTCAAACGCGGTTTGATGCTTATTTGCAACGATGGCTGGAGGAAGCTTCAGCCATCAGTGGGATTGTATTCCCCCCTCGTTTCTGTTGACCCGATGGCCTTGGGAAACCTTGGCGTCGAAGGTGCATCCTTGTTGGTCCTCAGAACGGCATGACCACCTTTTTGGAGGCTTGGGCGATCTGTAAGGGGATTGGAGGAGGGTCTGCCGGCAATAGGATAAAGGCATTCGTGGAGTCTGGCTGTCTGACTATTGAGTGCCGCATCATAGAAGGACGGGGGCGAAGAAGCGGTGTCTCCTATTGCACCCACGATTGGTCTAAAGGAAACGGGTGGAGGTCTAGTCTGAGCCATGGGTGCGGCTTCCCATGTGTGTCGGATAGAACTGCCACACCGCGCAAGCGGCAGTTTCCCCAGTTCGTGGTTTAAGGTCATGCCATAGCGTCCCCTTCCGGGCACCTCTAAAGCAAGAACCTAGCGGTTGTGTTGAGATTACAGCTATGACCAAGTAGAAACTATTTATACCAGGTTTATGTTACTACGTATTTCCCGGAGTAATTGCCCATGATTATTATTTCCCTTATTGTCGTGTATGTTAATAACCATTATTCCCATAGCGAAGCAGATCCAAATATCTTCACGACAGGGCCTGCGGGGGGTATAGCCCATACCTCTTGTGATGAGGGGAGGCGTGTGCCCAGCTGTGGGACGTAATTTGGCTGTTGCGGTGTAGAGCCGTACCCCATGTTCGGTGCCCATGTCTCAAAAAGACTTCAGTTGAAAAACGTTTTAATTATGATTTTTTTTATTAATATGTCATGATTGACTATTCAATGAATACCAGATTTTTTTAGAGGGAGCAGGGGTGCGCAGTCGTGGTTGTTTGACACAGCCTAGCGCAAATTCGAAGAAAAAGTCATTTAAGTATTTGGTGTTCGCATGGCTAATAATGGCGAATATATTGCTATCACACTATCAACATGGGTTTTCCTATTCTTTATCTCTCTCTGGTATTAGTGTGCCATGCAAATTTAATCCTGTTTGTTACTACTAAGTCCCGCCTCTTATACGTATGTAGTTGATTATATTCTCTTTGGTTGGACATATACCGCCTCTCATGCAGGTCGGGGGTTCGAATCCGGCTCGCACCTGTGAAATTATTTAGAATTTCAATTTGAATTTACCACTGAGCTTTTCGGTAAAGGAAAACATCATGAGCGTTTTATTATACACTAGCTTCTGCCCGCGACTTCGCCCGCGTGGAATTCGGTTATCGCGTTCCCGCGGGAACTATACGTTTTTCCAGGATAAAAAGTAGCCTATGTGTTATTCTGATCTATAAGCTACATTACTGTAAAGTTTCATTAAAATCCGTTTAGTAGTTTTTGCGTGAAAGAGGAACAAACATCCATCCATACATCCATCCAAACAAACTTTCGCCTTTATAATATTAGTAAGGATTAGTAAGGAAGTAAGGATGTTTCTGCACGCATCTGCGAAGTAATTCAAGGATGTGTGTGAAGTCTCCAATCCGCCCTGGGCCCGCGTGGGGACTATAGGCCAAACTCTCTCGTGATGAAAGGAGGCCTGTGCCCAGCAGTGGGCCATAAATAGGCTGTTGTGGTGGAGATTTGAGCAGTAGAGGCAGGTATTAAGACCTCAAAGCACTTGTTAACAGGACGGGTACCTCTATAGCGTGAAAGAAAAAAATAATGATTTCATCTTTTTAATAATATTTAAGTTAAAAACAACAAAACTATCTTACATTAAGTAATTAATAACAAGGTAGGTACGTTACGTATTCGGAAATTGTACAGTACCTACTTACTCGACAAAAAAGCAAATACTTTGGTTGTAATGATATGATTATGGCAACTAACCACGTTAACTTATATAAAGGACTTACGACACATGTATAAAACTGTTATGGCCTTCATTTCAATAAATAAAATTCCATTAAATATTTTTTTCTTCCATATGGATTAAGAAATGGTTAGGCATCAGTCACAAAATGTGTTGAATATGATTTAATTGCTCATATTCAACACATTTCAACTTTTGAAAGCACCCTGCCCACTGTTAATTCAAAGGTTGATTCGTTACAATTTTCTGCCGTGAATTAACATAACACGTTTCAATAAATTACATAAGTAAGTATGTATGTTTTTAACTTGGTTAATCTAATCTAAATAAGAGTTGAAGTCTGTAATAGAATTCGGTGAAACAGTTAAGATATATGCCGTTTAGTGACAGTAGATTACCTATAACCGTCAAATTTAATCTCTTAACCTTTCCCTCAACCTATGGCACTGATCTCAACGCAGACTATAAGCGAAAAGCTACCGACTATTTTCTCGCACAAGAAAGGAACAAAAGACATAAATCCCATGTCCGTAAAAGAGTCACATATTTTTTTTGTTAATCGGTGGCACTGTGATAAGTCAGCGATCAACCATAAATTAATATCTTCTGACTGACACAGGATTTTGTTCGTTTCTTGAGCGAGAAATTAGCCGATCCCTAATCGCTTCCTTCTACGCCCTTCTTGGTATTAGCGCCTATAGCTATCGCGTCATAGTTAAAAACATGACAACGCTGTCTAGTTTAGTGACCCGACACATTGCCAACGGTATTCGCAAAGTACAGGCAGAGATAGATGATACTATGATAAGTAAAATCATGCCTATAATAAAACGAGAGCACTCTTTAAAGTAGGGGTGGTGCCGATGCTAAATGTACAGTTAAAGTGGGGACTTCATCATCATCATCATGATAAATAACGATGAAAGCGGCACTGTTTCTATACGCTTCGTAACTAAGTACCTATATTGAGCACTGTCGGAAAATTCGACAAATTCAGTTTTTAAACTAACCACTACAGTTCCCTAAAATCACTTTCACTATCTAACATTAATTATAAGGTACCTACTTATGTTAATTGCCACACACATTACAAAGTATGTATAGAAAAGTTACAATGAATGTGTAGATTTAGAATAATGGGAGCGTATAAATATGAATTTTCTCAAACATGCTCGGAAATGTTCGTGTTACTTTCAAAAAACCGGCCAAGTGCGTGTCGGGCCACGCGCAAATTATAGGGTTCCGAAGTTGAGGATGTCCACAGTACCTTTCTAAGACTTATTAGCATCTAGCTAGCCTGTGGTATGACGTGCCCGCCCGACGCCCCTGACGCTCGAGAAAAATCATCATTATAAGTTGGTCGACTATTACTCGTAAGTTTCTACAGCCTACTTCGCTCTGATAGTTTTCCTTTCAACTACGTTATATATGCCACAACCGTGATTTTTTTCAGCCATCCAAATACCACCATTTAGCTGGCAGGGGGGGGGACACGTGACTCTAACAAAAAATAGCACTTTAAAGCTTAATATTTCACAAACGCATCACTTAATCAAAAAATGGTTTTAACAAACCCATAATATTTTTTTAAGACCTATTCAACGATATGCCGCACCATGAGGTACGCAAGAAAAAAAAAATACATCCCCACTTTACGAGTAGGGTAGGTACCCTATAAAAAAATATATTTCAAAATTTTATTGTACCACTTTGTCAGCGTAACTAATATGCATATTCATGCCAAATTACAGCTCTCTAGACCTAAGCGTCTCCGAGCAATAGTGCGGACAGACGGACGGACGGACGGACGGACGGACGGACGGACATGGCGAAACTATAAGGGTTCCTTGTGGACTTCGGAACCCTAAAAAAGAAGACGCGCGCGAGGCTGTTCATTGCCGACCTTGGCCAGCAAAAACATTATTGTCGCGTGTGTTTTTTTTAATTCGCTTGCTATTTGAGACACGTCTGTAGAGAAACTGACAAATCCATGGAGGTAATACCTAAGTGCAACTTCCATGGCCAAATCATCCACGATCATGGAAGTAGTAAATACTGGTGTGGGGTAAGTGCGCCTAAATTTATTTCGCCCCTATGCCTTGTAAACAGCCAACTACTAGTTGAGTAATATTTATAGGTTTCGATATATTTGTTATGCGCACTTACCCCATCCTGGCGCACTTGCCCCGAAACTGACAAATCCATGGAGGTAATAAGTACAACTTCCATGGCCAAATTCGCTTCGCTCAGCCTTCTAATTGACTCGTCCGGCAATGCGCTACTTGGCGGCCTCTGAATAATGTACTATTCTTATTTATTAAAAAACGAAATACCCGCCGTAGTGATTAAGTATTAATAAATATTAAAAATTTTGAGAAATAATAGTGATTTTAGAAGCAAAACATTTTTCTATGCAATCAGTTAATTTGCCGGTCAACCGTCAACCATAATACTAATTTGGTCATAATTTGGTAAAGTTTTTATGGCCTTTTAAATATATTAGCCTTTCCTTTTTCAGATTATAGTCACATTTTAGTACGAAAATCATTGTAAATTCATACAAGACGTTTTTTTATGATAACCCAGATATTTTGTTACCTACATCTTAAATGTATACAAAATAATTGCCATTATGTTGGCCTTGGCCAGTCGTCACATAGGGAATACCTTTCCCTATGTGACGTTTCAAATAGAACCCCTGCTTGAGCTCTAAGGCCCGCTGGTACCAACGCCGCTGACCTCGGGTTTACCGAGTAACTTAAATTGGTACAACTAAACCTGAGTTTAAGAGGTCAACTTGCGGTTAGCGGTGTGCAAGTGGGTCGAACTAAGTAATTAAAGTAATCTAACTTAAGCCCGGTTCCCATATCCAAAAACGCCTCGTTTTGGCTACGGATGGTATCCGTAGAGAATCTGTCAAATTTTTAATACTGTCCTTAGCCAAAACGAGACGCTTTGTGTGTAGGAACCGGGTTTTAAGTGTCGTGAGGGCCTTCACAACGAGTCCGTAAGCAGCCGCATCTGTTCTTTAACGTGGGCGTCCATCCTCGCGAAGTCGACGAGCGCGTCCTCGATCATGTCGACCAGGATGGCGGGCCACTGCAGCTCCAGGGCTCGCAGGCGCTGCGCCGCGCCCACCGCCAGCCCCGCCGCCAGGGCCAGCTGGCCGCGGCCGCGCAAGCGCCAGCCCGCCTCCTCCTGGATGAGCGCAATCAGCATAGAGTTTTACTGACATATTGTGCGCGACGGTTGCTAATCGATGCGCGACGGGCGTCACGATCGCGCAATGTGTCCGTAAAACGCTCGCCGCTGCCGCAGTCGCGGAAAGTCGTGGCTTTGCGATT
>OZ020290.1:9373861-9400641 GCA_963971205.1 Aethes cnicana | reverse complement strand
CTCGGCGCCGCCGCGACGGCAGCGCGCCGCCCGCGCCGCCCACCGCCAGTCGCGGGGCCGGCACAACTAACCCTATCCGCTCAAGCACAGATGAGTTGTCTACTCTACCGTGCAAGAGATTGAAGTAATGCACGAGTAGTAGCATTTTTCGTCTCAACTCAAGAGTGTATAACCCAACCATTCCAGAGACGAAAAGAGATGGAAAGAGGAAGGGATAGTAGCCGTACATTCTTTTATACAAAAACCTGGCGAATTTCCGCTGGATCCTCTCGATCATTAGAGAGTATTTAGCCTCCCGAGGGTCCCAAATATAGACGCCGAATTCCAATCTGCTGCGCACGTATGCGTTATATAATAAAATGGCGACGTTAGTGTTAGAAAACTGTTTCGCCATCCTCATAATAAAGCCCATCATCCTACTAGCCCGCTTACAGACTGCCATGATGTGATCTTTGAAATCAAGTCGAGAATCAAATATTAATCCGAGATCGGTCACGATATTTACCCTCTCTAGGAGAGTGCCATCAAGATTGTATGGCGCGTTGACAGGAGATCGGTTACGAGTAAAAGTTATTACATTGCATTTTGAGGTATTGAAGCGGAGCTTATTAGCCTTGCTCCAGTCTGCTACTCTGTCTATATCAGCTTGCAATACCTCACAGTCAGCAGGTTTACGTATACCCAAAAACAACTTAAGGTCATCCGCAAAAAGCAAGCATCTTGCGGTAGATACAGTATCCGGCAAATCATTAATCATTATAAGGAACAGCGTAGGTCCTAATGTACTCCCTTGACTCACTCCAGATCGAGTGTAATAGGAATGAGTCTGATACCCAGCGAGTTGTACAAACTGCCTACGGTTGCACAGGTAATCACATAAGAAATTCAGAAGGCTGGGCGCAAATCCGATCAGATAACATTTACGCAGAAGGACATCATTGTCGACTAAGTCGAACGCCTTCTTAAAATCAAAGTATGCAGCATCTACTTGGTGTCCTATATCCATCTCGGAAGATATATAATCGGTATACACTATGTGATTAGTATTAGTAGAACGTCCGCTGCGAAAACCATGCTGACAATCATGAAGAGAAACAGCAATTTGCTGGCTAATTCGACTCTCTATTATGGTTTCGAACAATTTACCAAACACTGATAACACCGCTATCGGTCTAAAAGAAGTTACATCAGCCTCTCCAGTACACTTGGGCACAGGAGTGACTCTGGAAAGTTTCCACGCTGACGGATATTTACAGCTTTTGAGACTAACATTAAATATATGCATTAGCGGGACCTCAAAGGCCGCAATGCAGTCCCTGACCAAATAGGGAGGTATAGCATCAGGTCCGGCAGACGAGCGTGATTTGAGCTTCCTCACTGCCCGACGCACCTCTCTAGTAGTTACGCTATCGATGGTGACACAGGCCGCACTTGCGAAACCCTCTCCAGCTACCGCCTCCCGCATTACTTGCTCCGGGTTAAGACGCGGCACATCGTTAGGAAACACTGAAGCGAAATAAGCAGCAAAAGCATCGGCCGCGTCCTGCCCAGTAACTGCTTTACCCTCATATGTGTATTCATCGCAGCGTTGTTTATTGCACTTCCTGGACTTGACGTAGCTCCAAAACGCAGAAGGATCGTCAGCTATGTCATGTTCGACACCCGAAATGTACTTACGATACGCTTGGTTGATTAATACCTTCACATGAGACCTGTAATATTTGTAAAGCTCCTTGTTGAATTCTTTGCCTTCTTCTCTGTACCGTTTCAAATGGAAATATTTAAACTTTATGTTGTTTATTATATCGGCAGAGTACCATGAAGGATAGGTGTAACGCGAGGAGATGGATTCCTTCTTAACGGGGACTGATTTCGCGATACACTCGTACAATGTCGAGTAAAACAAGTCGACAGCAGTATCCACACAGTTCGCAGAGAGCACATCCGCCCAGCACAAACGCTCTATATCCGCGTACAATGTAGTAAAATCAGCCTTATAAAAGTTAAACTTAGGAGCATGATTGTTACTATGAGGGAGAGGGGCAGGAGCGGGCACGGAGGCGCGCGTCGCAACGGGCCGCGGCAGCGCGACCGCCACCGCCAGCGGTGGATGATAAGCATCCGCTGGCACCAGTGGGTCCACGTCGTCGGATACACTCACTCTATGCTCTACCAAATTGCTTAAAACAAGATCTAATATACCGTTATGCCCATTACGCACTGTGTTATGCTGCGAAAATTTACAGAAATCCATAAAAGATTCAAATTGTGATTTGACATTAGCACTACATGAATTTAAGTTAAAATCACCAATGACGATAATGTCTAGATCTGAGTATTTACAAACCGCAGATTCAAGGCAACACAATACTTTCAAATACTGATCATCCCTATAATTAGGTGGCAAATAGGCTACACAGCACAGAAACCTGTTAGATTTAATACTTAGGATAGCAAATATTAACTCCATATCATCAGTGAGTCCATCAATGTCTGTAATACGGCGCACAGAACTACAGTTTTGGGCAGCTAATAGGACGCCACCCCAACCAACGTCACCGGCGCGGTCCTTCCTCAGAACTGTGTATTCAGGCGGGAAAAGTTCAGCGTCCATCACTGAGCTAGTGAGAAACGTTTCAGTCAGGGCTATGACTACACTTTCATTCGAGAGCATATTCTTATAAAAGCAATTAGTTTTAGATCGCAAGCCTCGTACATTCTGATAGTAGATACCAATAGTCCGAGATTTACTGCCCTTTACCACTTTGGGCACGAAAATTCTGACGCCAAGGCTTGACGCATATACCTGCAGCCCAGTTTCGAGGATCCATTACCTTATCAGCCAACCTCGAAGGGACGCTTATCTTGAATGAGGAATAATTTCCTCTGGCCTTCAAGGACTCCACTGCACCTACGTCTTCAACACAGATGTCAGCAAGGTGGGCTCGTACTGAATCCACAGTGGTTCCCAGTTTCAGATTATAAGCATGGACGTACCGCATTTGCTCCGACGCTTCAAGTTTAGTCGTACCAGGCAGGGCCGTACCCCGCACAACCTTCAGCGAACTGCTTCGTCGGTTTCTAACTTCAATCCAGTCATTTTTGGTGCTACTGTCGTTGTTGCTGTCTTTGTGGGGCTCAGCGTCATGGATAATCCTACTCGGCACTTCCTGCACGGCTACGGGCGCTGCGGTGGATGCCAGCGGCGTACCATTCGGCTTCCGCGGCTTTGAATTAACGGCGCTTGTGGAGGTGGTACGTACCGAAGGTTCATCCTGTTGATGTGTAACCGATTCACTTACACCTTTTTTAGGTTCATTTGACTGCGACTTACTAGTTTGTGCATACTTTTCCTTTTGGCCTTTGGAAGTTTTTTTCTTACCAGCATCAGCACTTACGTCCGTGGTACCGGATTTTTTGCTTCCTGCTGGCTGTGCCTTCGACGTTGAATTAATTTTATCTTCCGCTGCGGCTAATCTTACTCGAAGCTCCGTAACTTCTTGGAATAGTGCTGCCAATTGGTCTTTTACGATCTTGCTAATTAATTCTGTCAGGCGCTCATTCGTGTTTGCCTGTAGTTCGGTACGAATTATACTCCTAATACTGCTTAAACAAATGGTATCGTCTTCCAGCTCGCTAGACAGGATACTTGAATCATTGAAATTCAAATTCAAATTATCTACGTTGCTTCTCTGTTTACGTACAGTGACATTGTTCTCCCGGGCATCGATAGCAGATTGGCTTAAAGTAGTACCAATATCTACTATTGAGTCGTCCAACTCCCTTTGTGGAATCTTTGCCATACCGTCATACCTCAATCCCACGGGTGTATTGGTATTATCACCCTTTCTCTGCTTACACACACATTCCTGACATTTCCAAGAACTCGTGTGGTCTTGAGTCATCAGATAAAATCGTTTTTCAGAGACACTTGCGCATAGTAGATCATATGTCTTAGCGCATATACTGCAACTGAGGAACTGTCGATCCCTAATACCGCTTGCGCATCCTGCGCATGAAATCGCAGATGTACTCGCAGATGGCTCCATCGTGCAGAAAATCGCCGTGTCAAATTATTTTATAACTTGTGCGTAGTATGGAACGCAGTGATAATGACAACCTTGTTGGCAACACCGCGCACTTGTCAACCAGCCACCTGTCACCTACGTCAGCTGTCGATCAAAACCGACATGACTGTCATCACCGACTGCCGGCCAAGCCACGCCCCCTAGCCAATTAGAACGCTAGAAATTAGTAAGGCGAGTTCACAGTGCTCAGTTGCAGTCAGACCTTCGAAGAGATCGGTTGTGTATTTTGCGTATTACTTGTTTAAAATTTTTGGAAAATGGATATCTCACCCATTAAAAAAAATAAAAGTGGATCAATTATACATAGCGGAGGGAGACGCGTAATTTACAATGTTTTTAAGTATTTCAAAAAGACTGATTTAAATGAGACTGTGGAGAGCATAGTAATTAAAACTGCAAGTGCATGCGGTGTGTCCGAAAATACTGTTTATAAAATTATCAAAGAGCAAAAAGAAACTAATATATTGAAATCACCAGTGAAAAAAAGAGCTCGACTATCCACGGTCGATAAATTAGATGAACTCGACAAATGTGCCATAAGGAGAAAAGTACACTCTTTATATTTCAATAACGAGTATCCAACATTGGACAAAATAATGACACTTTGCGAAGCTGATGAAGAAATTCCTGTTTTCAAACGTACAACACTTCACAAAATACTGCACGAGCTTGGTTTTGATTTCAATAAACAAGATAGTAGAACATTGTTAGTGGAAAGAGAAGATATTGTTTTATGGAGGCGAAAATACTTAAGACAAATAAAAGAATATAGAAACGCTAATAGAACCATTTACTATCTCGACGAAACGTGGGTAAACGCCGGACACGTAAAAACAAGTAAGTTGACATTAAAAAATACTAATATTAGTTTAAATTGACATTTTTAATTATTAATTATAATGAATATTTTATAACATGTGTAAAATCACTGATATTTTATTATTTTTCTATTACACTTATTTAAGGATTTGAAAAAAATGTTTAATTTCTCTCCATTATGAATACGCCCTTACCCTGCAGTTGCACTGATGAGTCACTATTTTCTTAACGCGAACGGGGTATACATGCAAGTCGGGAATTTAAACGGAAAAACCACTCATGTATGTGGTAGGTCCATAGATTTGTTTGGATGGTATGCGTTCGGAATTTTTGACGACTGTATGGGGCCGGCCTTAATCGGTGGAAAAAAAATCGCGACTTTTTCCACGCGTATTTTTTTTTAATCAACCATATCCTCCACTACAGAAGCTATGGTTAATTTATGTAACCTTTTTGAATCAATAATCTCGTCGCGAAGTGAATTAATTAACAAAACAATAATTGACGTATAGTTGTCATGGTAATTGTATTCAAAATATTTTTCAATCAAACATTTGACATTACGTCGTAAAGGATTTTTTTATTTAACAAAAAACTTGATTTCGTTTGCAATTTATAATCAAATATGAGTTACTATCAGTTGATACGGTAGCGTTATTGAGGTAAAGAACCTTAAAAACCCGGTAACGCGGGAAAATGGAAGAATACGAGTTGAGGAAGCTCTTGCAGACGAAGAATGGATGTCGAGTTCCAAAAATGCTGCCAATCCCTGACGTCCATACCATGGATAAGCTGTCGTTCACTCCACAGCCACCTTACAACCGCATCAAGGTAAGTCCCTCTACCTTGGATCTTCTATCGCTTTCGAATTCGGTTCTACCTTCACTTCGATTGTGAGCTTGTCCTATAATCCACATCAATTTTTTCTGATGAGACATTAGGACAACACACTAAACGTATATTGTTTGATTTGATTCCATCATCCCCATTTCGTCACTACGGGACTAAGCGTGGTCTTGGATTCCATCCTTATGTTGTGGACATTCCTCCAGCGCGTACGAAGCGCTTCGCTTCATGCTTCATCATTAAGGAGTGGAATTCTCTACCGGCCGATCTCTTCCCCTATAGTTATAACTTGGATCTTTTCAAGTTGAGAGTGAACAGGTACTATCTAAGTAAGCTTGTTTCACCTTCGACTACATAGTCACTTACCGCCAGGAGATCGTGTTCAAATGAAAAAAATATATATTGTAGGGATATAAAAGCTTTGGTTTATATAATGCTATCATTATACAAGTTTTTTTTTCAAGTACTCGTCAAGACGGATCAAATGAGTCGACACTCGATGAGGTTGTGTCGTTTATCTACCGAGTTCCTATTGGCCACCTTCCGGTTCCATCATCAGATCAGCTCCATGTCATAATAATTTTGCATTGTCATCCGATTTACACATGCATGCAAAATTTCAGCTCCGGGAAGTGGATCAAATTTAACTTGGAAGATTTGATTACAGACAGACAGACAAACATCGGGACAGGTGAAGATAAATAAAAGCCTGTAACAACGGGAAATATGATCGTGCGTGTGTTACTTCAACGTCTAAAAAAATTCTATGAAATTGGGATGGATAGGTTAGGTAATCAGAAATGATGATATCCGCAGTAGAACTAGGGTCAGTGAGTGACATAGCTCGAAGAATTGCGAGCCTTAAGTGGCAGTGGGCAGGGCACATTGCTCGTAGAACTGACGGCCGATGGGGCCAGAAAGTTCTCGACTGGCGACCGCGTACCGGAAGACGAGCTGGCGGTATGCCTCTATGCCTCTAACAAGGTAGAGTGATGATCTGGTGAGATCAGGTCGCGGGATGTCGGTGGATGCGAGCGGGACAGGGCCGGTCGGAGTGGCGAGCGTTGGGGGAGGCCCATGTTCAGCAGTGGACGTCCATCGGCTGATATGATGAGGTAAGACTGGGGTTAATGCGTTGGCAATTTTTTTAGTAAATACATTCCCGTGGGAACTGGGGTTTAAGCTAAGCGACGCTACACACCGCGCCGCTAGTCTAGTTGATCAGTTAAAACCGCTTCTCATTTCTAGGATAAGCAAGCTAAGTTTCGACAAGTACTGGAAGAGAAAGCTACCGAGAGAAAAGTCCAGATCGCGAGGCCCCTGCTGCCGCGGCGCGAGCGCGAACGCCTCGAGATCGTCCAGGAGCGCCACATCGCCGCGCTCAAGGAATGCGCGCACAAAATACAACCGCCCCCCATGCTCAAATCCTGGGAAAGAATCATCATTTCCCTTATCCCGTCCAAACTTCGCAACGCCTTCCCAACGATAACGGAAGAACTGATCAACGAAAGCAAAGCCGCGTGGAACCGCAACCTTCACGAATATGCTGTAAAAACAATTATCCGTGATGTACCCGGCGTCTCTCGGAAAAGATATCAAGAGCCGTACTTCAAGTATAACGGAGTAACGCCGAACTTCGAGAAAATGGTCAAGAATCGTAAGAAACTTCAACATGGTTCTTTACTTCTGCACCCTTTTATAAGACTCGTCCTTGAATCTTCGGAAAAAACGTTTCCGAGTGCTATTATAAATTTAGCCGACTATAGAGCAAAAGGACCCTTGACTTTGACTGAATTTAAAACCAAGGTTTTAGACGTAATCAGGCGCACTGACTATTTAGTATCTAGTACTTGGTATGCAATACTCGTTCAGTGGTTAAAAAATCCAAGGTGTCTAAAAGGAATGCGTCCCAAGCAAATCCCGGAGTTTGTTCGATGTGCCACTAAAATGATTTCATTGCAAATTCAAGAGTTGATGCGTAGATCTATTGATGCTATTATCGATGCTCTGAAAGACCCAGAGTCAGTTCCGATTCTCAATATAGATCTAGACTTTGATGGAGAATTTGTTTACGATGAGCCTCTAGAAACTGTTTATGCAACGTTTCATGATATAGCTGACGCCATATCAACTATGGCTCAAAGACTAATGCCAATAGAACAGTATCTCAGAATACCTTATAACTTTGATGCTCTTCCAGTGAAATATAATGAATGGTTGCATAAGGATGGACATGAAAGACTGCAAAAACAGTTAGACGTTGTATTTGAACCACTCATTCAGTACGCTTCTCAACTACGTCAGGAATATAGTATGCTTTATGGAGTTCCAGCAAAGTCAGCTCTGTTGAAATTTATACTGGAAGCTGTAGAATTTGAGGAAAGTCGTGATAAAATTAAATACTTCCAAAGTATCGATTCCGATATTACAGCAATTTTAGAAAATGCTTACTTCAATTGTGCCGTAGTTTGTCAATTAAGGATGGTGGCTGGACTCAAAAGCAAAGCCTTGGAGTTCATTAACGATATAATTGCAGGCATAGTTCATACACACATGGAAGAGAATAGAAGCATTTGTTCCGAGTTCGAAATTATTGCCGAAAAAGCGCTGAAACAACCAGCAAATGCTGAAGAGTTAATTGAACAAGGAGTTTATATTTTACACGCTAAAACTGTTTTAGTAGAAGATTTAAAGATCAGAATTTTAA
Organism: Aethes cnicana; assembly: GCA_963971205.1. NCBI lineage: Eukaryota > Metazoa > Arthropoda > Insecta > Lepidoptera > Tortricidae > Aethes > Aethes cnicana. The sequence goes on along the minus strand of OZ020290.1, from coordinate 9,392,181 downwards.
GGCAGTTAGAAATTATTTCTAATCTTCTAGAAATGACTTCCTTAACCCCCGAACATGTTGAGTCTAATACACGAACAGTCAATTGGTTAAAAGATATAAAGCCTATATTCGATAGAAACGCTGCCGCTTATGAAACATTCAAAGCGGAAATGGAAGATTTTCTATTGAGTAGAATAGCTTACCTCAATAAAGAAGTCCAAGAAATGACCCCATATTTAGAGCTCCTAGATAATATGGATGACGTAAATAACACTCTTGAATATCTTGAATATTTACGCAAGTTGGCTTACCGCTTAGATGATTGCGATAAATTAGTAGCTTGGATAAATAATGAAGAAAAAACTTTTAAATTCCCCATATCACAGTACGTCGATTTAGAGGAACTGAAAGATTTTGTTTTACCTTTCTACAGCCTTGTACATACAGTTCATAAATGGAAGCGTAGTTATTACACCTGGATGGACGGTATATTCGAATATTTAGATCACCAACAAATTGAGCAAGATCACGATTTTTACTACAAAGAATTTTTAAAACAGTCTAAATTATACCGAACCAAAATAAAACAGCAAATCACCGAGGGTAACGAAAAAAGGTTTCAGGGAATGGTAGATGACCAAGACGTCAATTATCTTCCAGCACCGATGAAGCTCTGCGCACAAGCTATAGTAGAACTTAAGGAATGGCGGCCTAATGTTCAAATGGCGCATATTATGTGCAACCCAGCTTTAATGCAAAGACATTGGGATGAAATGTCAACTATAGCAGGTTTTGATTTAACTCCTACCGCTGGCACCACGTTGCGAAAAATTATTAATTACGATCTTTGGAGTGATATTGATCAATACGAAATAATAAGTGTTGCTGCAACAAAAGAGTTAGCACTCATAACGAATCTGAATAAAATGATAGCCGAATGGACTGACATATGTTTCAAAACTAGCCCATACAAGGACACTGGTATCTTTATTTTATCTGGACTGGACGACATTCAAAGTGTATTGGACGACCATATTGTAAAAACAATAGGTATGCGAGGTTCAGCCTTTGTTAAACCATTTGAAACCCAAGTACGCGCGTGGTATGAAAAAATTACAAGAATAAATTTAACAATTGATGAATGGGGAAAAGTTCAAAGTCAATGGCTTTACCTATTGCCTATATTTTCTTCAAAAGATATTGTTGCCCAAATGCCTGAAGAAGGAGTTATGTTCGTTGAGGTGAATAATATTTACAGACGATACATGAGTATAGTTGATAAAGACCCACATACGCTAGAAATAGCTGGTGCTGCAGGTGTATTAGAATCATTCAGAATTGCATCTGGCATGTTGGAAAAAATCAATGACGGTGTTAACAACTATTTGGAAAAGAAGAGACTTTATTTCCCAAGATTTTTCTTCTTGTCAAATGATGAAATGCTAGAAATATTATCAGAGACTAAAAATCCTCTAAAAGTTCAGCCTCATTTGAAAAAATGCTTTGAAGGCATAAATCGATTAGTTTTCGACGAAGAATTCAATATTTCAGCTATGATATCGATGGAAGGAGAACAAGTAGAGTTTCTTGAAATCATTAGTGTGCAAGCTGCACGAGGATCAGTTGAAAAATGGCTGGTTCAAGTAGAAGAGCAAATGTTGAAAGCTGTCAAAATGGAAACAGAATTATCATATTACGAGTACCCTACATTAGGGCGTGTTGAATGGATTCTTTTATGGGAAGGAATGGTTGTATTAGCTGTATCTCAGATTTACTGGGGTGTAGATGTTCACGAAGCTTTACACACACACAAGTTAAGTGAGCTTCAAGCATATCATAAATCTTTGACTAAACAACTAAACGAAACTGTTGCTGTCATTCGACGCACCGACTTAACCAAGCTGAGCAGTATTACAGTTAAAGCGCTAATAGTCATTGATGTGCACGCAAAGGACGTCATTTTTGAGCTTATTGGTAAAAATGTTACAGAAGTTACGGATTTTCAGTGGTTAGCTCAGTTGCGCTATTATTGGGAAGAAGAAAAAGTATTCGTAAAAATTATTAATGCTGTGGTAAATTTTGCGTATGAATATTTAGGAAATTCCGATAGATTAGTTATAACTCCCTTAACAGATAGGTGCTACCGCACTTTAATAGGTGCATATTACTTACATTTAAACGGGGCCCCTGAGGGTCCCGCCGGCACTGGAAAAACAGAAACGACCAAAGATTTGGCAAAAGCTCTAGCGGTTCAGTGTGTTGTATTTAATTGCTCAGATGGCTTAGATTACAAAGCTATGGGTAAATTCTTCAAAGGATTAGCTTCATGTGGTGCTTGGGTTTGTTTCGATGAATTTAATCGCATAGAAGTTGAAGTGTTATCTGTGATAGCTCAACAAATTTTATGTATAGTAAGAGCTGTGAGAGCACATGCAGAAACATTTGACTTCGAAGGTACAATACTAACTTTAAATCCTGCTTGTTATGTGTGCATCACTATGAATCCGGGATATGCAGGTCGATCAGAACTCCCTGATAATTTGAAAGTGTTGTTTCGCACCGTAGCTATGATGGTACCAGATTATGCAATGATCGGAGAAATATCTCTATATTCTTTTGGTTTCCTTGATGCTCGAAATTTGTCGGTAAAAATTGTTACCACTTACAAGCTTTGTTCAGAACAATTATCTTCCCAAAATCATTACGATTATGGAATGAGAGCTGTTAAAACAGTACTATCAGCGGCTGGTAATTTAAAACGTAGTTTTCCTAATGAAAGTGAAAGCATATTGCTACTGAGGTCGATCACTGATGTAAACTTACCCAAATTTTTGTCATTCGATGTACCTTTGTTTGAAGGAATTATATCAGATTTATTCCCTGGTATATCATTGCCAAAACCAGATTATGAAAACTTTTTAAATGCTTGTAATGATACATGTGAATTAAATAATCTTCAACCGATGGATTGTTTTTTGGTAAAAATAATTCAAACGTATGAAATGATGATCGTACGACACGGTTTCATGTTGGTCGGTGATCCTTTTGCTGGAAAATCAATGACATTAAAGATATTAGCTGAAGCGTTGACATTGATGGAAGAAAGAGGCCAGCCTGGTGGTTGTGCGTCTACCTATAAAGTGTTGAATCCTAAAGCAGTCACAATGGGACAGCTTTACGGGGCCTTCGATCCGATTTCCTATGAATGGACAGATGGTATTGTGGCAACAATGTTTCGAGACTTTGCTTCTGAAGATACTCCTGAAAGAAAATGGATAGTTTTTGATGGTCCAGTAGATGCAGTCTGGATCGAAAATATGAACACAGTCCTAGACGATAATAAAAAACTATGTTTAACTTCTGGAGAAGTGATGGCCATGAGCAATGTTATGTCGATGATTTTTGAAGTCATGGATCTATCCCAAGCCTCACCTGCTACAGTATCCAGGTGCGGAATGATTTATATGGAGTCAGCTTCACTTGGTTTCTACCCATTCTATAAATCATGGCTAAACACTCTTAACCCTATTTGGCTGGAAGAAAATGAAGAATATATATTTAATATGTGTGAATGGCTTTTTGATCCATTCGTTTACTTCGTGAGGAAATACTGTGGACAGTTGGTTACTGCAGGCGAAGTTAATTTAGTTATAAGCACACTTCGTCTTGTTGAAATGTTAATGGATAATGCTATTGAAGGCGAGGAAGACACAAGATATACGCGTACATGGTTTCTAGCATCTTTCATGTCTGCCTTGGTTTGGGGTGTTGGCGGAATATTGAACACAGACTCTCGAGAAAAGTTCGATGATCTTGTAAAGGAGTATTTCAGAGGTGAAAAGGGCATACCAGCTAATATAGACCGCTTAGATGTGTCGATTCCAACTGAGGGCATGTTGATTGATCATTATTACATGTATAAGAGCAAAGGTTGCTGGAAGCCATGGCCTGAAGCTGTAAAGGCCGTGCAAGTTAAAGAACAAATCAATCTTTTGCAAACTGTTATACCGACGCTGGAAACGGAAAAGTATATTTATTTACTTAGATTGCATACAAAATTTGCCAAGCCTTTGTTACTGATCGGCCCGACAGGAACTGGAAAAAGTTTCTATGTTCAAAATTTTTTGATGAACAACGTCGATATGGAGAAGTATACTCCTGGTTTTTTAACGTTTACGACAACTACTTCATGTAACCAAACGCAAGAGTTGGTGATATCTAAACTAGTTAAAAGGAGAAAAAATATTTACGGTCCGACGAAAGGAAAAACAGCGGTTTTATTTATAGACGATATGAACATGCCTGCCAAAGAACAGTATGGTGCCCAACCAGCCATCGAATTGTTAAGGCTTTATTTTGACCAAAAACATTGGTATGATTTGAAAACTACAGAGAAATTATATATTTTAGACACATTCTTTTATGGGGCGATTGGACCTGTAGGCGGTAGTCGGCAGTTGATTTATCCACGAATGCTGCGTCATTACAATATTTATTCAATCAATGAATTTTCTAAAGACAGTATGTCGAAAATTTTCACTTCTCTCTTACAACTGGGATGGAGAAGAAATGGTTTTGGCCAAGATACACAACCTATAATAGTAAACATAATCGCTGCTACGATGGATATTTACGATAAAGCATCTGATGGACTTCGACCGACGCCTGCTAAATCTCATTATGTATTTAATTTAAGAGATATTTCGAGAGTCATTCAAGGATGCGCATTACTCAGAAAAGAATCTGCGGATAGCAAAAAAACATTTACCAGGGTGTGGGTCCATGAAATCATGCGGGTTTTTTATGACCGCCTCGTTGACGAGATTGACCGCACTTGGTTCTACAATGTCCTAAAGTTAGCTACCCGTGATTTTATGAAGGAAACGTTTGACGCTGCGTTGGACACATATGCAGATGAAAAAGGTGAAGTGACACAGTCAAACGTTAAAGCAATGATGTTCGGGTGTTACTTAGATACCGACAGTGTAGAGGGTGAAAGACGCTATGACGAACTACCATCGAGAGAAGTCTTACTAAATGTTGCCATTGCCATGTTACAGGAGTACAATTCTATGCATAAAGCTAAGATGAATATTGTACTATTTGACTATGCGCTGGAGCATTTGTCAAAAATATGCCGTCTTTTATCTATGCCTTCAGGAAACGCTTTATTAGTGGGGGTTGGTGGATCTGGCCGCCAGTCCCTAACTCGGCTGGCTAGTACTGTTCTAGGTCAGAACGCTTTTCAAGCAGAAATTACTAAATCGTATAGTGTGAAAGACTGGCATGATGATGTTAAATTGGTGCTTCGTGAATCAGGAGGTTTGAACAAGGACACGACTTTTTTGTTTACAGAGAGTCAAATAAAGGAAGAGGTTTTTATTCAAAACTTAGACAGTTTATTGAATTCAGGTGAAGTTCCTAACTTGTACGGTTTAGACGAGAAGCAGGAAATCCTTGAATTAGTGCGACTGGGTGCTCAAGGTGGCAACCGAAATTTGGATATTAGTCCGTTACAAATCATGGCCTTTTTTATCGGAAGATGCAAGGCAAAATTACACTGTGTTTTATGTTTTAGTCCAATCGGAAGTTCTTTTAGATTACGGCTAAGACTGTACCCATCACTGGTCAATTGCTGTACCATTGATTGGTACGATAGTTGGCCTGAAGATGCGTTGGAAATGGTTGCTCATCACTATATGGTGAAGGTGAATGTCCCGGATAAAGTAAAAGCAGCCGCTGTTATAGCTTGCAAGCAATTTCACGTAGATGCACGCCAAGTGTCTGACGAATTTTATGCTCAATTGAGAAGAAAAACGTACATTACATCAGCGTCGTACCTGGACTTAATAAAATCGTTTACAACTTTAACAAATAGGAAACAAAGAGAATTAAGAGCAGCTAAGCTGCGGTATATAAATGGATTGGATAAACTTGGCCAAGCTGCCGAAGCTGTAGCAATTATGCAGCATGATTTAAATGCATTAAAACCTCAGCTCATCATTATGGCTGCAAAATCTGCAAAAATGATGGAGGAAATAGAATATGAAACTGCAGTTGCTGACAAAGCTGCCGCACAGGTTAGAGAGGATCAAAAAGTGGCTAACGTGCAAGCGGCAGCCGCACAGGAATTAAAAAAAGACTGTGAAGCTGATTTGGCGCTAGCGTTGCCAATATTAGAGGATGCCGTTGCAGCGTTAAACACGCTTAAACCTGGTGATATTACCATTGTTAAGTCTATGAAGAATCCTCCCGCTACTGTAAAATTAGTTATGGCGGCAGTTTGTGTAATGAAAGGCATCCCACCAGACAAAATTCCGGACCCGGATAATCCCGGTAAAAAAATTCTAGATTATTGGGGTCCAAGTAAAAGAATATTGGGTGACATGAGTTTCCTAGAACAACTCAAAAACTATGATAAAGATAATATTCCAGTTGAGACAATGAAAAAGATTAGAAAAGAATATTTGTCTAACAAAGATTTTAAGCCCCATATTATAGCCAAAGCGTCTGCAGCCGCGGAAGGATTATGTAAATGGATAATTGCCATGGATATGTATGATGCTGTTGCTAAAGTTGTCGCTCCAAAAAAAGCTAAATTAAACGCAGCTGAAAGAGAATTTGCGGAAACTATGGCAATACTGGAAGAAAAAAAAGCAACCGTTGCACGCTTAGAGGCTAGACTTGCTGAATTGAATGAAGCACTAGAGGAAGCTAACCTTAAGAAGAAGGCCCTTGAAGATGAAGTTCAAATGTGCGTCGATAAATTATGGAGAGCTGAAAAGTTGATAGGCGGTCTAGGAGGAGAAAAAATACGTTGGACAGCTGCAGCTGAAAACTTACAATTGCTTTATGATAATTTAGCTGGAGACATATTGGTCTCATGTGGTATTATAGCATATTTAGCTCCTTATACATTGCCTGTAAGAATCGAAATTACTGAAAAATGGCGTGACCTAATCATCAAACTAGATATGCCACATTCGGAAACATACGCGTTAAAGGACATTTTAGGATCTGATATCAAGATCCAAAATTGGTGTATAGCGGGATTACCAAGAGATTCTTTTTCAATGGACAATGGTATTATTCAAGATAACTCGATGAGATGGTCTTTACTTGTCGATCCACAAGGACAAGCTAATAAGTGGGTAAAAACCATGGAAAAAGCAAATGATCTTCAAGTACTTAAATTTACTGATGGAAATTATATGAGAGTCATCGAAACTTGTTTAGAATATGGTAAACCAGCTTTGATTGAATGTATATTGGAAGATGTAGAAGCACCGTTAGATCCTGTATTATTAAAAAACACATATATACAAGGAGGTAAAGAATTTATTGCGCTCGGTGAGAACGTCATTGAATATCATCCAAATTTTAGGCTTTATATGACCACGAAACTTCGGAACCCACATTATCTTCCTGAAGTCTTTAATAAGGTTACTCTGATAAATTTTGCTCTGACTAAAGATGGCTTAGAAGATCAACTACTTGGTATCGTGGTAGCTAAAGAGCGCCCTGACTTGCAGGAAAAACGTGAAAAACTTATCGTTCAAGGAGCTGCTAATAAAGCTGCTTTGAAGCAAGTGGAAGATGACATATTGCGGACATTACAGGAATCCAAAGGTGACATCTTAGAAGATGGAACAGCAATTGAAGTGTTAGACTCTTCAAAATTATTAGCTATGGATATTATGAAAAAACAAGAAGCTAGTGTGGAAACAGAAATAGTCATAGAAAAGTTTAGATTAGGATACAGGCCAATAGCATCACACTCTGCAGTATTGTATTATTGCGTCACGGAATTGCCGAATGTAGACCCCATGTATCAATATTCATTGACATGGTTTATAAATCTCTACATTATGTCCATTGAAAACGCTAACAAATCTAAAGATTTAGAAAAGCGATTGAAGTTTCTTAGAGAAACATTTACTTATAATTTATATAGCAATGTATGCCGATCTTTATTCGACAAAGATAAACTAATGTTTTCTTTTATAATGTGCTCAAAAATGATGTTATCGACAGCCGAAATGGATCACGATGAATTTGTTTTCTTAATAACGGGGGGGATTGCGATTGAAAATCCTTTAAAAAAACCCGTTGAGTGGCTTCCAGATAAGGGTTGGGATGAGATATGTCGACTCAGTGACTTACCGGCCTACATCGGGTTCAAAGACGATTTTGTAAAATTAATTAAAGCATGGCAAGATGTTTATGACGACATGAACCCACAAAATAAACCTTTGCCTGGCAAGTGGGATAGCAGCATAACGCAATTTCAAAAACTACTTGTAGTTAGAGTTCTTAGACCGGACAAATTGACGATTGCAATTTCTGAATTTGTAGAAAAGCAACTAGGTCGTAACTACATCACGCCACCGCCATTCGATATTGGAAAGTCTTTTAGCGACTCTAACTGTCTTGCCCCCCTAATATTCATATTATCGCCAGGATCCGACCCAATGGGTTCACTTATGAAATATTGCGAAAAGATGGGTTACTCGAACAGGTTTAATTCTATATCCTTGGGACAAGGGCAAGGACCTATAGCAAAGGCAATGATTGAAAGGGCTCAGTTAGAAGGGGGCTGGGTTTGCCTACAAAATTGTCATTTGGCAGTTTCATGGCTTCCCGTAATGGAAAAAACTATTGAAGGTTTTGACTTAACAAACACTGACCTAAGTTTTAGGCTTTGGCTAACGAGTTACCCTTCAGATCGATTTCCTCAAGCTGTTTTACAAATTGGTGTCAAAATGACGAACGAACCCCCCACTGGTCTTCAACATAACTTGAATCGCTCATACATTTCGGAACCGTTAAAGGAACCTGAATTCTTTGAAGGGTGCCCAGGAAAAGATAAAGCTTTCAGCAAATTGTTGTATGGTATAAGTTTCTTCCATGCTGTTGTACAAGAAAGGAAAAAATTCGGTCCGTTGGGTTGGAATATTCAATACGGCTTTAATGACTCGGACTTTCAAATATCCGTTATGCAGTTACAAATGTTTCTGAATCAATACGAAGAAATTCAGTATGTTGCTATAAAGTACTTGACGGGCGAATGTAATTACGGCGGGCGAGTCACTGACGACTGGGACAGAAGACTGATAGTAACTATTTTGGACAAGTATGTGAATGATGGCGTCGTAAATGACCCTAATTATACTTTCTGTGATATAGGTCCCCAATATTCCCTGCCGCGAAGATGCGAATATCAAGATTATTTAAAACACATAGAGTCTGTTCCCGTGAATCCTCCGCCGGAGGTGTATGGACTTCACATGAATGCCGGTATCACACGGGATTATTCCATATCTATGGCTCTGACAGCAGCTTTAGTACTTGTAGAGGGTACGGGTGGCGGTGGAGAAGGCGGAAATACAGAAGTAGTACTTGTCCAAATGGCTGCAGAAATTTTATCTAAGTTACCTAAAAGATTTGACGTGGAAGTAGCACAGAAAAAGTACCCAGTGGATTACAACGAGTCAATGAATACAGTACTAATACAAGAAATGGAAAGATTTAACAAACTATTAAATGAAATTCGCTCTTCACTCTTGGATTTACAAAAGGCGGTTAAAGGTCTAATTGTAATGTCACCCGCCTTGGACAATCAAGCTAATGCCATGCTCCTTGGAAGAATACCTGACAACTGGAAAAAAGTTTCCTATCCGAGTTTGAAACCATTACCAAGCTACGTTACTGACTTTGTGGATAGACTAAGCAGGTTATCCGATTGGTATGAGAATGGTAAACCTCCTACATTTTGGCTGTCTGGATTTTTCTTCACACAAGCCTTTCTCACGGGTTCTGTTCAAAATTTTGCCCGAGCCAAGAAAATTCCCATAGACTTGTTGGTGTTCGATTTCGAAGTTCGTAGGGTAGACTACGAACCCAATCCTCCTGATTGGGGTGTTTATGTCGAAGGTCTGTTCATGGATGGAGGTCGATGGGACCGAGCAGCTTATGCTATAGGGGAACAATTTCCTAAAATTCTAAATGACAATATGCCAGCCATGTGGCTTTATCCCAAAACTAAAGGAGAATTTGACCCAGGCACTCGATACAGATGCCCTCTTTACAAAACTTTGGAACGAAAAGGCGTTTTAGCAACTACTGGCCACTCGTCCAATTTTGTACTAGCATTTTATTTACCATCTGATAAACCTTCGGCACATTGGATTAAACGAAGTGTTGCTTTATTGCTGCAGTTAGATAATTAACGGAGACTTTGCTATCCATTTTGGCTGCTGATAAATACCCGGCTTTTAAATGTGGTGTTTTATTTTTCAATACGGTATGGGACAGTGGGTCTTATAATGTGATGTGGAAGCACCGTTAGATATATATATATATATATATATATATATATATATAATTGCACCTGTACAAATATATTTGTAATCACGGTCTCGAAAACGGATCTAACGATTTCGATGAAATTTGATATATAGGGGTTTTACTTATTACGACCTAAAAAGACGGACACAGGATCGAGAGACATGGCGGTTACTCCACCGACATGAGCACGGCTCTTAAATATAAGAAGAAGAAGGGGTTTTCGGAGGTGACGAATCGATTTAGCTAGAAAATCGGGGAAAATTAATTTTTAGCCATTTTCACCCGAGCAAACCTTTCTTTAGCGATTATTAACCCCGTGTATCTTGTTCGGATTTGCAAACTAGATACGGTAGGTAGGTACCTATTGGCAACTTGGCAGTAGCTACAATGCACAAAACATATTTTTGGTGTAAGAGAAATAAAAAGTGGTTCGCATTTTAAATTATTTCAGCAGAAAATTTAAAGATTTTAACAGCAAATTAATTTTTTGCTGTACTATCAGTAATTTAGCTGGTATAACATCTTAATTTGCTTAGGTTTTGGTTATTTTGGTATAGCAATAAATAATAGGAATGAATGTGATTTTGTTTACTGACCTGTTAAATACTAGCTTAGTATATCTTAAGAATTTATTAAATTTGTACTGACCTAATTCGTGTTACTCCTAAATACAATATCAACTTTAAAAGCGTGTCCATTGTCGAATATCGTGTGTAAAACACGAACAAAGGCCAATGATAATTTGTCGAGCTTTAATGATTTTGCTTGGAATATTTAATTTTAGTATGTATTTTATTTATTTATTAGCTATCAATAAATCATGGAATAAATATAATTTGAAACTCTTTATTAGTCTTTGGTTTTAACACCGCTTTCTTTTCGTTTGAGAAGGTCGCGCCTCGCATCTTCAGCTTCCACCAGTTTACGTCGTAATTTGAGCATTATAGCATTGTTCCGTTTCTAAAATCAAATAATATCAATTATGTTACATATTCTATCAAAATACGGACTGTCTAAACGGTCAACTGCAAAAATATAATTGATGTCCCAATCCCAACGTGCAGGGCATAACTATGACATAATTGTGGATTGATTGTGTGACTAGGTGGGAAAATAGCTCGGGATGCTAAAACGTGGAATCTTAGCTCAAGATTCCATGTTAGCATCCCGACCCGAGCAAGGGATTCAAGCTATGTCACCCAAGGTGTAAATAATTATGCTACCGTGTTGCACACTGCTTTGCACTCTTCCTATGAGAAAAACAGTAGCAGCAGGGATCAAAATCGTAATTTGCTTCCTACGGAGCAAAATCTTAGATTTCCTACCTGTAAGCGGGACAGAAATGGAAGGGGAGCGAACTCGCATTTTGTTTTGCTCCCTCTAAACTGGGAACAAAATTCTCCTTTTCGAATAGGTGTGAAAATGACTTTGATTGTCTTCTTCTCTAAATCCAAATAGCTTATATACGCACTGACATTTAGTGAATGAATAATACTAACCCATTGAGCAGGTGTCAACGTGGCTCGTCAATTAAGTCAGTGTCTGTTTCTTTAGGCCTCCTTTACTCACCCTGAGGACGGCACAGGCCTGATCCAGCGCGGCGGCCTCGGCGCCTACAGCGTCGGCCTCCCGCGCAACGGCCTCTGCGCGCGCGGACGCCATCTTCTGTCTCTGTCTTTCTGACTCTAACTCTTCTGCTTCCTTCTCCCTCAACTCCTTGTCGCGTATTTCCAGCAGAGAGCGCTCTAGTATGGAACCAATATTAGGATTGTTGGAATGCAAATGCAAGGTAGGAACGTAGGTGAGATTGATCTTCGAGCCCCCGTGTAGGTACAGTCATCACCAAAAATAGCTATGGTTAATATGGTTTTATTGACACGCTGCCACTGAGCGGTCAAGTAAGTAAATATAAGTTGAAAATTTTATCTAGCTTACCCTTGTCAAATAACTCTGTGAATCCTTCCCTGTGAACGTTTAAGTGTGCAATGTGACTGCTAACTTTGCTTCTCTCGGAGGCTGTGCAGATTTCAACCATAGCTAGTTGATTACGAGCTTCAGAGATTTGGGATTTTGATTCCTAAGAAAAATCATTATTTAAGGCACTATATGTATGTTACCTCCATGATTATCTGATAATGATTTGGCAAACTAGGTACCTTTTATGCAATACCTAACTATAATGAACAATTTGATAGCACATTATTTATTTGACGTAAAAATATTGCATTTCAGAAATACCTCAAGCTTTGTTGATAAAAACTCCAACTCTGATCCTGTGGTGGAAAGTTCGTCGCAAAGGGAACTTGCTGTTAGACGAAGTTTTCCTAGTTCTTTTTCTGCATTTATCTTTTGCTTGGTCACTAAAATGTGTGTATTAATATTAATGAAAAACGAACAAAAGGAGAAATATTTACTTAGTTATTGAAGTCAGTGGTTATAAAATCATTTATCATACCCGAATCTAAAGTGAATTTCAAATCATTTATTTTTTCATTCATTTCACGGCTTTTTTACGGTTAAAATATACCTAATTTAATTATTCAAGTACCTATTTCGTATTGAAGACAAATTCGTGGTGCCATTAAAAAGAATTGTTCCCGATTCGTCGTATTCCTGATTGGTCGGATTCCTGATTGGTCGGATGCCTGATTCGTCGTATTCCCGTTTTGTCGGATTATTTATATAAAATCATTACAAATATTAGACCATTATTTATTCGCCTTCCCGAAGAGCAGTTATACAGTCAGCAGCAGAAGTAGCTAAGCGGGTGAGGTGTTCACAATGAAGTCAACACGCTTTTATTGTCTAGAGAATAAAAACGCGTGTAGATCATTGTAAACACCTCAACCGCTTAGCCACTTTAGAGTTTTGTATATATTTAAACTTTCTTGCAAATAAAAATATGCAATTAGCGGACTTAATGCCTCAAGGCATTCTCTACCAGTCAACCACTGGGCCAAAAAGAGATGATTATTTGGTGCAGGCTTAAAGAAAGAGAATGGTAAAACAAAACCATAGTTCACCAAATACTTGTTAATATGCAAATTAGTACGTACAAAGTATGTAGCGAAAACGTCTTGCTAAATAATTTCGTGTTGACACTTAAGAAAATAACTTTTGAGATGGAAAAGTCTCAAGGAGTTGGAACGTTATATTCTAAAGAGGTAAGTTACCTATCTGTTTATTATCTATTACTGGCCACTTGTACGACGTCCACTTGAACAGCAACTTTTCATTTGTTTCTTTTCTGTCACACCATTGTTAATGAATATTAAGATTGTGAAAATATTGTCAATATCAGTTTTATTTGGCGATTTTCCTAAAAATGGATACTGACGAAACTAATAAAATGGTATTTATCGATAGTAAAAGAGCTAGCGGGAAGATCTTATTGCGGGGAGGCTATAGATACAACTTCGATAAGAAAAACAAAGGTGGTTCGACGAACTGGAGGTGCTGTAATAGATCTGTCTGCTCGACATCCATTACTTTAAATAAAGATGACAAGGTAATAAGAGAGTCGAAACACATGTGCAAGCCAGAATTTATGAAGAGGGAAGTCGAGGGTCACGTTAATGATTTGAAACGCAAGGTGTGTGGCAGCATGGAGCCAGTCCCAAAAATTTTTGAACAATCTGTGCAAGATTTTGTTGAAAATTGTGATGGAGAATTTGATTTTACGCTCATCCCGGAGTGGAAGAAACTGAAAACGACTTTGTATAATGCACGAAACAAGTCACTAGGCGTCGAAAAGTGCACATTTCAACATTTTAGTGAAGTTGTCATTCCATTGAAGCTGTCAGACGATTTCCTGATTTGCAACGACGGCGATGTTGATAAGATATTGATATTTGCTTCCCCCTCTGCTGTAGATATATTGGCGAAATGCACTGAATATTTCGGAGACGGTACCTTTAAGGCAGCACCGCCTCCGTTTTTACAAATATATACGATGCAAGTTAATTTGACCAACAATGCAGATAGCTCATGTTTTGTACCGGTAGTGTATGCCCTTCTACCTAACAAGGAAGAAAATACTTATAAGCGGTTATTTTCATTATTAAAGCATGAATTCTCTCAAGAAATCGCAAAGTTCAAATGCGATTTTGAAATTGCCGCCATTAATGGGTTGAAAGCAGTACACCAGGACGTTGTGGTAACAGGATGTTATTTTCATTATCAAAAAGCTCTGTGGAAGAAATCGAAGGAGTTAGGTTTAATTGACGACGAAGAAGGCAGAATCTATACAAAGATATGTACGCGGCTCGCGTTATTACCAAAGGAAGATATACCAGCCGCATATTTGGAAATATCTGAATCCATCCCCGACCGTTCCGTGATAACTCCATTCCACAATTACTTTTTAAATTTCTGGATGCGAAAAATTACCGGATCAATGTTTTCGGTCAGTGAAGAAGAATTCAGAACAAACAATGCGGTTGAGGGATGGAATAACCGGTTGAATCATAGAATCCCTGCGAAACCTTCCCTTTTTAGATTTATTGAACTACTGCGAGTCGAAGCACAACATCAAGACATCAAGATTAGAAAAATGCAGTTACACTGTCCGAGTGTAATAAAATCTCGTCGAGCAAAAGATGTTCAAAAATATCACCAAGAACGGGAAATAGTCAATGATTTTATTGATAAAAAAATCACAGTCATTGAATGTTTAAATAGGCTTTGTTTAGTAATATAACTAATAAAATACCAATATAGGTTTAATACACGCTTTTATTGTAAAAAAATCCTTTTTATTTATAAAACGTAAGTAAAGCCGTGGTAAATTAATAGTTTCATTCTATAATAAAAATGCGACGAATCAGGAATACGACCAATCTGGAATCCGACCAATCTGGAATACGACGAATCGGGAACAATTCATTAAAAATTGCCGCGCTTGGTAAATTTACCGCCCTTTTAAAGTCTCTATACTCTATGGCTCTTTTACTTTTTCATTGCACATCACTGGCTGGTTCCATGTTCATGGCGTTTATTTTTGCTTCTTATGGTGTGTTTACATAAACGGCGTTCAAAACGACATTCACGGGCGCGTTCACAGGCACGGTTGTGTAAACAGGCTGATTTTGAACGCGCTCGTGAACGTGAACGTGAACGCCGTCGATCGGTCGGCTGGTGCGATCGCGTTAGTATCGCTTGCACCTTTGTGGCGTACGGACGATGACGACTAGCCGAATAAAATTAATTTAACAATGCCAATTTGTCGGAATGGTCAAACGACCAAAATTTTACATTTCCTGGGGTGTTACCAAGTAGAACCAATAATATGGACCCCCTCAAATAAGCAACATAAATTTAAAAAAAATGTTGCAGATGCTTAGGAGAGGATGACAAACTCATGAAGGAGTTCAAACGGAGAAAACTACATCTTCTTTTCCGTGGAAACTACATCTTTCATCAAACTATCTCCGTATCAAATGTCATTGAAATCGGTCCAGAGGTTTAAACGTGAAGAGGTAACAAACAGACAGAATGCGAAAGTAATTTCGCATTCATAATATTAGTACGGGTGGATTTAGACGCAAACTGAAAAAAAAATCATCGTTATCATTTTTTTGTTTCTTTTTCCTATAAAAGTAAATGAAATCCAAAGCAGTTAGCCCCCACGAGATTAACTTCTTCGTCGTCTGCCATCCTTGCACTGACTAGCATGCCCGCGGTAGTGTAAACACCCTGCTTTAATTGTGTTTACATGAACGGCGTTCAACACGACGTTCACGGGCACGTTTACGAGCCCGGGCGCGTGTATGTAAACGCAGTATAAAACATCATTGCGGCATTAATCATCTACTCTATGGTTGATTATAGAAAAAAGAAATATCGTTTGTGTGCGCGTGTTGGTTTCCTTCACGAATAATCCTGTGGAAATGCCGAAAGCTTAAAAGAAAATGTAGAAAGTGTGAATATAATGTGCTTATAGTTTATATATATTCAGTTAAGCTCCGAAATACTGATGTGCAAATCATCGAAAATGGTGTCGGGCAGCACGCGGGTTATACAAGTCAGCAACATCGCGCCTCAGGCGACGAAAGACCAAATGCAGACTTTGTTTGGGTATTTGGGTAAAATAGATGATATCCGGCTGTACCCGACTATCCGAGATGTGTCCTGCCCGGTACAATCACGAATTTGTTACGTGAAATATTACGATTCGTCAACGGTCAATGTGGCTCAGCATATGACAAACACGGTCTTCATCGACCGTGCCTTGATCGTGATACCCGTGCAATCAGGGGAGATCCCGGATGAACATCGCGCTCTAGAGATGTCTAACAACGGTACACTCGTGCCTGGTTTAAGTTCTGTGGAGCCGCGACTTCCCGCGCACATTATCAACACCTTGGAGGGTGTTCCGCCTAACCAAGTTATACAAACGCACGATCCTAAAATGGCAGCCGCAGGCCTGCCGCCTTACCCTCCGCTACCGGCTACTTACGATTCTAGAAAGATCGAAGAAGTCCGGCGGACGGTGCTTGTAGCTGAAGCCGACTCATTGACCCATCTACAGTTAGTCGACCACTTTGGGCAAGCTGGAGAAGTCAAGTACCTACGATTTTGTGAACGTGAATCGGATAAAAAGAAATATGTGCTCATTGAAATGACTGAACAGGAGAGTGTTGTGAAAGCATTGCAGCTAAATGGTTCTACCGTTGAGGGTCATACTATTAAGGTAAGGAAAGAAATGCTTCATGATCATGCTCATTTAGTTTTGATTTGATCCAGTATTAGCCCTTTGAGTGTGGAGTGGGTGAATATTGGGGGATCGGATATATAATACTTAAAAATCTTCCAGTTAAAAGTTTAATAACCTCTTCTTTCTTAAGCCATAAATCTTTGTTGCATAACATGTTCCTTAAATTGAGATCTTATGTTTAGTTGTATTCAGGAACTGGTTTGGTCATCGCAAATAAAGATGAAACTTGAATTTAAGTTACGTACTTTAAATACTTAATTACAAAAAGGCTTTAATTTTTCGTTTAACTTGTCAGGTGCTCCATGCAACACAAGCCATCTCCAAGCCTCAGACGAAGAGTAATGAAGCAGCGCAGCGAGAGATCGAGGAAGCCATGTGTCGAGTCAAGGAGGCTCAGAGCCTGATCTCTGCGGCCATTGATCCGGTGATTGGACTTCTTTCAAAGGATAAAAGGAGGTGTGTATTTACTTGGTATAGTTTGAGTTCAGCTTTACCACCACCAACACCACAATTACACAACAGTTATAATACCTACACAATTTATACAGATAATTTTTACTGGTGACATTTTCAATTTCATATTGAATGTTAGATTTACAATAGCTCAAGTATATTTAACAACTTGCTATACAATGTTTATAAAACTCTTCCACTACCAAGTGCTTCAAGTGACTGACAGGAAATGCACAACTGAAACTACTGGCTATAGAAAGCTGAAATTTGGCATGTAGGTTCTTCAGGGAGTGTAGGTATTATCGGGAGCACTAAGAGTATTTTCCAAAATTTTATTTATACTGCGGGAGACAGCTATTTAAGTAGTAGTGTTTGCTTAAAATATCCAATCTAACAGCACAAACATGTATTAAATATCATTCACTTTAGATAATTAGGGAAGTCATTATGAAATGAATTTATCTCAGCAGCCATTCATAACACTTAACTGAAAGGAGTGCTGTGGTATAAAATTTTAATTGAAAGAAGTATGTATACAAAGTCACAGGTCATAAGTAAGGATGGGTTGATTCAAACCATCCAAGCCATGTTGTTTTGTAACAATGGAGAAGATGATGTTTCTGACTGAATGGCTCAAACCCGATAAGTCGCCGTAAGAAAAAAATGGTATAGGAATTTATCATAGAATATTGAAAGTTCATAATTGTAAAACAAAGTATTGGGATTGAGCAGGGAACCCTCGCTGTATGGAATGTCATTCAAGTGTGGTTGAAGCAACTCGGTCATCTGATTGGGCCACTGCCAATCCGCACAGGGCTTGCGTGAT
>OZ020290.1:9250374-9373661 GCA_963971205.1 Aethes cnicana | reverse complement strand
AGCCGCGACAGACAGCACTCCTGACCGACCTTGGCCGGGCTGCGGCTGAAGCGGTACGTGAGGTGGTGCGCGGGCGGCGGCGGCGACGTGAGCGGCTTCACGTACAGCTGGTGCCGCTCCGACACGCGCTGCCCGCCCGGCGAGCCCGCCGCCGAGCCGCGCCCCGCCGGCAGCGGCGACAGACTGCACTCCTGATCAACAAACAACATTAACATAACCAAAAACACTAAACGAAAACCACATTGTGATTTTATCCTTAAATGGTGTACATAATACTGTTTTAAATTTATTACGTGTTTCGAGCTATCCACTAATTTGTAATAAATTATCATTGTGTTAATAAATAAACATAAGTTAGTCATAAGTTAAATATTGCAATACCCTAACAGGGTGAATGTACTGTCTCATTGACTAATAGACTAAGACAACATGCATCATCTATTGTACATTCATGCAACAAATAAATTGAATTGAATTGAATTGAATTGTCCCAAGCGATCACCTTATATACCAGTCGCCAGCAAATAGGGTTAGATTTTCCGTAGCTTTGACCTCCGCATTTTTTGCTCAACCAAAGCTGCCGGTGCTTCTGCAGATAGATCGAGCTCCAAAACAGACCTCTAGTCATTGACGTCACCTACGACTTATGATATACTAGCTTCTGCCCCCCACTTCGTCTGCGTGGAATTTGTTAATAGCATTCCCGCGGGAACAATGCATTTTTCCGGGATAAAAAGTAGCCTATATGTTGACCAGTTATATAAACTACCCTCACACCAAATTTTGTTGCAATCCGTCCAGTAGTTTTCGAATTAAATCCGGTCAATACAGACATACAGGCAATATTTCTAAAAATCGTTATTACAGTACCATCGACTTGATAGTTTCTTTTAATTTTTTCAAGTTTCAGACGCGACTTCTTCTATAGACTTATTATTAGTAATGATGTTCTCGACTCACGATGCCCGCTAAGTTGACTTGGAACGGCACAAAAGGAAGTCAACCAATACAAATACTACACATAATTCTAGCTGAAAGACGTCCACTGCTGACAGTCTGCAGAATCTCCATCTCATACTCATACTCATTTATTGCTATGCCATGGTGTTTACAAGATGTTACATTTCACTTAAGTACTATGTCATATACCCTGTTATCTCAACCATCAACAGCAGGTCACACTATTATACATTCCCGTAACCATCACCGGATTGCCTCTCCAACTTCTTGAAGGCCTATCCGGGAAGACGGAACACGCCTGCCGGTACTTTAATAAATTATCGCTTACATCTTCAAATAGCAAGCAATTACCGACTTACAATTTTTATTCTTCCCGGAAAACCGAAGCGCGAAACTCTGCATACATTGAACGTACACTTTGTTGTAGAAGTTTATTAAGTCGCCACGTTCTGGAGAGCCTGAAAAAAAAGATGCATTTAGAAAACGATATAGCATCAATCACCTATAAATAATAATAAAATAATAATAACATTCATTTATTATTATTTATAGGTGATTGATGCTATATCGACCTACCGCCTCTCATGCATCATCTTCGGTGGTTCGATTCCGGCTCGCACCTCTAAGTTTACTTATGTGCGAAATTCAATTTGAATTTACCACTGAGCTTTTCGGTGAAGGAAAACATCGTGAGCAAACCTGCACGCATCTGCGAAGTAATTCAAAGATATGTGTGAAGTGCCCAATCCGCACTGGGCCCGCGTGGGGACTATGGCCCAAACCCTCTCATAATGAGAGGAGGCCTGTGTCCAGCAGTGGGACGCAAATGGGCTGTAGTCGTAGTAATAATAATAAATATAGCTTACTATCTCCAGTGCCCTGCTTGATCAATACAGATCTGTAAACATGATTGTCGGCTAAAGGCCGCTGTCGGTAACACTTCATGATGTCCGCAAAAGTTCTCTCCACTTGATTACTGGCATTATTTGACACCTGAAACAAATAACGAATTTGATATCAAAGTTTATGACGTGATAATTATAGTCTTATTAATTGATGAACACCGGCTGCGCCCACGAAATAACATGACGCAATAGTATCGTTGTAGCGTTACGTGACGTTATCAGGTATAAAAGTATCGTCCGTAAACCGACTTTACAGACCTTTTTTTTTGTTCTCGAATGCTAAAATTTTCGTGCACGCATCATAAGATGGCAGAGGCTGTGCCCAAATCAAACTGAGGACATATATGAATTGTTTTGAAAATGGATACCTACTTCAGCAAAAAGTTCATAGTAGTACAATAGTTTACTGCTACATGAACGCATATTACTTGGCTCAGCGACAATCCTACTGTATAATGTAAGATTTTTGACTCCGAAGGTGGGTTGATTCAAGCATAGTTGACGGACTTCCGTTCGTTAAATATGGCCGCCAAGCTGTCATTCCATATAGAAACGTCATTTTATCCCATAGTAAAATATTAAAACGTTAACTGACAGTTTGAATCAACCTTGTCGCGGCTAAGCGCGAATTAAACTTACTCGTAAGTAAATTAAATCTAATCTGTCACGTATTCTATCTGTGTGTGTTGGCAACACTGTAATGGGGGCTATCGCGTGTGAATTTGCCACTAGAGGCGCTAGTGTCGCGTGAGGTCCAATAACATTCAGTTTTCACTGGTTTTGGCGGGCTTCGTGATATAAATCATAATTTCTTTAATTTACCTGTTGAATAGTGATCTCCTTCGTGAAATTACCGCCAATATGGATTATTTGGCTATGAATGTAAACGCTTAAAAAAAAAATTCCTTTTTCCAAACAAAACGGAGCTGCACAACATTGCGGCATAGCTGCTCGATATGATGATAGTTATTTATAATTAATAAACTTAATGAGATTCAAGATTGAAAACTTAGTTTCGGCGCCGATCTTATAGAGTCGCCTTTGACAGCTATACCTCTGGACCTTAGTCTACAGTGGCGCCAACTGGTGAGCAAAGAAACGATAGTCCCCATTGAGAGGTGAGGGCGGAAACGTAAACAGAGAAGGAGGGATGGTTGAGTGGCAACGAGGGGGAAATATTTGGAACGCTGGTGATATGATCTTGAATACCAGGGAGACAGGTGAATCTTTCCAACATACATATACATGGTGGGTCAGAAAATATGGCAAATAATTAACCCACAGCATCGGCTATCGATTCTAAGTATATTGTATAGGTCTTAAATTTTTTTTGAGTTTGTAAAAAAAAAAATTGTATAGGATTCATGCGTCGCTCACACAACCAATCCCATATACATTTTTTTTTTACTAACTCGAAAAAAAGGAAAGACCTATACAATATACTTAGAATCGATAGCCGATACTGTGGGTTAATTATTTGCCATATTTTCTGACCCACCGTGTATATCGTAATATCGTGTCCTTAACCTGTGGTCTACCGGACGATATGATAATCATGTATGAACCGGCCCACAGTAATGTAAAGTTGTTGAGTGCTCGTTGAGCACATAAGTTAACTAACGGTGTCATGAATTGAACCGTGTTGATTTGGTGGCTTGGGCTGGTTGTGAGGGGATTTGTTGTGGAGGCCAGTGGGCGGAAGCCCAGTTTTCTCATGTATCACTTCCTGGTACATTACAATAAATACTGTAAGATGTTTTAACATTCATATAAGTTAATGCGGGTTCATTATGATGATCATATCTTCCTACGTAACAGATAAATGTAGTTGGATTGTAGGTATATTGCGAAGCTATACACTCCATGAGGGATTCGCCACTACAAACCTACCCTAAATTTTCGCAACATATTCTCGACTATCACTTTACTCCCAGAAGTACCGTATCCTGAAACCACCGTACATTACAGTGGGACCAGAACCAACCTTGCATATGACGTAGACAGCGCACATGAGGATCTGGTCCAGGTGGCGGTCCTTCATGAGGTGGGTCTGGTGCACGATGGAGTGCTCGAGGCAGGTCCAGATCTTCCGCTTCAACTCCTCGTCGGTAAGCCGCAGCCGCGTGCACAGGTCGTTCATACGGACCACGGCTAGGCTGTAGAACTGAGGGGAAAGAAAATAATGAATATGTTTTAATCAGTGTTTTTTTTTGTGATTGACAGATTTCCCAGTCTTCTGTACTGCGGACTACTTGGTTTCTAGCTGTCCGCAATACACACAAATGGGAATAGTCCGCTGTGCAAGTGCAAATTCGTACTGTACTAGTTCGCAGCTCTGAGAATATTTTACTACAATTTCGCACTGCACAACTAAGGAAAAATCAGAATTTCTTCTTTTTAGGTTTCTGTAGCCAAATGGTAAAAGACACAGATCTAATTTAGCGCATGCATATGTTTTTGTGAAATAGCCAACGTTCATAAAGAGGGATGTGTCTATTAATACCAACTTACTTGTAGACCATCTGGACAGAAGGTCTGTAAACTTGTAAATGTGTGTGTACCACTACGCGGGCCAATGATCCACTCCATCTGACGGTAAGGGCGAGTTGGGCGCGAGTTACGCGCCGGCTAGATTCAGGCGGGTGATTCCGTGGCCATTCTGTATGTAGTACTATTAAATATTCTGTGGCAATGGTATTACCTTCCGGAAGAAGAGTACTAGTGAGTTGTTTGCTTTCTTGGGGGTTGAGTTGGGTGTGGTTTCCCCGTTGGAGGCGCCCGGGGTCGCGGGCTGCGGCGGGGGCTCTTGCTTCACGGGCGTGTTCGGTTGCACTGGGGAATGTGGCAATATTAATCCATACTCCATACTAATATTATAAATGAGAAAGTGTGTTTATTTGTTTGTCCTTCCTTCACGTCGCAAACGGGACGTGTTGGATGAAATTTGGTATGGAGATAGTTTGAGACCCTGGGAATAACATAGGATAGTTTTGTCCCGATATTTCCACGGGAACGGGTTTTCCACGAGTCAACACAGTTATTCAATACTTCTATAACTATAACCATCTATATGTATAGTATCATCGGGAACTTAAATTCTAAGACTACGCGGGACGAAGTCGCAGGCATCGGCTTGTATCACATACGCACATAATGAAGCCTTGGTGGCCTCGTGGGTCGACCTCCGCCTCGCATGCAGAGGGTCGGGGGTTCGAATCGGTGACGGAAAATATAGCGAGGGAATTTGCACGCATCTGCGAAGTAATTCAAAGATGTGTGTGAAGTCCTCAAACCGCACTGGGCCCGCGTGGGGACTATAGCCCAAACCCTCTCGTGATGAATTAATTAATTTTAATCTGTTTATTTCAATAAAAAAAATACATGTATTTTTAACATTACTTCATTATTCGAGAGGAGGCCTGTGCCCAGCAGTGGGCGTAAATAGGGCGGATATCGACTGACAATCACCTTACACTGCAGCGTACATAGGAGAGGCTCTATATGCGAGCAATGACCAGGTGTCGCTTCATATAATTTGCTTGTAGATGACTAATTTAAGGACTGGGGCTCATGACTACAGATTCCCAATCCTACAGATTCTCTAATCTACGGATACCCAATTTAACAGATAACCAATTACACAGGTTCCCAATTTAACAGATAACCAATTACACAGGTTCCCAATTCTACATATTCTTTATTCCACAGTTTCTTATCTGACTACTATTTTACCGGTAAGGGTCCACTCAGTCCGTTAGGTGTGAATGTAGGTTAGGTTCGTTAGTTATCTATATACGCCCGAAGGGCAAACTACCTAGAAATAGGGGCCCCGCGTAGCGGGGACCCGTCGACCCAGTTACATTCCTTGTATTATTTTGTAGAATACCAATTATGTAGAATTGGGAATCTGTGGAATTGTGAATATGCAGAATCAATATTCTGTAAAATTTAAATTATGTAGAATTGGGAATCTGTACACTTGGGAATGTGTAGAAATAGAAATCTGTAGACATGGTATTCTGTAAAAGAAATCTGTAGAACTGGGAACAATTCAATTTAAGTGCATGTTTTCTTTAAGGCAATCAGCTTTCCGAATAAAATAAAATAAAATAAATATTCTCATGCAGGCTCACTAGGCAGTGTCACATTATCACATTTAACACTTAAACACAAAATGGTATATTTTACCGCGGGTGTCGGATGGACTCTTGAGCTAGCTGATACCCAAGGTGTAATAGTACAATACAGACCTAGGGCGGTGAATTCGTTTATGTCCCAGATCGCAGGTGTTTATGGCCCGAACCGAAGGTGAGGGCTACAAATATGCGATCTGGGGCTTTACGAATTACCGCCCGTGGTTTGTCTTAAGTTATACGTCTTGCCTTGGTTAGGAAGTGAGATTTTCTCCCCGCGTAGCCCCACGTCCCAACTTATCCACTTGACGGACACAACCTCAAATCCCACTTTACGGATAAGGCAAGACGTAACAAACCACGGGCGGTAATTCGTAAAGCCCTAGATCTGGGACATAATCGAAATCATCACCCTGGGTCTGTAATATACTATTGCTACCGTGTTGTACACTCTGCTTTTCACTCGTCCTATGAGAAAACCAGTAGCAGCTATGGAGCAAAATCGTCTTTTTCTCCCTGTTGGCGGGGCGGAAATGGAGAGGGAGCAAAATCGCATTTGACTCCCTCTAAATGGGCAGCAAAATACTAGTTTTCGTTTTTGAGCAGTGAAAAGGTAATAAACATACCCAAGAGCGACTGTCCAGGCTTGATGGTGTCTGTAAACAGCTGCTTCTTGGCGTGGTCAGCCATCGGCAGCACGAACCGGTCCGCCGCGGCACTCGGAGACTGCAGCCCTCCTGCAAAACCCAACGGCACATTGGCAATATGATGATAATAATAAGTCTGTCTGTCTTGAAGCCGTGGTGGCCTAGTGGTTCGACCTACCGCTTCTCATGCCGAGGGTTCGATTCCGGCTCGCACCTCTAAGTTTACTTATGTGCGAAATTCAATTTGAATTTACCATTGCGCTTTTGAAAGTGAAGAACCCAGTCCCCCGCCCGCGGGCCCGCGTGGGGACTATAGTCCAAACCCTCTCGTGATGAGAGGAGGCCTGTGCCCAGCAGTGGGACGCAAATAGGCTGTAGTAGTAGTAGTCACATTACCTCTGCGCAGCGGTGAATCCTGTACGTAGACGTCGGTAGAGGGGGGTATATCGGAATTCGCGAGCCGCTCCCACACTGGGCTGTCTGAAGTCCAAACTAACGACTCCAGTACTTGTTCTTCTACCTACAATATAAGCAGAAACACTATGAACAAAGAATAGTATATTTTGACGCAAGTGCGAAAAATTTGTCATTTTATTAAGAGTCCCTAGTTATGTTGGCGCGAGCGAAAGCGAGCGTTAACACTAGGGACGAGTGAAAATGACAATTTCGCGCGTGTATCAAACGACATTTTTTTATATATTTGCGGAAAAAAAAGGAATAAAGAATAAACGAACAGAATGAAGCTCAAAAAACTTTCCGCACTAAAAGTTCGTAGAAACAACTTTAAGCATGCTCACTAGCTGTCAAAAATAGCTGTTAACCCTTAATTTGGAAATGACGTAAGCAAATGCCATGCGAATTTGAATTCCACAAAACATTAACCCAAAGTATAATTTTTTTTTAAAAAGAATGTACAGTATATTGGACGCTATCAAATTAAGGGTTAAACAGGTATCGAAATGTTTACTTTTTGATCATGCGTATTAAAAAAGTAATGTTTGTAAACTGTATTGTACGGCGGCTGAGGTGTTTGGTGACGCGACTGACCGCGTTGAGGTGCTTGATGAGGTCGCGGCTGAGCTTGTCGACGACGGCTTGCACGACGAGCTCGATGATCTTGTAGAAGTGGAAGGCGCTGAGCCGGAAGGCGCGCAGCACGCGCGGGAAGCGCAGCGAGTGCGCGCCGTACGCGTGCAGCACCAGCTCTGCGCAGCACGCGAACAGCGACACCTGGTACGTTTGCTGGGCCAAAAGCACCTGGGAAATGATATAAGGTATAAGCTCGGCATCTTTTAATATAAATAATAAAATATCTTGGGACATTTCACACAAATTGACCTGTCCCCAAACCACACGGCGGACACGGCGTATAAAAAAACACGATCTCGATCACAAGTCGAATGCAGCTTTGAGCCACAAACTTACATATACGTACCAAATTTCTACTTAATCGGTCCAGTAGTTTTGGAGAAAATCGACTGTGACAGACGGACGGACAGACACACGAGTGATCCTATAAGGGTTCCGTTTTTACCTCTTGAGGTTCGGAACCCTAAAAATATATCGACCCATGTTTATGTAAAAATTCTCACTCCTTTCGAACTTATCAGAACGTCTCTGTTAGGATACTAGTACAGCCTATTTGCGTCCCGCTGCTGGGCACAGGCCTCCTCTCATCACGAGAGGGTTTGGGCTATAGTCCCCACGCGGACCCAGTGCGGATTGGGGACTTCACACACATCTTTGAATTACTTCGCAGATGCGTGCAGGTTTCCTCACGATGTTTTCCTTCACCGAAAAGCTTAATGGTAAATTCAAATTGAATTTCGCACATAAGTAAACTTAGAGGTGCGAGCCGGAATCGAACCCCCGACCCTCGGCATGAGAGGCGGTAGGTCGAACCACTAGGCCACCACGGCTTCATGACAGACAGACTTATTATTATCATCATATTGCCATGTGCCGTTGGGCTGTGCAGGAGGGCGGCAGTCTCCGACGCCCTGGCCCTGTTAGTATAGGTTTATTAAAATATAGAATACCAAAACGTAACCCCCAACGCCATCTAGTGAGCGCTAAGCAACTAAATGTATATGTGTGAAGTTACTGATGAATAAAGTCTAGTCTGTGGAAAGCATTTCGATCTCTTTTCTACAAAACCGTTAGTATTTGATTGGCGCAGCATACCTGCAGCGATATATGCGGCTTCTTCCTGTGCTCTTCTTTAATAATATGCTCGAAGATCTTGTAGTAGAGGCACGTGACCATGTTACAGCGGAACTTGATGGTCTCCTCACTGCAGTTGATGTCCCGCATGCTGGCTGAGAACTGCTCCATCCAGACGCTGCAGGGTTGGAGCACGTGCTCGTTTATCACCTCCTCGCTGACGCCGCACTCGCTAGAGATAAGAAATGTTAGGTAAGCAAAAAGTAATGATTTATTTATTTATTTAAACTTTATTGCACATTAGTAAAACTAATCAAATATTGATTGCTATTGAGGAATCTAAAGATGCCTACAGTCGGGACCCATTATTTGTAACATTTTAACCTAGATTTTAAATGGGTCCCGACTGTAGGCATCTTTAGATTCCTCAATAGCAATCAATATTTGATTTATGTTAGTGTCGAACATGAAATTATTTCCATGGTGTCATTTCTCAGTAGGTACGATCGCCATTAGACGTAATATGAGCAAGCAAGAATGATCAGAAATATCTGAGCATGTAGTCTAACGTCTTGACAGTAAGATCGTGTCCAGATATTTATGATCACATTGTTCGCTACCATATATCTGATGGCGACGGTAAATATTACTTAACATAATCCTAGCTACTACTGAGCTAAGTAGTCTTGTTTTTTTCTTTTTAGTTTTTTACGCAGTCGGGTTTTTTGTTTTTTTTAATTAACTTTTTTTATTTTACTATTTTTAGTTAGGGATTATAAGACCGTAAATTCCGCAATCTTGTCATTTCATGGAGAGAGTTGCTATCGTGGGGATTATTAAGTAGCTTGCGATGATCTAAATTACTGATTATTAATCCCTCTAGAGACCTAACCCGGCTCAAAACGCTACATAAGCCTGACCCTATTAAAATTCTTCAAGTCAACCGATAGATGGCGCTACTGGTACTAACATTAGAGTATTAGGTAGCTATTTTATTTATTTTCGAGCGCTGAGTACTGACTAGTGTAATTGGTACCTATAATCAATTAGGTTATATTTTACTGTAGTAAGTAGGTAAATAACACTATTGACACTTTAAATGTAATAACGAAACTAAAAGTCTTCAAGTCAACGGATAGATGACGC
Organism: Aethes cnicana; assembly: GCA_963971205.1. Lineage (NCBI taxonomy): Eukaryota > Metazoa > Arthropoda > Insecta > Lepidoptera > Tortricidae > Aethes > Aethes cnicana. The sequence continues at coordinate 9,363,707 of OZ020290.1, read as the reverse complement.
TACTGGTACACTACATTGCACATGCGTACGTACTTGATTGAAGTTTGAGATTTATGAAAAACATTATTATTATTTTATAGTCGTCGTGACCTGCTTGAAGACTCGTTGGTCTAGATTATTTCCTGTGTTGCTAATTCGAACGGATTTACTACTGGGTGGATAGGTAGGTACCTACTTTACGTGGTTAGTAAAGGAACTTTGAATCGTTATAAATCATAAACGGTTCTTTTGTCTGAAAAATGGTCAAAGAAACCTAATAATGATTTTTAAATACCTATTCAACGATACCTCACATGCCATAGTTGGTTGACTTTTATTTTTTTATTTTGTACAATATGGCGTCTGGTGGCCGCCATTTTGAATTTTGATTAATTTCATATCTTCAGTGACACTCGCGCAATTCAGACGAATCGATTGACGTATGATTCATTAAAATCGACCCACGCGTTTGATCTCTAGTGTGCCACAAAGGAACAAACATACATACATACATACATACATACATACATACATACATAGACAGGTAAACACATAACCCTCCTTTGCGGTGCGCAGTCGGGTAAAAAAAAGAAATGATTATGAAAAGAAGACACAATTTTTGATTATTTGCTTCCCGCATAAGTGTTCCTATTATATGACTTCACACTAGCGACAGTTGAAGGTGGTGTATATGTAATGTGTATAGCACACTCACTTGAACAGGCGAAGCATGTGCGCGGAGGGCTGGGGGCGGGCGTGGCGCAGGTAGCCGGCCAGGCGCGCCAGGCTGTTCGTGGCTTCCGACACCGGCGTCAGCGGCGCGCGCCGGCCCAGGTACCCGCGCCCCGTCAGCGGCGTGTCCGGGCATGCCCGCCCGCTCTGCACACGAAGCATTCCGTGATGCCACCCACACAGGTCCCAGTGTGACGACCATTGATCACAAAGCCTTGCTCAATCAATGAGACCAATAGGGATGACGACAGGGTGAAGAAATCGAAATTATAACTAGTCGGTCAGTCAGGTAATAAAAAAATATTAGACAAGTACTTTTTGTTTTATCAAATTAACAAAGAATGACTAAGTTAAAACGCATTAAAGTTCGAGAGTGGGGGCTAACTACGTCACCGTTAGGTATAAATCGTACTTAACCGTGACGTCACGCGACAATTCAACTCGATATATCTCCGTATAAGTTTGATTACGTGAAAAAAGAAAAAATACGTGTCCAATACTTTTCAACAATCTTCCTGATAGACTAAGGAAAAAAAGTTGTCGTCATCCCTATATCCGCAGTAGAACTAGGGTCACAGTGGAACAGGCGGGACTGATGGCCGGTGGCGACAGAAAGTCCTCGAGTGGCGTCCGCGAACCGGAAGACGAGCTTTAGGTAGGCCTCCAATAAGATGGAGCGACGACCTCGTAAAAGTCGCGGGAATCCGATGGAAACAAGTAGCACAGGACCGGTCTGAGTGGCGAGCCTTAGGGGAGGCCTGTGTCCATCAATGGACGTCTTTCGGCTGACATGATGATGATGATCTTAATCTTGATTAGCTGGTGGACCTGGTGCAGTGTTACTCGCTAACTTGCCGCCAAATTGCAGTACTCGCACTGTCGTGTTCTGGTTTGTAGGCATTCTATATTGGGCCTCAGGATAGTCGACGCATTTGAAATCTTATGATTTGTAGTGTTGATGGGACCAAAGCATGGCGCAGTGACTGCTTACCATCAGGTGGCAATAACATGAAAATAAAAAGTAGCCTATGTCCTTTCTCGGGACCCCAACTCCATACCAAATTTCATATCGATCGGTCCAGCGGTTGAAGCGTGAAGAGGTAACAGACAGATAGACAGCCAGACAGACAGAGTTACTTTCGCATTTATAATATTAATATGGATACTTACGGGGCCAAAAGTCGCGATAACTTCTGATATCTCATCACCAGAGACTTTGTTTTTTGTGCCGATTTGTTCATTTGCATGTTCCCCTGAAATGTAAATTGTAAGCTTTTAACTGGTAGAAATACACCAAAAAAAATCAATTTAATAATGCTACCTTCGTTATATTCCAGAAGACAAGCCAAAATTGAGTTGAAATAAAAATATTCAGACATGTTGAAAATGTGAATGAGTAATTTATTTGTTTTCATTAATGTTGACAGTGTGTCAAAAAGCTCTATAAAGACAGCAATGAGTATGATTGCAATAATTACTGGCCACTATTACTACAGTGAAATTCGAAAAAGTAATTATTGTTGAATAACATAAGTGATAAGATAAAGTGAAAATAAAGTGTTTTTATGTGGCATACAGTGGCATAAAAAAAACTGCTGTTCTGAACTAATTTTGGTGAAATTATCTGCCGTGACTTCATGTTGTGAGTATCTACTTTTTTTAACTTACCTAAAAATATTCTTTCGTCAAATTCTCCCACACTGAGTACATAGGTTTCGTAAATATTATTTAATGATTTCAAATTCACATCAAATACTCCCACATCTAAAAGTCCCGTTAATTGTTCTTTGTCACCAGTAAGAATCTGAAAAACAAACCCAAATATTAATTTTTATAAGTTACTATTCATAAGTTTGACATGACAACAATTTGAAAACGATCATTGGATAATTCTGGAAAAATAATGAAAAAAGCTTTTCTTAAATCAAATAGATCTTACTCCTTTCTCAAAGAATGTTTTAATGACAGGCCTCCAACTGTATTCCTTCATGGTAGCAGCCTCTACAGCAAGCCCTTCTTTGATTTCACATAGTGTTGATATGATGCAAGGCGCTTTCTTTGGCAACTCGAAATCGTCTCTCAACCAGTCAGCTGGTAACCCTAGAATTACAAAATTAACCTGGTAAGATATGGACATTTTAATAAATTAAATAGCATAAATATTTGTTTTTTTTTTCTTGAACCTGCCAAATGATGATTTACCTGATTACTTTCTATTTTAAGGAAGTAACACTTTATTGTACAAAATAAGACACAAATACAGAGAAGAGTTACATGTACAATACAAAGGCATGTATTCTGATGATGATGATGATGATGATGATGATGATGATGATGATGATGATAATGATGATGACGGATGATGATGGTGATGATAAAAGAATATGTTTCTTTCTATTTTCATGCTATTGTCGTCTGTACTATACTTTTGCTTTGTATTGTATAATATGATGTAATGAAAGACGTTAGTAGAGAGATGACTGCTAATAGGAGCAAATGGAAGAAGAAAACATGTTGTGACGACCCCACATAACGTGGGAGTGGGAAAAGGGCAAGCAAATGATGATGATGATGATGTAATAAAGGGTTTGGTATTATATTGTAAAATAAAATTAAATGTCTGAGTCACCTTTGAATGCTGGGTTAATCAAGTCTATCCTCCGGCTCATAAAAGCGTTGGCAAACACAAAGTCTAGGCACGACAGGAGAATGTGGTACATGTCCACCAAATCATCAGCCGATGTATGGAACTCCCCTTTTACACAAACATAAAGGCACCATGTGAACTCAAATAGTGCATTGGTTGTGCAAGCCTGTAACCTAAAAAAAAAGGCAATTTTAAAACAGAAGATGAAAATTTTTTAATAATTTTCACAAACAAGATATGATATTGCATATCTAGTGCAGCATTGATGCATTTACTAAAGTAAATTTCTAATAGATAGGGTGAATGCAGTAATAATTAGATATAATATCGGACATTATTTTCATATCATTGTTGTTTACATGAATTGATTATTTGATTCAGAGAGAAATATACTCTGAGGATAAAGAATGTTTCTTACTTCTGCTTTTTACTCTTTGTATTTCCTTTCATTGGTTCATTTGTTAATCCTGAGAAGATTTCCTGGAAAATTGGTTGGAATTTCCTGAAGAGCACAGTGGACACAGCAAATTTGTGTTCTAAATGTGATATTCTCTCCTTGAAGTCTGTTGACATGGCTGCCATTTCCATCCAACTCTTTATTTTGTTGAAAAATTGGATTAAACTGTGGACAAAATTAATATTTTAACTGAAATCATGCATTACAGTGTAATTTATAGAGTTAAGAGAGGCAGTTCCTTTTCTTTCATTATCAGTAATCAGTTTTGCAGGTTCACACTCTCTATACCAAGAGCTTGAAATGGTAAACTAATGTCTGATTGCTTGGAATTGAAACTAATGAATTGACGGATAAAATAATAAGAAACAATAGATACCTTATATTGCAATCCCTGAGGAGTCTGGTCAAAGAGACACAGTTTCCTTCCACTGCCTTTCCTGATTGCACCGTGGGAGTAATGGAAGTCCGGCATGCCACGTACATGGCACATGATAACCAGTGTAGGACATCGCCCTGTAATATTCAATTGTTATTAGTTAAATGAGTAAAGAGCACAGATTATTAAGTAAGTAACTTATATGTAAATAATAATATTAGTATTTAGTATGAATTACTTTTAAATGTAATTAAAATTTTAATTTTCTCTGTACTGGATTCTACTTTTAAATTGTACTGATGTGTAAAAGTACACAGATGTGGCCTTTTTGGCAAATAAATTGTTTGTATTTGGTATTGCCCTCTCGTGATGAGGGGAGGCCTGTGCCCAGCAGTGGGACGCAAATAGGCTGAAGTAGTAGTTGTAGTATTTGGTATTAGCGGGAACAAGGTATGGTAATGTTATGTGGTAGTAAGTAGTGATGAGAATGTATGAAGTTCTTTCTGTGAAGTTATGGGTTCTATTTCCAATGCACTCAAAATTATGTACATGTTTTAAATATCACACAGTACAGAACCACAATACAAATCATAAACACAGAATAACAACCTCAAAGTTTCAGTAAAAACAGTGACTACATGAACTGGAAGGTGTTGAAGGCTTACATTACAATGGTCTTGATAAAATTATGATGAAAACAAACGCTTTTTTGGGGTTTGTTGTAGTACAAGGAACAATGCAAGTGTTGACGTATTTTAGAAGGGCGACTAAATTGTATGGATTATATGTAGTATGTATGATGTTATATGTAGTATGGATATGATTGGGTTAGGATTATAAGATCAATTACTAGATTAAGTACTCACATCAAGGGTGTAATTCCGTTTTATTTCTATAAATGAATCCTTAGCCTTTTGGGCAGCCTGTGGGTCTACGTTTAACTTAGCACACAGCATATCCATGGTTATTATCCAATTATCCTCACTATCTTCCGATTTAGACATGGTTATAAAGAAGTTTTAATTAATAAAATGTGTATATGAATGTTTGATTTAATAAAAATAAACAATAAAGATTCAGGACACCAAAGTTATCACGATTTTGACAATTTTGACAGCATCTTGGCGGGAAGGGAAGAATGCCTCCTCCCACACATCCGCGCCTTTTTTTTTTGTTGTGGGTGGTTGTCTATGAATTTGTAAGAGGGTGCGTGCACTGGTGACTTTTGTCAACAAAAAAGTTTCTGTCACTTAAAAGTCACGTCTCCAAAGCGAACTGAAGAAACCGACGCGGGTGACAATATTCACCAGTGCGCACATATGCATACATCTCCTTGGAGTTGACAGAGTGACGAAACTGTCGCGGGCGACAAACGTCACCAGTGCGCGCACCCCCTATTCTAATGTCATTTTATGCATGGATTGCAAGAAGTTAACGGGCGTTTTATAATTTAATTAGCTTCTGCCCGCGACTTCGCCCGCATGGAATTCAGTTATCGCGTTCCCGCGGGAACTATGCGTTTTTCCGGGATAAAAAGTAGCCTTTGTCCTGTCTCGGAACCCCAACTATTTCCATGCCAAATTTCGTCTCAATCGGTCCAGCGGTTGAAGCGTGAAGAGGTAACAGACATACAGAGTTACTTTCGCATTTATAATATTAGTATGGATGGATATGGATAATATGGACTAGACATTTTTACCATGGAGAAAAAGACATATATTTCTAGAATAAAAAATAAAATGACAGGAATTCATGCCACGTTAAATTTATCGTACGTTAACTTTCTGATGCATGACACATCCCGGCCTAAGAAAACATTGCCATCACTTACGAAAACCCTGAATGTATGGTTTAGAGTTTTAAATGTTTTATCTTATTACTTCATCAATCAATTTGAATTTACCACTGAGTTTTTGGGACGGAAAATAGGCTGTTGTAGTTGTAATCTCTTATAACTATTATACTTCATTAGTTTCTAAACTTATTTTATCTTAAAATAATGTAATAATTCATTAAAATATATAAGAAACGAAAAAGCCAGTGTAAATTAAAGCCGTCGCCCGGCAATCCCGACACGAACGAATTACAGCTTAATTTTTTTTGTGTAAGAATACCGGCCAAGTTTAAGTCGGACTCGCGCATGAAAGGTTTTGTACTATTATCTTATGCGCCCACAGGGGGACACAGGTGACTTTTGTCACGCGTGACTTATTCTTCAGTTCGCTGTGGAGACGTGACTTTTGAGGTTACAGAAACTTTTCTGTCACGGCGACAAAAGACACCTGTGGGCGCACCCTCAAAGTAATACCTCCCTTTGGGTACGGAACCCTAAAAACCAATTCGTGGTTAATTTGAAACAATAGTTGGCAACACACACTCCATGTGTTTTTGACATTGACAGACGAGAATGGATGGGTTGATTTGATTTATTTTGAATTATTAAAATAGCTGGGTCGAACAATGAAATCTTATAAGATATCTTTTAATTAGTGACATACAGAGATAGTGGAAATAATGTTGCGTCGAATTTACCACACGTCCAGTGTGGCTTTTAGCATAAAGAAACAAGGCTTGAAACTCATGAAAATGGTTCATCCCAAGGCGAAGAAGTAAACTTTTCATGCTTATCACAAAACAAAATACAATTTCAAGCATATTCACGCTATAAATTGAATCCCTTCTTTACTATGGCTTTAGTATTTAGTGCATGACTAGTTGGCCCGGTAAACTCACCTGAAGGCAATTCCCATACAAAGTTATTCGTTTTTTTTAGCTGTTCCTTATCACTTCCCCGATTTTTTTTCTTTCTAAACCTTCCCAAAAGCCCAGGGAATAAAACAAAAAAAATATCACCCATATCGGTCCAGCAGTTCTCGTGCCACTTAGTAACACACGGCGATTCATTTTTATTAATATAGATTGTTTATGGTTCCAGACATTTTTACCAAGCTTTTGACGATGGACATACGGGGATGCCGAGCGTAAAGAGTTTGACCAAGGTGAAGCACGAACCAGGCAAGCAAGGGGAGCGGCGAATAGCAATGTTGAATAAAATGTTTATGAAAAATATAACCGACCTGCTGTCTACAGGCACTCTTGCAATGAATGTAGTTGGTAGAGGGATAGAAATATCTAGAGTAAGTACTCGGTTGCTGTTGAGGCTGTGAACTGGTTAATAATATGAGCATAGAAGCAGTATAATTTATATTACCCCCAAACCAAACATACAATTTTCCAAATGGCATTTTTAATGTTGAAAATTCAAGGCAGATTTTCCATATTGTTTATTTGAATTTTGCATGTTCTTTTTGTATTGGGTCTTGCACTATATCCACTGCTGAACATAGGCCTCCCCCAAAGTTCTTCACATAGACTCTCTCTGCCTCTTCTTAACAGATATTAATAAAATATCTATTTATTTTATTTCATCATATGGCATAATACAGTAAAGCTGTAAAGTAAAAGGACTATCTCAACTGTCATAAATATAGAATAAAACTATTCAACAAATTGAAATTACTAAGTTTAAATAGAAAAAAAAAATGTTTTATAAATTGCCAATGTTTTGGTAGATTATGCTACCATGTAATTTTCCATACATATTGATTTTGGAACATTAATAAGATTTGATTTGATTAAAGGCCAGGTCAAAAGTACTTTAAACCGACGAGCATGTATGCGGAACGGGATGAAAGTTGAAGAAGCGAGAGAAGTATGCAAGAGTCGTAGCAAATGGAAAGAAGTGGTCTCTGCCTACCCCTATGGGAAAAAGGCGTGATATTATGTATGTATGTATGTATGTAATAAGATTTGTCAGTATGTACAGTCAAGGGCATTAATATGTGTACACTTTTGCATCCTGTTCCGTTGTGTTAAGGTCCAAAGGTGTATACATATTAATGCCCTTGATTGTACATTGATTATCTTTTCATTACACTTCTTGTGCTTTACATAATTAATCTTCTCTTTATGTCCAGGTTAAAGTAACTCCAGACTTCCAAACCATAAATGTGTTCTGGGTGTGCAAGGGAGACACCACGGACCAGGAGACAGAGGAGCTCCTCAACAAGACTGCGGGGCCGCTGCGAGCCGAACTGTCCAGTCTTCGGCTCATGGGCATAGTGCCCTTTATCAATTTCGTTAAAGGCAAGTTTGTCTATATTTGTGAACTAGCTTTTCCCCGCAACTTCGTATGTGCGGAAATATTAACATGTAAGATCCCGTTTTTCCCCGTTCCTGTGGGAATTTCGGGAAATCCTCTCTTAGTGCCCCCTACGTTCCCCAAGGAATCTGCATGCCAAATTTCAGCTCTCTACGACCAGTAGTTTCAGCTCTGCGTTGATCGATCAAAGAAAGAAAGAAAGAAAAAACATTAATTCGCAACATCACACATACATGTTTACATAAAAAGAGAAATAGACGATAAGAAGTGATAGTTGCGAAACGGTCTCAACTCAGCATATGTTGGCCTGGCTCCAGAGTCAAGCCAACGCTGATCTTCCGCTGAGACCACTCGGTGAAAAGACACAGACGGTGATACATTAAAATACTAACTCCTAAATAGATAAACTATACATAACATAAAATAAAATACGCTCACGTCAAAAAGAAATAACATGCAAACAACAAAAACTTAGAAGATCAGTCAGTCAGACAGTTTTTTTTTTATATATTATATATAGAAGATGACTAATAGGGCCAGAAAGGTAGCGTCTACACATCAGGAGACACGCTCCATGATGGTGAGATTACTTGGAGAAGGTCATGAATATGATTCAAGCAAGCATTACGAGTAGTTCATTTTAAACTTAGTACTGGTCCTCTACTTAGGACTTAAAAATCTACTTGATTCTTCATTCTCAAGTACAAAATAATAGACACAAATACAAATAATTTATTCAGCAAATAGGGCACATCTTGGCACTTGTATATAATCTTTCTAATATATAAAATTCTCGTGTCACAGTGTTTGTAACCAAACTCCTCCGAAACGGCTCGACCGATTCTTATGAAATTTGGAGTGTGTGTTCAGTAGGTCTGAGCATAGGACGAAAGATATCTTTCATATCCAAAAAACAAATTCTAAGGCGGTACGAAGTCCGCGGGGTCAGCTAGTCTTATATATAAAAATGAATCGCATTATTCCCCGTGACTCTGGGAAAGATTGAAAAGAAAAAAAATCGGGAAAATAACTTTGTATCCGAGGTGATACGAAGTTCACCGGGTCAACTAGTGTTTCATAAGAATCCAGTATACCACAGTAGAAATATAGAAATGAATGAGAATATAGAGTAGTTATCTAATTAAACAAAAAAAGAGATTATATTGTCTTTTAAGTATCTTAAAGTAGTATACAGTCTAAAAGTAAACTAATGTTTAGTTGAGTCTCCTAAGATCTCTGTTCAAAGGAATTCTTTTCTCTTTGTTTGTTCATCTTGTGTCCTCCTCCAATGAGGCTGGCATAGTTACATTGGTGTACTTAAGCCTCTATAAATATTTCTAGAATATAAAAAAAAGTAATGTGTTTGTTGATTCAGATCGGCAAGAAGCCCTGATAGTGGACTTGGACCGGCGGCTGGCGCTGGCTGACTACGGCGACGACTACGAGCTGACGGACCTGGGGCACCTGCTCAAGTCGGAGTTCACGCTCAACACTCAACTGTCGCCCGAGATGAAGGTATTATCGTAGGGCGGACCGCGGACACGGCCTATAAAAGCACGCTTTCGATCACAATTCGAATGAAGTGTCAATGTTTGCGTGCGAGGGCGTCTGTACACTTGTAAATATGTGTGTACCACTACGCGGGCCGATGATCTACTCTCCATCTCCGGATGAAACAAATAACGGTAAGGGCGAGTTGGGCGCGAGTTGCGCGCCGGTTAGATTCAGGCGGGTGATTCCGTGGCCATTCTGTAATACAGAATGGCCACTGTAACTGTATGTAGTACTATTAAATATTCTGTGGTATTATACTCTATCTCTTACTCTGGTCTAGTTGAAGACAGATAATAGTGGAGAAGGCTGGGAGAGGCCTTTGCTGAAGGATAAACAGACCTATGTATATACAAAGAAAGAGCAAAGCACAGATATTGGTCTGATACAATATAATAATAACTGTGACCGCCAAGATAGCGTACACTGTAACGATATTCAGGATCTGATCATGCAAATAAATAGTATCTATGGAATATCTAGGTAAAAAAAATAGTACCCTTGAACTTTTCCAAATATAAGGCCTGTTCACGGTGTACGCTACCGAGCGTCAAGTTGGCGTACACCGCGTGGATCTCTGGAACGGATTGGTTCTCGGGAGTGATTTATATAGTTCAAAAAATAGTACCTGGTATATATGTACTAGGGTCATGCAAAACATTGTCATGACTTATGATATTTCACCCACAGTATCAGCTATCGATTCTAAGCATGTATTTTAAAGTATTTTTTTCGAGATGGTTCCAAAATTATATAAAATTGAAAAAGAAAGAATCCAGACGGACCTGGGTTCTTTCTTTTTCTTTTGTTTCTTACATGCAACTTCAAAATTGTTTTTTTTTCGAAACCGGCACAAATGTAATTTGAATAAAGTCGACTTTATTCCTTAATCTAATCAAAAGTCCGCCTTTCAGCTTAGCGTAGCATGATACTAAGGCAAAATAGAATTGAGGGAAGTTGTGACGTCACCTTATTAATGACTGTCTGACTCAGAATTTTCATCTTTCTAAGACAGTAAAATACCAGTTGGTTCCCATTGCAATTGTTCCGCGTATTGTGAATCACGATGGTCGATAACTCGAGTTTAATAGTACATTATTGCAGAGGTCGCCAAGTAGCGCATTGCCGGACGAATCAGTTAGAAGGCTGAGCGAAGCGAAGCCTTCTATTAGTACGAGTCCGGCAATCGCAATTGCGGCCGAGGTATATATAATGCTTTTCTCAAACAGCGAGGAAATACGTAAGGTCAGTCGGGGCAAGTGCGCCAGGATGGGGTCTAACATAAATATATCGAAACCTATAAATATTACTCAACTAGTAGTTGGCTTTTTACAAGGCATAGGGGCGAAATAAATTTAGGCGCACTTACCCCACATCAGTATTTACTACTTCCATGATCGTGGATGATTTAGCCATGGAAGTTGTACTTATTACCTCCATGGATTTGTCAGTTTCGGGGCAAGTGCGCCAGGATGGGGTAAGTGCGCCTAACATAAATATATCGAAACCTATAAATATTACTCAACTAGTAGTTGGCTGTTTACAAGGCATAGGGGCGAAATAAATTTAGGCGCACTTACCCCACACCAGTATTTACTACTTCCATGATCGTTAATGATTTGGCCATGGAAGTTGTACTTATTACCTCCATGGATTTGTCAGTTTCTAGAGGTGTCTCAAATAGCAAGCGAATTAAATTTAGGCGCACTTACCCCACATCAGTATTTACTACTTCCATGATCGTGGATGATTTGGCCATGGAAGTTGTACTTATTACCTCCATGGATTTGTCAGTTTCGGGGCAAGTGCGCCAGGATGGGGTAAGTGCGCCTAGCATAAATATATCGAAACCTATAAATATTACTCAACTAGTAGTTGGCTGTTTACAAGGCATAGGGGCGAAATAAATTTAGGCGCACTTACCCCACATCAGTATTTACTACTTCCATGATCGTTAATGATTTGGCCATGGAAGTTGTACTTATTACCTCCATGGATTTGTCAGTTTCTAGAGGTGTCTCAAATAGCAAGCGATTTAAAAAAAACACACGACAATAATGTTTTTGCTGGCCAAGGCCGGCAATGGACAGCATCGCGTCTTCTTTTTTGAAAGTAACACGAACATTTCCGAGCATGTTTGAGAAAAGGAATTTTAAACCACACTTGAAGTAAATACTTTCATTAATGATTAGGCGATTCGTAGGTGCAGTAGGTTCGGCTCCTGATAAGAAACACTAAGACAAAAAGTTCCTTGAAAAAGTGTATACATATTAATGAACTCGACTGTATGCCGCCGCGCTGCACTCGAAGACGTTTTATTCAACATTAAAGTTAATCACATTGGATTATTGGCATAAACATTACCTATATACCTACCGATTAGGTATGCCCCTAAATACCTACTTAGTCTATGACTACACTAAATTTGATCAAAATCCGTTCACAATAAGCGAGTAAGGACGTAACTAACATCCACCCATAAAAACCTGCACTTCTTCCATTAAATAGGATTATTATTTTAATCAATACTGGAATCTGTGCGACCTCTGTCAAAGATCTCTAGACCACGTGGACACAAACACCCTTAAGTTCTTAATATAGTTTTATATAGATCGATGTGGTCCTCATTCACACCCACCATTGAATGAATCGTCGCGCTTATCAATTCCCTTGATTTCTAAACGTATAGGGTATCGAAAGTGATACATGTGACTTTTTGATTACGGTGTTTAAAGAGGTCAGTTATTCATAATTCACCATTTGTGGTTTATAGTCAAGGGTAAAGACAGAGTATATACTGCGTCAAAGCGTCAAGATGTGTATACCAGCGACTCTAGTGTTGTCATTAGTGTATGTATAGAGATTTGGCCGATTTGGATGATTACATAAATATTACATAAATACATATCTTTTAACTTGACTGTATACTGGAGATAGATTAATACCTATCGTTTTCGAAATGGGGATGACGACAACTTTTTTTTCCTAAGTCTATCAGGAAGATTATTGAAAAGTATTGGACACGTATTTTTTCTTTTTTCACGTAATCAAATTTATACGGAGATATATTGAATTGAAATGTCGCGTGACGTCTCGGTTAGGTACGAATTATACCTAACGGTGACGTAGTTAGCCCCCACTCTCCAACTTTAATGCGTTTTAACTTAGTCATTCTTTGTTAATTTGATAAAACAAAAAATACGTGTCTAATATTTATTTATTACCTGACTGACGGACTAATTAGAATTTCGATTTCTTCACCCTGTCGTCATCCCTATTGAACGAAATAAATGAAATTAATGTTAAGTGTCTTTCTTGGTTTGAGTTCATGGTTGTATTAGGCACATATACAGGTCAAGCAAAACGTTGTGACGATATTTTACCCACAGAGTCAGCTATCGATTTTAAGCATGTTTTTTAGGCTTTACATTTATTTCGAGTTACTATTTTTTTTTGTATTTCATTCAAGTATCGATCACACCATCAATCCCATACTGGGCCATACATTTTTTTTTTCTAACTCGAAAAAAATGTAATACCTGTAGAACATCGTTAGAATCAATAGCTGATATTGTGGGTAAAATATTGTCACAACGTTGATCCTATACGTTTTGCGTCTTTTAAAAATGTTAGAATAATCGTAAGTAGTAAGAGGACGGCTGGATTGGTCCAGTTGGTAGTGACCCTGCCCTTTGTTCCGATGGTCGCGGGTTCGAGTCCCGCTCGGGGCAAACTTTATGTGATGAACACGAATGTTTGTACTCGAGTCATGGATGTTTAGTATGTATACATGGTGGGTCAGAAATTATGGCAAATAATTAACCCACAGTATCGGCTATCGATTCTAAGTATATTGTATAGGTCTTTAATTTTTTTGAGCTGGTAAAAAAATATATTTTGTATAGGATTCAGGCGTCGCTCATACAACCAATCCCATATACATTTTTTTTACCAACTCCAAAAAAATTAAAGACCTTTACAATATACTTAGAATCGATAGCCGATACTGTGGGTTAATTATTTGCCATATTTTCTGACCCACCGTGTATATGTATGTATTTCTCTATATAAGTATTTATATCGTTGTCTAGCACCCACAGTACATGCTTTGCTTAGTTTGGGGCTAGGTCAATATGTGTGAAATGTCCCAAGATATTTATTTATTTATATTTATTTCTCGACCGGCGAGGAGTGAATTGAAATTTTGTATACGTATAGAAGAATCTCAACTAACTTCGATAAATATATCTAGTCTCGTTTCTTTAACACCTATTCATTTCAATTCACTTAAGAGATTGGATCGGTCAAAACCTCCCCGCCGCGGGTGGAAAAACACACAAGAACGAAAAATTGCTATACCATTATTTGTAGGCGAAAATAAAGCAAGTGGAAGACCAAATACCGATCGAGGAAGAGGTTCTACCGGAAATGACGCACAACGTGTACGGCTTAGACCACGCCAAGATCATGAGCAGGCTTCTAGCAGCCAGGAAGAAGACCGCAGACGCCTGGAGGAATGTGGACGTGCAGAATAACGTGATCTCGTACAGGACGCCGGAGAATAAAGTGGTCGAGGAGGACACTGGCAACCAGAAGCATGAACTGGCTGACTTCTTGTTGAAACGACAGGTAAGTTGGGGATTTTCTATACAACTGCCTAATAAAGTGTGGTGTTTCTGGACTTCACGTATGTGTTTTTTGAAACCGCCATAAATTAAAAATCGTCAATATCCTTACATCAATATAGGCACTTATCTGAAAAAAAGTGTTTTCGCGAGGCTGGTTATCCTTTTTTTATCGTTTAGGCGAATCTACTTTTTCCTGTACCTAGTTAACATGGTTACGGTACGGTCCGGTCACCTGACTCACGTAAACTGTGATTTTATGGGTTTTAAATCACCAAATTAGGGTTTCTTTGCTATTTTCTACCCCTACCCTAAAACACCTTTGTAGGCCAGCTTGAAACAGTTTTTCAGTGTTCTAACTGGGACTGAATAACAAAAAGAAATAGTTGATTGGCCCATTTATTTATTATTACTATTTATTTACTATAGGTATGTTATTATTATTTATCTACTACATTTTTTATCAACAGACAAATTACCAGAGACCTCATTCGCGAAGCAAAAGTATTCTATGGGGAACGTCAAAACGTCACGGCGTTGAAACTGAACTTTAATTTAATTTGAGCGCGGTGACATTTGACGTTCCCTATAGAAACCCTATGAAAGTCTTTGTCTTCCCGAGGACTTAGGTTAAAAATATAGCAACATTTAGAAGGGCCTAACGTAATGTCTCGGTATTTGTATTACTTATGGTATTTGTATATGTTATTATAGGTCATAATAACATATGGACGAACAGTGCCTAACAGAGTATGTCAAAATATATGGAGCAAACTTACATTAGAAAATACGTTCCAATATGCTAATAACGCCTCTTTATAAATGTGTTAGCTAGCTAGATAAATATTTTATACAAAAGTAAACCTAACTCTATAAGACTTAAGTGTCAAATTTACTGAGCGCCAAACGGGTGTCCGAGTTGTTCGGGCACCCGTTTTGACGGGCCATTTTTCTTCGGCTGATTGTGAATCTTTATAATAGATCAATGGTATCATACTACGAAACGTACTAGGCCCTATTGCGTTAAGCCTTTGAGGTGTCGTTTGTAGGTTTAATATGTTTCAGTCATAATCGCTAGGAAACTATTTACAAACATTTTTTCTAATTCACTACACCAAAAATATATTATATTACCCTCATTCTTCTACAAACAGCGATTTGTTACGAGTATAATACTTTTATTGTTGCATTAATCTGTCCTTGATGATTATAGGGGCATGGGAGAGGGTGCTATCCCCGCTTATTCACACGATCTAATCAACAAATATTATATACTTAAACCTTTATTAATAAATAATTTCTATTTCAGATACAACAGAACAAGCTTCATAAAGAACTGCGGAATGCTCAAGCGGAAATTGTATTGGAGGAGCGTGATATTAGCGAAGAAGAATATTGGAGTGATGATGATAAATATGACGATGATGATTATGAATATGATGACTTCTACGAGGAACCGCCTGACACGAGACGATGATGTTAGATTGTTACTTTATTATTATTATTGTATTATATAGGTAGTGAATATTTATGAACAGTTTTATTTTCATCATCATTTGGTTTGGATGCATCCACTACTATGTATGATTTTTTTCCCCAAAAGTTTGGCTCGTAGTAGGACCTGGTGCAAGGTCCGTCCAGATAGCTACCCCCGTCTTACTCGCTAACCTGCCGTCAAACAGCTAATAGTGCTCGCGCTGTTGCATTCCGGTAATAAGGGAGGCAAGGCAGCCGATGAAATTACTGGCATAGAGGTATTCCATCTAGGTCCTTAAGGTTGGTAACAGATTCGAAATCTTATTTTTATGCCCATTGGAAGCAGTGACCAATTTACCATCGTGTAGCCTGTGTGCTCGTTTCACTTTAGCAAGTTCGTTTGATCATGTAGCTACCACCACCACACCCTATTTGCGTCCCACTGCTGGGATCAGCCTCTCATCACGAGGGGGTAAGGGCCATAGTCACCACGCGGGCCCAGTGCAGATTGGGGACACACCTTGAATTTCCAGGTCCTTCGCAGATGCGTGCAGGTTTCGTCACGATGTTTTCCTTCACCGCAAAACTCAGTGGTAAATTCAAATTGAATTTTGCACATAAGTGAACTTAGAGGTGCGAGGGGGAGGTAGAACCATTAGTATGATTAAATTCACCATTTCTATTCCAATAACTCGTTTGTTAATACTTTTTAGGGTTCCGAAGTCCACTAGGAACCCTTATAGTTTCGCCATGTCCGTCCGTCTGTCCGCACTATTGCTCGGAGATGCTTAGTTCTAGAAAGCTGTAATTTGGCATGAATATACATATTAGTTACGGTGACAAAGTGGTACAATAAAATTTTGAAATATATTTTTTTACAGGGTACCTCCCCTACTGGTAAAGCGGGGATGTAATTTTTTTTTCTTGCGTACCCCATGTTGTGGCATATCGTTGAATAGGTCTTGAAAAAATATTGTGGGTTTGTTAAAACCATTTTTCGATTAAGTGATGCGTTTGTCAAATATTAAGCTTTAAACTGCTATTTTTTGTTAGAGTCACGTGTCCCCCCCCCCCTGCCAGCTAAATGGTGGTATTTGGATGGCTGAAAAAAATCACGGTTGTGGCGTATATAACGTAGTTGAAAGGAAAACTATCACAGCTAAGTAGGCTGTACAAATTTACGAGTCATTAGTCGACTTATGAAATGATTAAAAAACCAATGATATTTCTCGAGCGGCAGGGGCGTCGGGCGGGCACGTCATACCACAGGCTAGCTAGATGCTAATAAGTCTTAGAAAGGTACTGTGGGCATCGTCAACTTCGGAACCCTATAATTTGCGCGTGGCCCGACACGCACTTGGCCGGTTTTTAATACTTTTTGACGCTTGTACGTAATTTGACACAAAATGAGGGTTGGACAAACATCGTATCGTGAGCGATTAGTTCAGAAACATCTGTGGAATCCCACATCAGTTATCCGAAACTGGCATCGGAGTTCACTCGCTTCCTTACTTTCTTACACTGTGACTTTAATAAAGGAGCGAAAGGGACGGAAATAATGGAACTTTTGTATTGTTCGAGTAGAGCCCCAGACGGGAAAAATACTTATCAATAGATTGTGCGGAGGCGGTCAAGATAGTATCTAAACTTGTATTGGGTGCTGGCGAAGTAAATCGATGATGAAAGTTATATTTAGAATCCATGGAGACCTAAACAAGTACATTTTATTATACCTTGATCAAGGGCCCCGTTACATAATAAACGCGTAAACGTAAACTCGGTCCGTCTTTTGTACGCAATCTTTTGATTCCGTTAAATAACAAAGTCTTAATAAAGTTAGTTCATTTTCAGCGCTTGAAAATAATTATTGTGCTTGAATCATATTTATTTATTTATTTATTTATTCAATGCAACCATATACATTTTTCTTAATGTACGAGGGCGGGATGATAAGTAACTAGCCACTGCTATTTAAAAAGTTAAAATCAAAAAAATATAATTTATGTCATTTTTAAATTCGTATCTCTGGCCACCTGTGTTGTAAATTTGAATTTGGTGGCTTGGAAATTTTATAATTTTTTTGTCATTTGAAAATATATTTCGTCAACTGTTTTCAAAATGGATAAAATTGAACAAAGAGCGGTGATAAAGTTTCTTCATATGAAGGGCATGAAGGGGAAAGATATCTATGACGAGTTAAGAGGGTTTACTCCGAAAGTTGGCAACGTCGCAAATAGCTGTCAAATATTTTGCTGTTTTCATTAATTCTGAATATTACTGAATGAAAACATGAATTATCGCTCTATGGTTGAATAAAACATTAAGTATGGCTTGCGACAGTAACCATAGGAACACGGATTTTTTAGTATTATGGAAGTAATATCTTTTGAAAACTTTAAAATGCATGGAAACTCGCAGTTTCCATGCATTTTAATGTAATCTTATTATTTGAATGCCTGACCAACAAATATAAAACGAGACGCGCCATACAACCATAGAATGATATATTCCTTTTTAATTCAGCAATATTGAGAAATCAATAAAAACAGCGAAACATTTGACAGTTATATGCGACGTTGCCAACTTTCAGGATAAACCCTCTTAAAGAATGTTTTGGGTGAATGTGCTCCTTCTTATGCCACAGTAAAAAACTGGGTGGCTGAGTTTAAACGCGGTTGTACATGTGTCCAAGATGAAGCCCGCCCCGGACGTCCAAAAAGCGTCAAAACTCCGGAAATGGTCGTGAAAGTACATGATATGGTTTTAGCAGATCGACGATTGAAGTTGTCTGAAATAGCTGACACTACAGGTATCTCAACAGAACGGGTATATCATATCGTAAGTGAGGAATTAAATATGAAAAAGTTATCGGCCCGTTGGGTGCCGCGATTGCTTACGCACGATCAAAAAAGGATTCGGATGCAAAACTCAAAAGAATGTCTGGACCGTTTTCAGAGTAATAAGGCCGATTTTTTACGTCGATTTCTAACAACAGATGAAACATGGGTTCATCATTACACGCCAGCCTCAAAAATTCAATCAAAACAGTGGACTCAATCGGGATGCCCGGCTCCAAAAAAAGCCATGGCTGTAAAGTCGGCTGGAAAAGTGATGGCTTCCGTCTTTTGGGCTTCATCAATGTATTCAGCAAAAAAGACCAGGTTTGGCGAAAAAAAAACATCTTCCACCAAGACAACGCTAGGGTTTACACATGTGTTAAAGCTATGGCAAAAATCAACGAATTGAAGTATGATTTGCTGCCCCACCCAGCTTATTCGCCTGATCTAGCGTCATCAGACTTCCTCTTATTCCATAAGCTCAAAACTTTTTTGGGCGGACAGACATTTGCCACAAATGATGAAGTCATAGCCGCTGTAGAGGAGTATTTTGCAGGCCTCGAAAGAAATCATTTTATGGAAGGCATTACTGCTTTAGAACGAAGATGGAATAAGTGCGTAGAGGTTCACGGAGACTATGTCGAAAAATAAAAATAATTTTATCACGGAAAGTTAAGTGTTTTCTTATTAGGCTAGTTACTTATCATCCCGCCCTCGTAGGAACATTAGATCTTAAATAAGTAGTAAATATAGTAGAGTAGAGTACATGGACCCTGGCAGGGTATGGCATATATTGGCAAGTAGGTATGTACCGATCTTACCAAAAACGACACAATATACGATACTCTTACATACTATACATATCAAACTTAAATTATAATAACCTATATAGTATCTACATTAGCGTCTTCCATAAACTCTAAAATTGTATAATAAAATTTTTTTAATAAGAGTCTCTTCAATTTCGCTAGAAGGACTTTGTCATTAATTTCTGCTTTCAATGTTGTCGGGAGTTTGTTGTATATTTTAATTGCAATATAAAATGGACCTTTTTTATATATTTCCAGTTTTGGTTCCGGTAAGATTAAATTTTCTTTATTGGCTGTAGTACCTAGTACTCAACTCAAATAAACGTTTTAGGTACTAATCTATCGTTCTAATAAGAAGGTTTTTTGGTAGCGTTTTTATTTCAGTTAATTTCTTATTAAGAAATCATAAGATCTCGAACGCGTTGCCTTTCCTGAGGCCCAAGATGGAATGCCTCTGTGCTTGTTGGTGCTAGTAATTTCACCGGCTGCCTTAACCCCCCACCGGAACACGTCAGTGCGAGCACTGCTATTTGGACGGACCTAGCACCAGGTCCTACCACCCCAAATATCCCGATTCTCTGTAATTCCAACGGGTACAGGAAAAAATGGGACCCACGCGGGTTATACCGTGTTAGACGTCATTTCGTATATCCCTTCACTCTTTTATAATGGACGTATCTTGGAAGCTTATTCATGCTCACGAATGACTACCAACCAACAATAGGAGTACCCACTTTGATAATGGTTATTTCTTGCTGAGTCATCAAAATAGATTTCCCTATCTATATCATGTTTGGAAAGCAAAGAAGAAATATTACCTTTTCTCATTTTTTTTGCAGGTTATTTTTCAAGTTGATTATATTCAACAATAATTGTCTTACTTTAAGGGGAATAATATCTAAATGAATAATTTCGCGAAGCATGACCTTTTTATCATATCTTCGAGGTCTCGTGTCGATTGAAAAAGTATTTCGCTTATTTTTATATTTTTTTTCATCTGGTTGGTACGATTTCTAAACGTTTATAAAATGCAGTAAACTGCTAATTTTATGATCACAAATGTCACAATACCATCGCCAATTCATCAAGCCTTGCGTATTTTATTTATTATAGACACTAACTACTGGGATCCTAGATTCTCATCCACTCGGAATATCCATATGCATATTATCTAAATATATAAAACTCAAAGGTGACTGACTGACTAAGGCCCGGTTCCTATATCCACGAAACGCCTCGTTTTGCCTACGGACGGTTGATTTTTGACATTTGTTCCATAGAGAATCTGTCAAATTTTAACCGTCCGTAGGCAAAACGAGGCGTTACGTGGATATAGGAACCGGCCCATAGTGATCTATCAACGCACAACCCAAAGCACTGGACGGATCGGGCTGAAATTTGGCATGCAGGTAGATGTTATGACGTAGGCATACGCTAAAAAAGGATTTTGCCTTTTTCCGATTCCCACGGGAACGGGAAAAAAACGGGATTTTTCATTTTAATATTTCTGCGCATACGAAGTTGCTGGGAAAAGCTAGTTAATATTATAAATGCGAAAGTAACTTTTGTCTGTCTGTTACCTCTTCACGCTTCAACCGCTGGACCGATTTGGATGAAATTTGGCATGGAGGTAGTCGGGGACCCCCCCCCGGAAAGAACATAGGCTACTTTTTATCCCGGAAAAACGCATAGTTCACGCGGGAAACGCGATAACCGAATTCCACGCGGGCGAAGACGCGGGCAGAAGTTAGTAAGTTTATATCACACTCAATATAAACGTAACCTAAACTTCACTCTCAAATATTATGGTGTACACATATGTGCGGGTTTGCTATTTATCGGACTGCCCGTTCGCCGGTGTGAGGTAAGCTGTTTTTGTGCGGGGGGGGGGGGGCGACGTGTCGCTACTGGTACCTATTTGATATGTGATTCACATTGTAAACAAGATTGTTTTAATTGTTAAGGTCACACAGATACTCGCAGCCTCATTTTGTTCGCAAACAAAACAATGCAATAAATGTTATCAAGTGCACGCTATATCGGCAACAACATAGGAACAATACATAACAAAACATTATTTGGGCCCTGGCTTTCCTGTGTTCATTGTAAATCCTAAGAAATATAGCGGATTTACTTTGTTAGTTGAAAGGAAATCATAATAATATAATTGTTCCTACAATATTGCGGTTCAAATTGTACGTGCTAATTGTGTAATGCTGTAATTAAGACGCTGACAAGAGCTAATGACCTTGACCAATCAAGGCAGGCAACTGTCTCAGGGGACAATGTCTGCTTGCATTGGAGGGAGCGAGTAGCACGACTGCCGCATGTGGGCGATATACGTAAAAAATCAGAAAAATGTAGAAATAAACCCACCTTGCATGAACAATATAAATTAGCAATTTTTTTGGTACGAGTATGATGGAATAGTGTATTTAATTACAGAAATCTGCGTTAAAATAATAAATTCATAGAACGGTTTAAACAGGATTAGAAGACGTAACTCCACGATCTTTTTCATCGAATCGATTGATCTTCCTTCTTGAAATCCTTTTTACGAAATAGCAAGTTTGCTGGGTATATAGTGAATGTTAAACATACTTACATATATTTTACTCGCCTTACAAAATCAAATAGTTTTCGTTTAAATACTGTTTAAACAAAGTCAATTTAGGTTTTTTCAGCGCCTTAACTTGATATTCTACGAACGGATTTACAGTAAACACAGACTAAGTACATACTAAATATTACTATTAGCCATGGATGCGATATGGGTGTCGTGTTCGATGCGCGCTGCGACGTAGACGCATTGATGACTAATTGATTAATTTATTAATTGCGGAATTAGCGCGGCTCGGCCGCTGCTAATAGTTTTTTGTAACGATGGGTGAAACCGTCGTGAATAAGCTCCTCACCCTTCTGCTGCGGTTACTGCGGGAAGATGAGCTGGACGCGGAGCAGGTCTGCTTGGCGAGCTTCAGTGCCGCCGACATCTGCGAAGCGAAGAAAGTGCTGTTCCAGTCCCTTGGGATTGCCGGCACAGTTGTACTTCACCGGAGAGGAGACGAAACCGGGATAAAGTCCCTTAAGGACATCATTGATGTTCTGAGGGAGCGTGAGGGCGACTTGCCGGAGTTCGTGCCGACGGAGGTCTCCAGATTGCCGTCCTGCACTCCAGAACATGTCGACGTGAGTGGCCTGCTGAAGGAAATCGTGGCCCTTAAGGCAGGCATGGCAGAAATTTTGAAGAAGTTTGATGATTCGCAGGCCACTATTGCCGAGTTACGCAACGAAGTTATCAGTTTGCGTAATAGTGCCCCGCTAACTCGGCCACCTGCAGCGTCAAATTTCAAGACTAATGACCGGGCGCCAAGTGTCGACGCGGTCAGTTCGCATGTTGCTGACACTGCGCATGCCGTTGCGCGGCCCGTGTGCCCCCTCCGCGCCGGGCCGCCGCCCCCTGCATCCTCTAAATCACGTCATCGCTATGCAGATGCCGTAGCTGGTCGGTCTGTCGCAGCCAACCGGAGTGTCGCGCCCTCAATAGCGCGTGAAGTTCGGGTTCCTCCAAAGGAGCCCCCTAACACCAATGTGGACAAGGAGGGTTTCACTACGGTGTCGAGGAAGCGCAAGCCGCGCAAGAGCCAAGGTGGTACTGCAGAACCGGTTGGTTCTGGTCTGCACGTTGCCACACCGAGCAAGGCGCTATATGTTTCGCGCCTGCATTACTCCGCCACGGCTGATGATTTGGCGGAGTATGTTCGCCAGAAGACCGGCTTCTCCCTGAGGGTGTTCCCGCTGCGTTCGCGCCACTACGTGCACTTCAGCTCTTTTGTGGTGCGCGTGCCGCGGCCGCTGCTGGAGAACATCGAGAGTGCTGACTTCTGGCCGAAGGGTGTGGTGTTTCGACGGTTCCGGGGCAACCTACCGAATCCTACACCGGAGATGACGACGCAGCGGAGCCACGCCGTTTCGTCGCCTAAATAGTTTTTATTTGGTTACATGACGCATTGGCGTTAGCTGTAAGGTCATGTTTACTTTTATAAATAAATAAATAAATAAATAAATGGGTCACGTCACATTTAAATAAGTAAATGTAAATTGTATATTTAACAAGCTTTTACCCGCGACTTCGTTCTGCATTAACACTATATTCCCAAAGCCCTTTTTTTACAGGATACTTTTAGAACTTCCTCAGGGACTACGGGATTCCCGGGATAACGGAATTTGTGGGATTCCCGGCATTTCTATCCAAAGTTCTCTTCCGGGGTCTCTCTAATGAGTTTCCGGCATTTTCCAGGATTTCTAAGATAATAGGTAGCCTATATGTTAATCCAGGTTACAAACTATCTGTAGATATACCAAATTGCAAATGCAAATTGATTGAGTAACAAACATCCAAACTAACTTTCTTACTAATATAAATTAGTAAGATAACACTAGATAGTAGTAGTAGTGGTAAGATATAACAAAAATGTGTAGTATGAAGCGTTGGTCGTGGTAGCCTAAGCCTAGTATTTTGACCTAAATACCGCCTCCTCTCATGAAAAGGGTCGGGGGTCCTTTCCTTGAAATGTACTCGGTACTCGAAATTCAATTTAAATTTACCATGAAATTTTAGGCGTAAGTAAACTGCGCGCATGTTGTTCAATTCAATACATATTGTGTAGGTATTTTGTTCAATTTCAACGTCGATACCTACCCTCTAGGAGAATTTGAAAAAGACATCCATTTTAGTCCAAAGCACGTCGATACGGTCGTACTAAATAAAATAGCTACTTATTTCACTCACCGAACCTACCTTTTTTCAAACACTCTTCGACGGTAGGCGTCGACGTTGGAATTGAGAAAAAGTAGGTTGTTTGAGTTCTCGTCACGTCCAGGAAGGGACCTTGACTCGTCATACATATAATATGACCACCGCGGGAGTATATTCCCGAGTGTATTTGTTCCGTTGAAATGTTTGATCGGACAGCTATGTAGTGGCCGAATTCATAAAACGTCACTCAGTATGAAAAGGGGAAATTGACTGGGACTGTCTATAATTGGTAGCCATTGGAAACTTTCAATTTAATTAACTATCAAAGTTAAGGGTCGATAATTCCGACTTGGTTGTTTACTTTTTGCTACGAGAAAACAGCACTAGAGTAATTTGTATGAAAGAAAATGCATTGTAATTTGATGGAAAGCCAAGTTCCTATACTCGTAAGTACAATTCTGTTGATAATTTTCTTATTAAAGCTGCTGGGTTTCGAAGTTAATTCTGATCAGGTACTGGATGGTCAAATAGCTGTTAGCTTAATATTACTGGATGGTTAAATCGAATCGAATTATAGGTGTTGCTCTCTTGTTTAAATTAAAATATTGGGCCAAGTATTTCAGCATTATCCCGATTCCCGAGGACATGACGGCACACCCATATGTTGAGCCGGGGGTGCGCGCACCCGCAAACCCGGCCGCTCGCGCGCCGCCACCTGTTCGCCGCCCCCCGGCCCCCGCCCGCCCCGCGCCTGCGCCCTCCCCGCACTCGCGAGCGACGCGTCGTCTCGCCGGCCGGCTCCGGGCTCATTCTCACCGCGACCGTTCCCCGCACCGCACACACAAACATGACGGAGAGCACGGATACCCCTGTGGCCGCGGCCGCGGAAAAAACCCCCACCGAGAACGGCAGCACCGAGACACCCCCGGAGGAGACCCCTGAGAAGATCGCCGATGAGAAAGAAAAGGAAAAGGAGACCCCGCCACCCAAAGAGATGCGCGCGGTCGTCCTCACCGGCTTCGGCGGCCTCAAGACCGTCAAGATCCTCAAGAAACCCGAGCCCACCGTCGCCGAGGGAGAGGTCCTCATCAGAGTCAAAGCCTGGTGAGTCCCATTTTCATTACCCGCATCGATTTACACATTGTTTCAGCAAATGTGCCCCCGAAACGGCAAACAGGTTTTGCGTGCGTTTAAACGCAACGTGTTTTTACGGGACGTCGAATTGATTTTCGATGCGACGTTACGTTCGAGCGGGAATAATTGCGGGTATTTTGTTTTTATTTGTTCGTACGTTACGTTTCGTGTTTTAATATCGAATATCGATCTACCTGCGGGCTGCGTTGGTACGGTGTTAGTGTGAACTGAATATTTTAGGAATTTCGTTGTGTTGCGTGAATATTCAATTGCGGGGATGCGCCCGTCGCGCGCCGGGTCTCGCCCGGCTCATTAACATTGCTGATTCACATCTGCCGAGATGCACCCAACCAATTGGAAATTCTGCGCACTCTCGAATCCGATTCACTGCCGTCGGTCCGTTCGACGCCCTTGGCGGATTTACGCTCCGACGGGTGGCGATCGTGACGGAACTACACCTTAAATTCCCCATTATTATTTGCATCGCCTAACTTTGCACAAAATAATACTACCTATTTTCGGAAGCTTGCCAAAACCGATTACCGTTTCCTAAAGCACGGTGTAGAATAATAATTGCCTGGGTTTGTTAATCGCAGTCGCGTTCTACCCGATTAAAACATTCGTGATCTTTCTATAGATTTCGCCGGGCTTGTTGTTTATTCAGTGGAATAGTTATGGTAAATTGGTATATCGCGTTCGATCCACGTACGGGCTGCGTTCACGCATGCACTGCGCAGCGGAGCGAGGCGCGTCGCGTCGCGTGAAGGAGGCTACAATTTTAATGATATTTTGTCATACGAAGCCGCATCGCGGCGAGTTCGTGCGAAAGTGAGTTTAGCGCCCACTGACATTGTTCTTTGTTCGTTTTTATCGCTCCAGTGCTTCAGATAATGCAGCGCTCCAACACAGCTACTTGAGAGGACGCGGTCATGAGTTACTGGCCACTTTTCTTGTTAAAGTTAACTGCTGTTGGTTTAAGCCGTTCTCTTACTTAACTTAACGATGAATGATTGCTTCGCTTTTACATTCACCCACTCACCGGACTGATACAGACAAATCACATCCACGACAATATGAATCGTCTTGGAAACTTATGAGCGGGAATTACTTAAACATAATGCATAAACCTCTCGCTTCAAGTTTTCAAAGCTCCTTAAAGTTTCAGAAGTGTCTGTTGGATTCACATTTAAATCAAATCAGCTAACTTTATTCTGGTCAACTTGAAAGTTGAAAGCTGTGACTTCATGAGTCAACCGAAGCGCAGAGAGTAAGGTGCATCCCTCTGCGGCTAAATTTAGCGCGCTTATCGCCAGCTTACTATGTAAATGGCGACGTATGCGCCAGCTGCCGCGAAAATATGGGCCTGGTGCCGGGCCCGGACCGGCTGGGGACTAGTTCTCTGCACAAGTCTAGACTAGACTGCGGCGCAAAAACGTGTGAGTTCCGCCCACGCGCGCTGCGCCGCCACCCCGTCCGTAAATACAACCACCTCTGTTTTTGCTTTAAAGTTATCATTAAATTCATAAGTAGATACCCCTATTTTTGCACTTAAAACATTTAATGACTGGGCACGTCATAAGAAAAGAGCCGATCATTTTCAAAGGCTTGAATCGATTTTCTTCAAACATAACTAAAAACAGTCGATTAACTCACTTAAATCCATAACCCACCTTCTGTCGCCGTCGGGTAAAACAAGCTAAATCGAAACCAAAGCCAGACGCACAGACACACCAACGCACACGTCAAACTTATGACACCCCTCTTTTTTAGGTCGGGGGTTAGAAACTTACCAAGTTGCAGTTAACGAGACGCGCCCTAAAGTATGTTAATCTCACACGATCTTTCTCAAATAAATAAAAGAAGGAAATAACTCGGGCGCGTTCAAGGGTAACGAAATGCTCTACAAATACCCAACAAACTGCTTAACTTGATTATTATCTCGGAGTTTGTTGACCCACAATTAAATAGTCATTATAATGTAACGTAACCGACGCCGAATGTTTTAAATAATACCTGTCTAGTCGCTCTAGTCACGCGGCGCCGCTATGGTGTCCATCATTTACAATTGCTGCGGGACAGAACTATTATAAGTTTCTAGCTTTTACGATAGGTTGTACAATCGATGTGATTTTCCGCCATTCCAAGTGCATTCGCGCATCGACAGTGTAAAAGATAAATATTTATCTGTGTACATTAGATTACATACACTCTGTGAAGGATAAATCTTGAATCCTATCCTCCTCCAATCCTGAAGAACTGGCTGATGTGATGTCTCATTTCATTAATCTCGTCATTCCTGAAAGAATTTGCAGGCTCAGATGATTCACTTACTTGAAAAGTTGAAACTGATTAACGTTTATTCGTCTGCCATCTGGGCTGCAAGTTGTAACACCCAAGTGTGTTTAAGCTTCAAATAAATTCATGAAATGTCAAGTGATCTTACGAAAATAATGTCTCCCCGATCAATCGTTAGGGCCAGGCTCGAGAACAAGGGTTCCTTGTTTAATGATGCTTTTAATTTAATGACTTGTAACAGTTACTAAATGAAATCCTGCGTCCAAGCGGCGCAAACGGCGCAGGCGATGCCGGCTCGGCGCGTTCAACTAATGTGTTTTTGTAGGTCTTCAAAAAGGGATCTGATCTGACCAACGAACAACGAACAACATACCATTATTTTCAATTAGGTCAAGTCTGTGTCAGCGTGAGACGCCTGCCGAGAACAATCGACGTACTCACGCCTTTCGTGAGTGGCTTTCTTTTCGATTCCGAGAGTGCTTAATTATATGTGAAGATAAGTAGGGAGGGACGGGAAACGGGATCGTTGGGAGTTTTTTGTTTCGTATCGGGCATCTGGTCTACATCATATATCCCACTTCTTAGAAAGACTAGGAACTGTACTGATTTTTAAAATAATCTGATATTTAACTTATCGGTAATTTTTTTAATGCTCTTTTTTTATTGCGTTTTTTATTGCATGGGTCTCAATGAAATCCAATTGTGTAATTTGAATTACGGTGGATAAATCTTTTGTCAATTTTAATTGACCATATCTATCTCATGGCTTTATTAGCCGTCGTTTTGTAGCAAAAGTGTCTGTTAATTGCTTACATCCTTTGCTTTGTTGGCGTATCAATTTAAAAGCCTAAAAATAGCGTCTGCCCCTCGAGTAATGTGACCGAGCTCTATGGTATAAAGTGCAGTATTGTGCATTTTAATGGGCTTTGAAGCCACGTAAGATGGGAGAGATGAATTTGTTTATTACCCGCTTCCTTATTGAGAGCGTCTGGGCGAGATAGCTCTCTTCCTATGAGTCAGTAGAAAGCTATGTTCTTGAGCTAACTCGATTGGAATAACTCGCCATTCTACCTGCCTGCAACTTCTGTGTAGGAGGACTCGTCCGCGATTCGCTTCTACCACTCACTACCATGCTTCTATACTTACGTTGGTGCAATGTACAATAGGAACAGACGATTCAAATACGAAATGAGGTCGACTTATATTCAGCGCATTGTATTAAAACCATCTTGCATATGCGTATTAAATCTGATTTATGAAATGACAGGGGATTTTTTGGTTTAAAAACAGGGTCCGTTGTTGATAATGGATTATAATAACACGTTATCTTCCTCTGTCCGTGTCAAGATGCAACTGCCTATCCATCATTCGATCAATCATGGTCAGTTTGATGGGCAGCTTATGTTTACAGGCAGTCGTTAAAATGGTGTCAACATTTTCTTGTTTTATTTTGACTGTGTACTTTACAGTTGCGTTGAAACAATTGGATGAACGAAACGCTCAGCCACCAATGCGTCACGGTAGTTATTCTCGCTACGTACTGTACTGACTTGTAGGTAGTCAACTTCGCACATGACTCAGAATAAGGTAGTATCGTAATTGACTCATCATGCATCATTTGAAAACAAATAAATTCCTTTAATACCATCATTTATTTTACACGCGCGTTATGTTTGTAGGTATTGAATTAGTTTGCATTCAAAATGTATAGATAATGTGGGATGTAATTATTAATAAAGTTAAGTAAGTTGTATTATCAATAAAGTTGTAGACTTGTTAACAAGAGATCACTTTGAACATACTTAGTTAAATTTGAAATTTAGACAATAGCTTATTCTTGTTTGGATATGAGTATGAGATAAGACTGTATTATGTACATATGTAACTTAGCAGTAGATACTTAATATCATGATGTGTAGATGTTAGTTATTGGTTCGGTGTAGCACTGTTATCGTTTAACATTTAATTACAAGTGCGATACGTGATCGATTAGCAGTACAAATACACCGTCGATAGTCACGGCAGCTTGCTCGGAGCCAGTTCCACGCGCACAGCCATGAACCGGCGGAGAATTCAGGTTTCACGTGGGGAATAATAAATGAGCAGTTGAAGTCAGTAGGCGAGGAGGTAGCACAATGCTGTTCCTCCCATTTCCGCGACCCCGCAGACGGCGGAAGCCGGCGGACATGTGCCTATCTATCTAAGTATAAAACCCTCGGGCGTGCAGCAGATGCTGCAGGCGGGCCGCGGCCACCGCAGTCTGCCAAAGTCATTGAACTTACGAAAACGCTCCTTCTCTCATTGTGCCCATAATCGAATCAACTCCCCGCTCTATATGGCAGTAAACAAGTCGCATTCTTTTATCTTTTTTTTGACAAATAAAACACGCATGACAGGTAACAAATCTCCAAAATATCCGACCCGAACTTCTCGGAACCTTAAACGTCGTGTCGTGCGTGCCCTTATTTAGGCTGAATCCAGAATCAATCCGATCCCTCGGCACTTTTATGGAAATCAATTTAATGCACTGTTTTAACGTGTTTTTGTATGGCGCTTATTGACGTTAACTTTGTTCCCGCTTGCTATTTCGCGGTTGCTGGGCAAAAATGAATTGGAAAATCCCGTGACTAGGTCCTCGGTGAAAAAGGGGTGTGGTTGTGGCAGGGTGGCTGGCAGGGGGTGTTCGTCGCCCGGGGCGCGGGGGTAATGTCTGCGGGGCGGGGGCCGATCAATACGGCGCGTCCCCCCCTCGCCTCGCCGCTGCCCGACCAATCTCCGCAGGCCCTACGTCTTTCGACGCCAATGCTTATTTTTTATAGCGCCCATTAACCGAGCTCTTCGATAAATGAATAGAAGCACATTGTGTTGATATTTTTTCTCTCGAATAACGGGATCTTTCTATTCTTATGTTAATAATTCATATCCGATAGGTACCTACTTACAATCCAGCGCAATCTTTCCTC
Organism: Aethes cnicana; assembly: GCA_963971205.1. Lineage (NCBI taxonomy): Eukaryota > Metazoa > Arthropoda > Insecta > Lepidoptera > Tortricidae > Aethes > Aethes cnicana. The sequence continues at coordinate 9,332,905 of OZ020290.1, read as the reverse complement.
ACTCCGCCAGTGATTATCGGCCCTCATTTCTACAGTGTGGGTTCACTGGCTTTACTGCCTACTTGTTGAATGCTAGTGATCTGTTCGATATCCATGCGATCTGCAAGCCTGCCTACCAAAGTTCAAGTTGATGTTAGAGCCCCACTGACAGGGGCTGGCATATTTTACTAAGTTAGGTTCTTAATTTGGATCGTTTTTGACTTGGAATTTAAGCATTCTGTAACTGTAACTAAAGGTTTATTCTTCCAAACTTAAAAATGTCGATATTCGACGTCTGCTAGAATGATTAAAGTTATTGATTTTTTGTGTAGTATATCAGCACAACCAGTGGCGTGCACAGAGCTTTTAGACAGGGTAGACAACAATATATAAAATAATATTAGACTTCCCAATACCATATTACCTATATATACCTATAGATACCTTCAGCATATTTTCTCGTCTTTTCGATTAATAATGGCGTATATTTATATCAATCCAAATATCCATGTATCTAAACAATGGAAGCAGAATAATCAGTGCACCCCGGGGGCCAAGAATAGTATTAGTAATTCGTATTCAAACTCGATTATCTTGCCGATTGTACCTACACCGGCCTTATTCGATTAAAACTTGCTAAAAGAAAGTTTTAAAATAGCACCATTTTCAATGGTTCATAGGTACATGCACAGCACAGACCCACTAAATAGGTAATTACCGCAGTTTTTTTTTTTCAAAATATTCATTGTCAAAAAACTTTCCTGGTTACGACTATCAATATTTTCAAAGAACAAACCAAACAACATCATTTCAGCCGAAATATAATTTAATAATCAAAACAGATAAATAGAAAACCGACAAATAATATTAAACAACCATACATACAAAATGCATAGGAGAAAATTGCATGGAAAGCTTCCTACTCCTTCCCGACTTTCCGTTTGTTCCAATTTCTGCCACGGCATGCGCTGCGATTACTTCGAAAAGACATGTCTAAACTCCGCCGGGATGCGTGCGTTTGGTTCATACGCCTCCCGCTAGTTGGCGCTGTCGTCGTGCACACTGCCAATATGATGACGCACGCATTGAACGTTTCCGGACAGAAGACAGAATAGTGTCCGTCTTTCTCGTTGAACGCGCGCTAGTATTGAAATTGCGACTGTCTTCGGATGTAATTATCGAGTACAGAACAGTACAAAGGATACGATGATGACCCGATAGATGAAGCTGTTTTGTGATTTAAGAATTTAAGTTAATGCGTAATGCACTGATATTTTATATGTAGATGAAGCTATTAGGTATCATAATAAAGCAAATTAGATAACGTTGGGGTAGGGTAGACAGTGTCTTTTTGTCTGTATGGAGTGCACGCCACTGAGCACAACTACTAAAAGTGAGTAATATCAAAAAAAAAGATAAAATAAAACTAGTTTTTTTTTTCGTTTTTTTGTTTATTTTTATTTTTATTGGGCCTATCCCACCAAATCACAAATTTCTTGTCATTGTAGAAATTGACTTTGACTGAGAGAATCAATAAGACTAGGTAGGTACCTATTTATGAATAAAATATTTCTTGTTGTAATTTAAACAACGTTTTCGTTTGACAATGGAAAAACTTGACCACACTTGACTAAAGAATATTTGAATGTCGTTAATTAAGTTAAGGGGAGTCGATCGTCCTCTCCCATCCCAGAGCGTGTCACTCCTAAACAATTATTTGTGCCCCTTGGTCTTGAATTCCGTAGTAATGATTATGCAGACCTTAAGCAGGAACTAGACTTCCGAGTTGACATTTTGTACCGCCTTGGTGGTAGGACAAAGGGTGAATCCCGGACTGAGTTCATGCTCGAGATCGGCTACCAAGTCTAGTGCTACGGATGATAATACGCGTGCCGTATCAGACGAAAATTCTAAACTGGAATTGTCTGGCTGGGGGGTGCCTATGTTCATGTTCATGTCATTAAATAAGTTAAGGTAGGTACCTCATAATAGTGGGACGCAAATAGGTTAAAGTAGTAGTAGTAGGTACCTAATAATTTTATTGGGCAATAGCTTCACGATTTGACAGGATATTCTTATAAAGATAGTATACTAAACTAGACTAAAATATAGCTCAAAGTGCATACTCGTGTAGCGGATGCGGCTAAGTTAGACCGGTTAACTTTATCTTTTGCCCGTCATAACCTATACAGGTTTTTCAAGATACGGGATCGTAGGATTGAGAAGGCATATAAACATATTTCTAGTGTAACTCTTAATAAAATTAACATCTTCCTTTTTCCATGAACCGTTAAACAATGCCTGGACGTCATTGCCGTGACACATTGCGAAACCCTTTTCCTTTAGATCATTTTCAATAGCTACATGATTGTGAACAACGGTTTAACGTGTATTGAATAGGTACCTAGTTTGTAGTGCATCAATGGGAGGAAGACAAATAATGCCCCTATTATTTATTGGTCAAATATAACTAACTACTTTTCTAGCTCTCTACTAGGTATAATTACACAAATTCAACTTGGATCTTTCCAAGTCGAGAGTGTGTCACCTTCCACCGACCACAAGTCACTTACCATCAGATGAGATCGTGGTAAAATGCTTGCTATCTTACTAATATCATAAAGCTGAAAGTTTGTGTGTTTGGATGTTTCTTGCTCAATCCCTCTAAAACGGCTCAACCAATTCGCATGAAATTTGGCAACAGATAGTTTGTAACCTGGAATACCAATTTTCCCGTAATCCCGGGAATCCCGGAAATCCCGTAATCCCGGAAAAGGTTTTACAAGTATCCTGGAAAAAGGGCTTTGGAAATATAGTGTTAAATTCGCTGCAGACGAAGTCGCGGGTAAAATCTCGTAATTAATAAAAAAAAACTGAAGTCCTCAAAGTGCCCTCACTCAAATCATATTATTCCTTACTTATTGTACCTATTGTTATGGAGGGTTGAAGTAAAGGAGCGCAATCTTTATAGTTCCAAAAGTGGATACCAAATCCGGTAGATTGGGGGCGCTGCGGTCGCCACTCCAGTCAACCCTAAGCAGATAGTCTGCAGTAGCGCCTTCAGATGGCACTGCTGAGGCGGAAACGGTTGTGAGGAGAGTGTGTTTTGTTTTGTTGCTTATCAAATCCGCTGGACACGTTTTCAACTGTTTCGCCATGTAAGATCGCGCTCCTTACCAAGACACATTCCACACTCCATACTATTGTCATATCGGTCCCCATCTCCACGAAGCGTGGAAAGGAAGTCGACTTAATTTTATATTCCCCTGTAATTCAAACTTAGCATTTAATTCGCTTGCGATCGCTTTGTTTCCACGCGAGCGTGAGAAACATGCCCGGCCACCGTCGAAGACTGGCACTAGTAATAGTATATTGTATATTAAGGGCGGTAAACGAGGGATTGCAGTCGAGAGCATGTATAAGCCCGAAACCGACGGTTGAGGGCTTTAAAAGGGCTCGAGACTGATACCTATACCGCCGTGATACACACAATGTTTTTCATCACACTTGCGAGGAAAATAAAGGAAATATTCACTAGGACGACCTGTGTAGGTACTTGTGCCTGTAGGTTAATCGGCAACGCGATCAAACCTTTTTTGTTTATTTTTAAAATATACAATTCGTACTGGCCACTAACAAAGGCGCAGCTATTTGTGTAGTTTTACTTTTTAATTTGTATTTTTTCGAAAAAAAAAATTGAAAACAAATACATTGCCGCCCGTGGGCTCATAAGAAATCTCGAAAGGCCGTGGTCTTAATATGGGCCTTAGAGACCGCTTTGCCTGCCTGTAATGACACCGTTTTCGAGCAAGTGTGATGAAATAGTACATTACACATTACACACCCGTGGTTTGTCAAAAGTTTTACGTCTTACCTTGGCCATAAAGTGAGATTTACTTTCCGCGTAGCGGGCAGAAAATCACACTTTACGGCCATGGGTGACGTAAAATCAATTGTACCTAAGTGTGTGCTCTATAAGTTCTGGGTGCCAGTATTAATTTGCTCCTAGGCGTATACGATTATTGGCACGGGAACGCGAGACGTGTTTGGAGTACAAATTCCGGTACTGTAGTCGAAACGCAGATCTATATTTAGTTACATGGAAGTAAGGGCTCCCTGTGCAACGCGCCCTAACGCTGATGTTTTTTGTCCGAACATTTGGTTGGGACGGCCTATAGTGATATTTCGTTTATTACCACACTGGCATGGAGTTCGATGCCAGAGTTATTTTTTTGGGCCCGCATTCATACACATGGAAGCATCAGGGGTGACGCATTAACATTATGTACTACTTACAGTGATTTTTCTTCTCTTAGAGCTTTTGAGGGCAGTGGTTCGTTTAATTATGTCATTGATTTGATTACGATACCTATAGCGTTTTTTTTTATTATGGGCACTTTTCTGACTTGCTTTCTTGAAAAGTATGTATGCGTATGAATATCCCTATTCATCTATACATATAAAGCTAAAGAGGGTCGAAAGTCTGTACATGGGAGATATTCGAAAAAAAGTTGGCTTGCAGGGGGTACTTAGAATCGATAACAGAAGACATTCCAACAGTTTTTTGATTTTTTGTCTGTTTGTCTGTTTATCTATTTGTCTGTTTGTCTAGTTATCTGTTTGTCTGTTTATTTGACCGCGCATCACGTGAAAACTACTGTACCGTTTTTGATGAAATTTGATACGAAGATAGTTGGAATCTCGAGAAAGGACATAGGCTACTTTTTATCCCGGAAAAACGCATAGTTCCCGCGGGGACGCGATAACCGAATTCCACGCGAACGAAGTCGAAGGCAGAAGCTGGTACGGTTATATTCTCAGTACATATACAGGAATTTGAGGGGCGATATCGTGAACAAAAAATTTTTTCTCTGTCTATAGAATGATAAAAGCTTATCTGTCTATACGTTGTATGTATTTGTATTCTTTATCAGCTCTGAGATAAAAGCGGGGACATTTTCAACGTGCCTTTATGTAAAGGACAATAAGGTTTTTGCTGATCTTTTGTGATCAGTTTTCATCTTCAATCTTCAGAGGTGTAGTCGAAAATAGATATGATTGGAAAAAAATGGAAACCCCCGATAAGATAGATATGTAACGTATAGAACTTAATCTCATAAACAAACATTAATTCAAAAGCGCTAAGCGCTTTCTATAGACCAACCGACTGCATGGATATTTTTTTGTGTATAGTGAAGAATATTACTACTACCAGCCTATTTGCGTCCCCCTGCTGGGCACAGGCCTCCTCTCATCACGAGAGGGTTTGGGCTATAGAACCCACGCGGGCCCAGTGCGGATTGGGGACTTCACACATATCTTTGAATTACTTCGCAGATGCGTGCAGGTTTTCTCGCGATGTTTTCCTTCACCAATAACCTCAGTGGTTAATTTAAATTGAATTTCGGACATAAGTAAACGTAGAGGTGCGAGCCGGAGTCGAACCCCGATCCTCTGCATGAGAGGCGGTAGGTCGAACCACTAGACCACCACGGCATTTGTGAAGAATATACGTATATATACATCTCAATATAAATAATTGTTGCCACTAGAGTGAGCGGCAAGGGTGACGTTAAATAAATGTAGGTCATTGCGAGGGGCCGTTCAGACCTCGTTAGCTGATGGAAGGAGGCAATCAGAACGCATTCATACCCGTTGCCCAGCAAAAAATGCTGTAGATTTTATCGTAAAATCCTATTACCCAGGTCCCCGGACCGTTCAAGCGAATGAAATGGAAATACATGAATGAAAGATAAATTTAATCACGCCTAAGTCTTCGCCATTGTGGGACTTCATTCGTCTGAATTCAATCAAAAGTTGTTCCAAGTTGGCTTTGAAAGTAGTCTCTCAAGGGCTATTATCGGGTATTGTGTAATCGAGTTTCTGAAAGCGTTAATTGGTGGTTCATCAATCGAATTCTTGTCTGTTTATAGCTTGGCTATTAGAGCTGTTTTGGAGAGCAGGCGGTGTTGCTGTTGTATTTGTAGTATATCAAACATCCGCACTCCATAATTATTAAGTACAGACTGGGTGCTGTTACTATCTGTTACTGCTCGTAGAACGGCAGACGTAGCCCCGACTGGCCGCCGGTTCACTTCCTGGCAGGACAATTAACGCGGGTGACTGTGACGAATACTGGAGTATGACGTAGGGCTGCTATGTAGGGTGACTAATGAACAATGAGGTTGCAAATGTACCTAAATTCCTCGATCAATTACTTGGTCGCATGCCAAGAAACTGTAGTAATGAGCAATTACTCGCACATGGCTGATATATTAAAACGATGGAGAGTGAGCCTTTAAAGTTTTGAGCAGATTGTAGCAAAGGTAGTCAAATGGGATAAACATCTCGAGTCTTTACTTTGTAAGTAATAAAACTACTTAAGGCCCTTCCCTGACCCAGCATCGTCAAATTGCTCATTTAAGATCATACTTTTCTAAGAATTGTTAAAAGTTAAAAATATGAAAAAAACATATGTTATATTTGATTATATCATCCTTCCATTGACAGCTTTCGATACACGTTTCACGAAACTTTGCTCGATACAATTTAATTCCAAAGTAACCTCTAACTCGGACCGCTAATCCAACTTTACTCCAGTTTATTATATCAAACAGTGTAAAACTAATTATAACACAAAAAATATCCATATTATATGCATACATCGACAGCTTTATAAATGTCATTTTTTTAGACGGTATTTTTATAGAAATTAAAACGTGTTAAAAAGTAACTAAATCGGGCGTTCTGTGCGTAGCGCTTTCTCTTTCACTCGTCCCACGAGTGACAGTGACGGTTGAGCTGGGTCTATGAACCGCCTTAATAAAGCGCTGGTAGGGTGTAAAACGCTTCGTTTCGTTTCATCAGAATAATTCGCGCCAAGTTTTCAACTGCATTGTTTGTACCGGCTTATTGACACAGTTATTCTGCATTATCTCAAAACTTATGGAGTCAACTGGATTGCTTCTTATTACTTAAGTACTTAAGTATAAATTATAAGATTTATGCGTAGAACTACAGGAGTAGACCGTTTCTTGATTTTTTTCAAGTTGAGACTTGAAGAGGCATTGCTTTCAGCAATGAACTTGGCTTAGGTGGTAAAGGTAAATTATGCGTGATACGAGTTGCGAATGGTAATACTTACTTCCGTTTATGTGTGAGTATTTTAAAACACCTGTCCCAGGAGCCGCCATCACATAGCGCTCGGCGCGTGGAGCGCATACGCAGCTCAAACCTGACCGGCATTACTGGTACATACCTACGCTTGAGTATGTAATGTACCGCCAATTATGTCAGATAACGAAATCCTTTCCATTACGATGTACCTATGAAACTATGACGAATCCACCGCTACTATAAATAATGGTAGGGTTGCTTACACTGACGCAGAAACTCGAAGTTCATTAGCCTTCCTATTACAGTCACTATAGCTACATACTTAGTTTCATAGATATGATTCATCAATAGTATCGGAAATCATCTCAGTGCGGAAATTAGGTGCTAAATTTGCATACACCAGCTGCACATCGTTGAAACGTTTTGGCCATGTTTGCTATTCCGTACCGTTAACGCTGCATATGCGAGCGATGCGACATATTTCCGAGTTGACCATAGACAGCCCTAGTCGCAGGTGACTGGCGTGGCGTGGCGTCAGATCGGAAGCCGATAGAGGCGTCACGCAGCGCTCGCGACATTGTTTGTATTCATTCTGCCTGCCCAAACCGCTAGCCGGATATTCGAGCATCTAAAAAACACCTGCATTGTCATCCCTGGAACTATTAGGCCGCGATGCCGTAGGACTAGGCATCGAATTAAGTAGCGAAGCTAGACCACTTAGTCTAGGTTATAACACGTGTTTAAGATTATTGTCACTCCATGATACAGTGAGTAGGTACTCGAGCATGTAGATGAAGAAGGTTATCATGTTACAGCTTAAAGCCCGGGTTACACAAGGGCACAGGATATTTAATAGTACTACATACAGAATGGCCACGGAATCACCCGCCTGAATGTAGCCGGCGAGTTGGGCACGAGTTGCGTCGTGCCCAACTCGCCCTTACCGTCATTTGTTTCATCCGGAGATGGAGAGAGGATCATTGGCCCGCGTACTGGTACACACACATTTACAAGCGTACAGACATCCTCGCACGCACACAGACGTCCTCGCACGCAAACATTGACACTTCATTTGAATTGTGTTCGAAATCGTGCTTTTATAGGCCGTGTCCGCCCTGTGACAAGGGGACAAATGTCCTGCGACATGTGTCACACACATGTGGCGACATGTCGCTTGACATATATGGCGATATCGCGCTACTTATCACCATAGAGAGCGACGTCCATGTCGAGTGAAGTCGAGCGAACAGGCAACATCTTGTCACTTCACCCGACGTCGCTGGCGAGGCGACACTATGTTTGTTGCACTATGTTTGCTGTACTCTCACAGGGTCCATGTTAGTACTTAGGAAAATATTGTAACTATTTGTAACATCTTGTAAAATTCACTCTCCATCTCCGGATGAAACAAATGACGGTAAGGGCGAGTTGGGCGCGAGTTGCGCGCCGGCTAGATTCAGGCGGGTAATTCCGTGGCCATTCTGTATGTAGTGCTATTAAATATTCTGTGGTTTGGCAATAATTTATATGACCGATTGTGAGTATGTTGCACGACATTTGTCCCCTTATGTATCTCTGGCTTAAGTTTACCGTCTGCTCCCGTATAGGTACATTTCTTTCATGATTTTTTAATTTATGCCAAAATTGCAACAATGCGACTTTATTATTCTATTGAGGGTGTTATAATGCTTCATTCACCGTTGCCATTTAGGTTAATCTGAAATCCCTCCTTCATCCTCCCTCGTTTGCACCACAAAGGCTGGTTTCACTCCCGTTCCAGGTCACGTATGATCTCCGTGGCGAATAGGCATTTTCTGGTTAAGCTTCTTCTATGTCGTCTTTCATAGCCTTCACGCTTAATCAGGGGTTACGACGACTATAGTATTCGATAAAAAAAATGATGCCGTAATAAAATAACAAAACTGTAACGTAATTAGGTAGATGCTTACTTAAGTTTCAAGCCCGTCTTGCGTAATAAATAAAACTAATGAAATAACGAATTTTCAATCTTTGGAAAAATCGTTGATTTCTTAAACCATTTCAGAAACAATGGACCCGTATTAGAAACTATAGTTTAAAAGTTTATTAGAAATTGAATAATGAATGGCTTTTTTGTCTTATTTCCAAGTAGAAGATCTTTCGTCACTTGTTTAAAATAAAATAGGTACTTAATTGTAACGATAAGAAATCCCACAAAGGCAGTCTTTTACAGCAGCAGAGTAATTAAAGTTAACTATCTTTGTTGCCCTAAAGCAAGAAACAAAGATTACATTATAATACAAAGTCTGTCAAAACATGTTTATCTTGAGTAAAAATTTAATTAATTCACCGTGACTTGATTTTGGTGACGTAAATTGCTCGACTTGTCTACCATTGAATATAAAGTGTTTGCTTTCTCGCGACGGTTTCCACTCCATTGTGGTTTCCTTCTAGATAATTTTAAATGAAATGGAGAGTTTGGCCTATCCCTTTCATTTCAAGGGACCTGACCACGACCTGACACACGTGAACTCATCATGAACTGCTTTGCAGATTCACGAATTTCACGACCTGTTTCGAAGTCTTAAATAGGGATCTCCCTGTTCCCTATAGGATCGCTCACGCGTCAAGTTGAACTTTAAATCTAGCTGCCTTCGATAGTTCGATAGCCTTTCGAAAGTTCACGCGACACGTGAGCGATCCCATAGGGAACAGGGCGATCCCTATTTTAAGACTTCGAATATAGCCCTGTCCTCCAGTTCTTATGTAATGTTTCTTCTACCGCGGTAGCCCAGTTGTTTAACCTACCGCCTCTCATGCAGAGTTGCGGGTATTCGAATCCGGCTCGAATCTCTGAGTTTGACTTATGTGCGAATTTCAATTTGAATTTACCACTGAGCTTTTCGGTGAAGGAAAATGAGCATTGGCGCGTGGGGACGATAGCCCGAAACCCTCTCGTAATGAGAATATCCCAGCAGTGGGACGTAAATAGGCTGTTTTTCTATGTTTTGCACATTGACTCCTAGCTAGACTTCTGGCCCTCTGCTTGGGAGGCAGTCTGCTTAGGACAAACAGTACTAAAACTCATTGGAATTCCTTATCAAATTGCCAGACGCAACTTTCAAATGTCGTTTAGTAGCTTTAGTTATTTTTGGTATTTATGCTAGACTGATTAAATAAGTAAAAGGGGCATGTCACGCCATTGTTTGACACACTGCCACAATTCTAGTTCACGCGATATTTTTATAGTTCACATTCCGATGGTAGTTTTTAATTTAAGCTTGGGTACAATTATGTTTTAAGTACTAAACATAATGACTACGTTTGCTGATTCATAGTGTGATAATTGACAGTCAATTATCTGAATTATTATTACACTCTCGTGATGAGAGGAGGCCTGTGCCCAGCAGTGGGCCGTAAATGGGCTATTGTAGTAGTTTTAATATCTGAATTATCACATCAAGGTACACTTATAATATGTGTTCTTAACGATTTTCTTCTTATGAAAGACATAAACGGGTGGCTTAGCCAAAATTTAGAACATTCATATTTATAATACACTAAACAACAATGAAAACAGGTCACTTTGTATGGGATATCCCATACAAATTGACCCGTTTTCATTGCTGTTGAGTGTACTTCAAGGAAAAAAAAAGCCGTGGTGGCCTAGTGGTTCGACCTACCGCCTCTCATGCCGAGGGTCGGGGGTTCGATTCCGGCTCGCACCTCTAAGTTAACTTATATGCGAAATTAAATTTGAATTTACCATGAGCTTTTCGGTGAAGGAAAACATCGTGAGGAAACCTGCACGCATCTGCGAAGTAATTCAAAGATGTGTGTGAAGTCCCCAATCCGCACTGGGCCCGCGTGGGGACTATAGCCCAAACCCTCTCATGATGAGGGGAGGCCTGTGCCCAGCAGTGGGACTCAAATAGGCTTTAGTAGTAGTAGTACTTCAAGGAAAGGTTTTTTCGACAATAACAAATAAAAAAATAAATCGCAAACTAAGTTTGTACTTAAATAGGGATGACGACAGGGTGAAGAAATCGAAATTCTAATTAGTCCGTCAGTCAGGTAATGAAAAAATATTAGACACGTATTTTATGTTTTATCGAACTAAGTTAAAACGCATTAAAGTTGGTGAGTGGGGGCTAACTACGTCACCGTTAAGTATAAATCGTAACCTAACCGTGACGTCACGACATTTCAACTCAATATATCTCCGTATAATCAAACGATTACGTGAAAAAAGAAAAAATACGTGTCCAATACTTTTAATAATCTTCCTGATACTAAGGAAAAAAAAGTTGTCGTCATCCCTATTATTGCTGTTATTTCATTCTGGAGTTGCAGTTACGCACTCGCTTTGTTTGTACTCGTACTCATTGCGGTTCAATAACCACAATTATTTGATCAAATATCAAAGTATAGATACAGTAGTAGATTCATTTGATTACTGTGTTTTCACTCGATTTTTATTTTGTAGAGATTTCATTGATTGCCGTGTTCAGAGCAGAGAAAAGGTAAATTACAGCGTACATCAGAAATAGCTATAGGCGCTTCAAGTTTTCATACTTCGCCTGTATAGCCTATCTAGATGTTGCTCATGGAGTTCGAATTGCAGGCTACCTAGGCAGCGACATCTATTATCGCATTTGACACTTTTTTCGGGCGTACGCTGATTTGTTTGAAGGTTGTCCTTCTAAGTTTACCTTATCTTTCTAAGTTCAGACGAAGTTTTACTGCGGCATGTCTTACAGTGCCTATCTTATGTCAAAAAACGTACCTTCTAGTTATTTGCGTTTACAAATGTCCTCAATATTCTAAGTGCGTTAACGTTCCCGACGCAATAGACACTATAAAGTGTTTTAATTCATTCTTGCTTACAGCATTAAAGTGGGATAGGGCGAGTCAGCTTCCTGCGCTGGTAATAGCTGCATAATGCGCGCGTTAACTATACGCGAATGAATACAAATGATTCAAAACCAATCAACTGAGGAAATTCCTCGCTATATTGTAGGTACACTCAGTACACTCGCACTCGGACGTTGCAACTAGGAAACTGCAGGATCGACTCATTGCATAAATATATTATGTGTCATACATTTGATGAAATTAAGAGTGGCTAAGTATTTACCGTACGCCACGGTCGTAAAAATAGGTCCTAGAATGATTAGTTTGAACATAGATGTACAAAACAATGGAAATCATCATCATCATCAGCATCATTTCAGCCGATAGACGTCCACTGCCTCCCCCAAGGCGCGCCACTCAGACCGGTCTTGTGCCACTCGCATCCACCGCGTTCCCGCGACCTTCACAAGGTCGCCACTCCATTTTGTTGGAGGCCTACCGACAGCTCGTCTACCGGTTCGCGGACGCCACTCCAGAACTTTCTGGCCCTATCGGCCATCAGTCCTGCGAGCAAATAATGGATGGATGGAAATAATAACCATGAACTCATAATGTGTCGTTTTAGATTTCAATTTACATATTTATAATTTTTAATGCTATTAAATCAGAAAAAAACAAAAACATTAGGTAGTAGACAATTAGATATAATTCCACAGTTGTTTTTCTCTTCTGATTTAATTATTGAACGTTATCTTTTATTTGCCGTGATGAATCCGTAAAATAGTAATATTTCATTGACGCTTTAGTTAGACTCTAAAGCAAGTTTAGAGACATCCAACATCCAATTAAAAAAGCACTTTGCAACGCATTTGATATGGCAAATCAATATTTACTGTAATTAATTATGACTATAAAGATGCCAGTAACTAGGAGAGATCGATTCGGCAATATACATACATCTGCCGCGAATAACTGAAGCTTATTCTACATAATTGAACCCAATTAGGGCTGATTACACGACTTTTAACGAAATTCCATGCATTACATTTCAAGGATATTCCGGCGTTACGGGACTTACTTAACTGAACATATCTAAGGCCCAGTTCCTATTTCCTCATAACACCACGTTTTGGCAACGGATGGTTAAAATTTGACAGATTCTATGGAGCAAATGTCAAAATTTAACCATCCGTCGCCAAAACGAGGCGTTTTGTGGATATGGAACCGTGCCCAAGTAATTGCGTACATACTTTCCTACGTTTCCCGGGACTCAAACTACTAGTGGGGACTGGTATGGAGGGGATCCATACCAGTTTAACCGAAAACGGTTCATCGGTTTAGCGTGAACAGGCAACAGACAGGCAGCCATCAGAGTTACTTTCGCGTGTATAATTCGGTTAGTATAGTATCGGGAATATGCACTTTTTTCGTGTCAATATGGTGTCAATCAATAAAACTGGCAAATTCTTTACGAACCGCCCTCCCCACACACAAATCAATGATTCACAAATGTAGCCAACACGCCGTGATTAAAAAAAAAAACCGGCCAAGTGCGTGTCGGGCCACGCGTAAATTATAGGGTTCCGAAGTTGACGATGCCCACAGTACCTTTCTAAGACTTATTAGCATCTAGCTAGCCTGTGGTATGACGTGCCCGCCCGACTCCCCTGCCGCTCGAGAAAAATCATCATTATAAGTTGGTCGACTATTACTCGTAAGTTTGTACAGCCTACTTAGCTCTGATAGTTTTCCTTTCAACTACGTTATATATGCCACAACCGTGATTTTTTTCAGCCATCCAAATACCACCATTTAGCTGGCAGGGGGGGGGACACGTGACTCTAACAAAAAATAGCACTTTAAAGCTTAATATTTCACAAACGCATCACTTAATCAAAAAATGGTTTTAACAAACCCACAATATTTTTTCGAAACCTATTCAACGATATGCCGCACCATGGGGTATGCAAGAAAAAAAAATTACATCCCCACTTTACGAGTAGGGGAGGTACCTTATAAAAAAATATATTTCAAAATTTTATTGTACCACTTTGTCAGCATAACTAATTTGCATATTCATGCCAGATTACAGCTCTCTAGACCTAAGCATCTCCGAGCAATAGTGCGGACAGACGGACGGACATGGCGAAACTATAAGGGTTCCTTATGGACTTCGGAACCCTAAAAACAATGAACTTTCAACGCAACCTCCGTAGTGTTATTTACTATATAATACTATGGTCGATTTTAATAATACTTACTCAACTCATGCTATACTCACGCTGCATTACAATCACCTCACCTACGTCTTGTCTCGACCCTGGTTTTGCTTGGAATACAGATAGTGGCGATGCTATGGTGATACTGATAAATCAAGATGAACTAGGGCCTCAATCAAGTCCATGAATAGGGATATGGGTTGTCTCATATCCCTAAATAAGATTTTTCCGACTTAATATCGTCATTCTCGTTCGGTTTTCTAAAACCACTCTAAAACAATAGAGCGATGAAGTAGAATGATAAGTACCTCTTGCGCTTGCTTGGTTTTACAGATGCTTGAATTCGGTGTTGGTATTTATTTCCAATTTACCTTTATTAGGATTAGACCCTTTAAGCCCTTGCGCTCGAACTTGGCGCACGTTTTCCTATTTTAAGTTTAAGGGTGTCGCCATTAAGCAAACAATAGCCCGTCCCCTGGAATACCCCGGCGGAATGTCCGGTAGTTTCAATTTCTGTTGTAACTTCGCGTAGGAATGTCCATTGAAAATGAAAGTCGGAGGTGCAATTTCGCGCCTTCGCAGGTTGTTCGCCGAACCATTGGAACGTGACGCTTGGCATCCGACTTTACAGACCTGTGTTCCTGGCGCACTCCAAAACAAAATACAATTCGTCCGTTATTATCACTCCAATACCTATGTTCGATATGGTTCTAACGATTAATACGACAGTGACAAGCTACACGATCTTCGGATTCCACATAATTACTATCAATTAGTAATAGTCTCTAAGATACGTTAGCAACTAAGTTTTCTAGTTACCAAAGAGCTTGTCTAATTGAATTTCTAAGTTCGCTCACAAAGGTATTGCCCCTAATAAGAACAAATTAACTTACATAGATTAGATTAAGGTAATTACCAACTACGGAATACCAGCACATAATTCTTTTGTAAGTGAATTTAAATCTATTGTTTCTTTAAAAGCCTTTATCTGAAGCTGATCGGACGCAAACGCAGTGACGAGTCAATTTGAACAACGAAGTTGACGACTTATTACCTGCTTTATGATAAACCTTATTTAATAAATAGTTCATGCTTTTAAAATATCACGCCTTACGTATTTGCGTTAATCGAAGAAACTATCGAAAATCGTTATTCGTCTTGAGAAAACCTGAGTGCCTCGTCACTGGATTATACTCGTAGCTACATCTATGCGGTGACTTAATGGTACGGAACGACGGAAGTGACGGAAGACAGCTTTCTATGCAGACATAACTTCCCTCATCGCTTCATCCATTCAATTTCGAAACAATAAAAGGGTCGTTTTCGTTCATAATTCAAAATCGTGCCCAAAATTTCACGGGAGGTTTCTTTTGTCTTTGTGTCTTGTTGAGGTTAGATAAAGAGGGATATTTTACGCCCCTCAACCCTCGCGCACATGGCACACATTTTGGTCACAGTGCAATTGTAGCTCCACTTATTATTTAGTACTTCCATTGGTCTCATTCCACCTGGGCATTTCATTTCTCTGTCATATCATTGTAATATGTCATATCATTGTAAAACTTACTTAGTTTGTCAACTGTTTTGCTTCATTCAGTCTATCGGCCGGTCATGATCTATTCCCGGTAAGGCCCTGTAGAATGGGGGAAGTCTGAAAGTCTAGGTGTGATGGACTGTTCAGGTCGATGGCGCCGTCGCGACGCTCCGCCGCGGCGCCGCGCCGGCCCCATGCAATTTACAATTACTCACTTACCCCGTACGGGTTACTCATCCATTCTTAATGACCGCTTCCACTAAATTCAAGCTGAGGGGGATCTAACGCTTGGAAATGTCCATAAAGTTTGGTAGCTCTGCGTTTTCTATTTCACTTCAATCAGTATCATTTGAAGGAGATCCAAAATATATTAATTTCAAATCGTCGAATCGGCGAAGTCACCCTCTAAAGTGGACTTCTGCTCACCTGTTTTTAGAATTCTGTGATAAAAATAGTTTCCAGTAAGATATTCGAATTGCGTGAATGGAAATCAATTTCTAGTTATTCAGCACATTAATTCAATGCGCACAGAGATATCGTTACATATGAATCGATTGTTATGCTTACATGTTTTTTTCAACAATCCAAGTATTTTTCATGTCAGTTTATTAAAGTTTAAAGTTGGATTTACTACTTGGCAGTAAAGTTGCCTGTTTAATCAAAAAGGTTGTGGAAACGGTGGGTAATTAAGATAATCGAAGGAGGGCAGGGTTGGCGGCATACGTCTCATGGCTATCGGGGTGCTTGGGGAAGTAGAGCAGTCAGCGACCCGGGGTTGGAGCCTTGACATGGCTGTCCGAGGACTTGTTCACACGCGATGCAAACCGTACTCGTTAGCTTTAAACACGAAAATTATAACGTCGTATAATCCCGGAATTTCGAGCACGGACTGGGATAACAATGGATTAATAAATTTGTGACAATGCGTCAGTAATTTAACGGATTAATAACAAAAACTAGTCTCCTACCTGCATGCGCGTATTACGGACTATTGTTGTTAAAGGAAGCCATTCAAGTCTGTTGAATGCGAGTCGACGGTCAGGTAGCGTGTGTAAAATTCGATACGAGCCTCGCGGCCTGAGATTATCTCGGCTTAACATTCCGACCCACGGCCATGAGGGTCCCGGGGACGATATATATAGTACAAAGCTTTTTTGATGATAAAACGATAGTGCCCGCGTCCAATTCACCCAATAAAAAGCATGCGGGTGCGAACGACGGGCGACGGACGCCGCGCCGACTGGGTCCCGGGCCGGCGGCTATGTCACATCACATAGCCTATGTCGCGTGAGTAATTATTCGGAATTACAAGTAAATGCATTAATATCGACTTTGGGGCTAGGGGTTGCGTGTCCGGGGTGCATAGAGGGGTGCACGTGCATATTTATGGCGCCATGCATTTGTATTCACTTTCGTATGCGATTAAGCAATATTACAAAATTTAAATGTGAAAACGTCGATTTAGAAAGATCGAATTACTTGACATCATTTCTCAAAATGCTTCAATTATGTAGGTACTTTAGCTTGATTTATTTCATTCTTATTGATACAGCAATCAAGCCTACTTCCAACGCAATGCCTACCAAATAAATAGGAGCCACAAACAAACTGAAAGTTCCTGTTATACGATATCGAATCGTGATTGGATCGTAAACACGCTGAACAAATTGGATTGGAAAAACGGAAGTAAGCCGAGTTACATTGTTTGTGAGAATTAGGTACTGGCCGTCGGGATATTTTTGGCTTCGCCTGCAATAAGCATTTCCTTGTTAGGTGCCATGATTCAAATTAGCTCAGCTTGCCTGCTTTATGCTCAGCAGTAAACCGCAAGCCGCTGCGCCCAATAGTTTAAAATGCTATAAAAATAGACACTATTCGTATCCGTAATGAGGCAGTAAATATCAGTAGATACAGCAGTAAACATTTGAATAAAAAGTGTACCTATCTATGGTGCATTTAATGGGACACCGCACGCGCACGCAGCATAGCACAGGGACGAGTTAATTTCATTACGTTAATTCTGAATTTATTACTCTTTTCTTTTTACAGCAGATTAGAAGCTAGAATGAGGTCGAAGTGATATTAAACCAATAGACCACAACAATGATTATTTTTAAACGTAACCTATCACTTTAAAGTTAGTATTCTCGGTAATGTAATCTGTTTAGAAAACCATCAATAAAAATATACATATATTAAAGGTAAACTATATACGGTACGTATATAGAGTTCTAATTCATACATTTCATAATTTTACCTACATACACACCAATTATGGTATAGACAGACAGTTATCAGACGTGCAAGAATGAATCGGACCCTCACTTGTACTCGCGTTGCAACAAACGTAACATGCACTTGTAGACATGGACATGTAGAAACGAGTTATGCATACATAGGCTGACACTCGGATGTCGCAAGGGGACAATCGCGAATAATATCGATTACTTACGGCTCGACCACGAGTTTTGCGACTAGCCGCAATTGTAACTGTTTTCCTAATACATCGCGCGGTCGTGACGCTCGCTGCTCAGCGGCTAGTAGCATCATACGCAATGTATTATGAAAAGGCTCACCACTGTCGGTGGTCGCGCCAAGTCGGCGTAACCCTCGAACGGCCGTGGTTTTGTAAAGCAGGACACGCACCGCGCCAAACAATATACAACGTGCATCACAGTTCTTACATACTTATTAATTAACGCTTCTATAACAGCGCAGCGCGAGCGCTTAGACGCGGAGTTATTCGGGCTAGAACAAAGTTAGATCCTCATTCGAAAACTTCGGGTGACTGGCAATTGGCTTTATTTTACGATTTTGGGTCGCGCCTAGCGCCTTTTAGTAGACTAGCCAGTCAGTCTAGTGGATCACTTTGTATTGTATTGTAACCCATATCTCCCTGAGGCACCGGCTCCCTACAGCAACATGCATTCGATCTAGATATGAGTACTTGAGTTATTCGTTGTTTTGTCTTCGTTACAAACTGATAAAAGCTCAATGTCATGCGCGTATGTGATTGAATGTGTTCAGATCTTCAGTCCACGATACAATTGAATAGCCGTATTCCTGCTATATTCTATACCTATAGCAGCTTTTGCCAGGCATTACTTCTAAAACTTGATTCAGCGTAATGCTTGCAATGTGGGAAACCAGAATGGTCTCAGGACTAGTTACTTTGCCGATGTAGTTGTTTGTTCACTCCCGACACGCTGCAGTTTGTTTGTAGCACTCACACATGGTTTTGCAGCGAGCCACGGTGTTTTGGGAGTCGTGCGAAACTAATAGCTATGGCTATGACGCAGGCGCGTATCTGGTTTTGTGATTTAAGTGTGTATTATGACTATCTTTATGGCTTTCTATAAAATATACATGCGAACTGCTACAATATGGAGCAGTTTTTATTTCGAATATAACGGTCCCGTCTGTTAGTTGCTTCAGTTAAGCGTAACAATGGTTAAGACGCAATTGAAGGGCTTATATTGATGTTGATTGATACGTCAACTAGTTTAAATATTTAAATGTGGGTATCTTTATGCCGCCTGTGCCTCCGGCGTAATAACAAATGGCTGCCGCATTCCTTGCCCCACTCCGTTAATTACTGGTTGTATTAAATCGTTGCACGATGAAGTTAAACCGAGCGCCTCCGGAGCGATTAAGCCAACAGTCCGCTGTGTGTACAACATATTAAACGACGAGACGGAGTGATCCGATCTAGATACCTATGTTGGAAGCCTATTAACTGCACATACTCTTAGTGCCTGTTAAGATGCGTTGATGATCTTTCTAACAGTTAAGTAAACTTAGAGGTGCGAGCCGGAATCGAATCCACGACCCTCTGCATCAGAGGTGGTAGGTCGAACCACTAGGCCACCACGGCTTTACTGATAAGTACAAAAATTTTATTACTCCCCCACTCCATTTTGGCTGTTATTGTTTTTATCTGAATGGACTTGTCAAAACAAAGCTTATCGTGGTTTAAAATAGACCAGCATATATGGAATGCACTTAACCTTAAAGGATTAATGGTACTTACCCACTTTTTCAAGTTATTTTTTATCTAGAAATAAATATATAAATCACTCCAGCTTTTAGTTACCTACTTAGGCTACCTCTACCTATGTCGATCGTTTCTACCAAACCCAAAATGGTTGTAATAATCATAACTATAGCTTCTGCCGGCGACTTCGCCCGCGTGGGATCCGGTTATCGCTTCCCCGCGAGAACCATGCCTTTTTGCCGGGATAAAAAGTAGACTGTGATAAGGAGTCCTGGGACCTTATTCGAGTTTGTCATTATGTAGGGATATGGGACTCTGATCTATACTCATAATGTCATACTATATACTCCCATATCCCTACATAATGATAACATTATCTCCCTATTTAGCTAAAGGTCTATGGGAAAATTCCGAGTACTTATCCCATTATAGACTATCATAGAAAATAATCCAATTATCTCAAAAACGGCTCGGCTCTAAAGATTTGGACGAAATTTGCAATAAGTATAGGGTTTTACTGGAGTGAAAAATCGATCTAGCTCATATCTGGAAAAACTCATTCTTGCCTGTTTTCACCCGAGCAAAGCTCGAGCTGCTCGAGCAGTTACTTTAAATTGTTTAAATAGACATTGGCGTATCTATCACTCGTAGAGGGTTAATTATTTTCCATCTTCTTTAATTGGTCTGAATGACTCTGTTCTGTATCTGGTTTTTGGGGAACAGCAGGTTTCTGGTTGGATTTGTTGTTATTATCTTCCTATTTCTTTTTTTTACGCTTCTTAGTAGAAAGCGTGGTCGAGACTGGTTCCCGTAAAGGAAAATCCACCACGTATTACGTCAGTGTCAAATCGCATTTAGAAGAACAT
Source organism: Aethes cnicana (assembly GCA_963971205.1). Classification (NCBI taxonomy): domain Eukaryota; kingdom Metazoa; phylum Arthropoda; class Insecta; order Lepidoptera; family Tortricidae; genus Aethes; species Aethes cnicana. Next base: position 9,312,364 of record OZ020290.1, on the reverse strand, counting down.
TCAAACGATGTTGCTGATTAGAAACATTCTTTTTGTTGTGGTGTTGAGTGTCACCCCTAAATAAGAGTGTCGTTTGTTCCAGTGGCCTGAACTTCCAAGACTTGATCGTGCGTCAGGGCGCCATCGACTCTCCGCCCAAGACGCCCTTCATCTTGGGCTTCGAGTGCGCCGGCGAGATCGAGCAGGTCGGCGAAGGAGTCACCAACTTCAAGGTAAACCATCATTTTAAACAGATCGAGACTTGGGTTGCTTCGAGAAGTTAGCGTACCTTGAATTAACATACGTAACTTAATTTACCGTACTAAAATCTCGCGTGTAATTTACGAACGTTAACTTATGGAAGCAATCCACGCTTAGATTAGACAGCGAAGTTACACGTTCGTTTACCTATTGATAATTTAGAATTAACTATGCTGTCAATAAAAATAGGCCTAATTTAGGGAACCAGTGACGCGGTCCGCAAAAATGGGTTTGATAGGGTCGAGCAAAACGTTGTGTTGTCACGATATTTTACCCACAGAATCAGCTATCGGTTCTTAACATGTTTTTAGGTATTCATTTTTTTTCGACTTAAAATTAGTATGGCCCAGTATGGGATTGATGGTGTGAGCGATACCTGAATCCCATACTATTTTTTTACAAACTCAAAAATAAACCAAAAAAACATGCTTAGAATCGATAGCTAATTCTTTGGGTAAAATATCGTCACAACGTTTTGCTTGACCGCGTATAAAGTTGGTACCTAAATTATGGACTCCCAGTAATGAAGGGCATATTCACTTAAGTAAGCAGATTTAAACAAATTATTAACCTACAATCGTTTATAGCTAATAAACAAAACATCAAGGTAAGCAAACAGATGAAAGCAAATAACACGTTTCCATCATAAATATGTACAAAGTGCGCGCTAAGAATGTCCAGTGTTTGCCACGCATGAAGGATTGCACTGCATACTTAACTACGGCTAGTCAGGTCGTAAATAAGTGTAGTAATCCTTGACTAAGCATTGGTTGGTAATTAATCAAGCATTTTTTTTAAATTTTTGATGCAAAAAGAACTGGCTGTGCGCAATATCAGATGGAATGAATTGGGTAATTGGTCTAATAGCAGGATGCAAGTCGATTAATATAAATTTTTCGACTACCCGGTTTTAATACCTAGAGAACGTATCAATTAAAGCGGAGACGTGTAATTTTGGATCTTTTGTGATCTTATCTATATTTAGTACACATTCATAAATGTGTTGGCACTTAGTTGGGCTCGAGAAGTCGTTATTGTAAAGTTTCGTAGCTGCGATACAACAGACAAAATATGCGGCTCACTTGGACGGTTTTATGGACGATTTAATTAATTATTACCAACATAAGATGGTAACGAGATAGCAACATGTGAAGCGACAGCAAAGATCATAGACATAGACATAGACATTTATTTCTTAATATCAAATTACAGCATATTTTACATGTCAAAATAAGAGAATTTCACATTGAGATCGTCAGAAAGAATACAAAATAAAAATATAATGAAAATCAGGAATAAAATAACGATAATAATATAGGATCAAAACGTCATGTTATGGATGTATTTTGTGTCAAGTGGTGACAAGGCAATTGCTTATATATGTCGCTTATGTAGTCCACGATAGGAAGTTTAGACTTGCTTCTATCAATAATGACTGACAATGAATGTTATCTGGCAATCATATGGCAAAAAATGCTGGCTTCTGCCTTTGATACACGATCTCTTCGGGGGCTTAATTCTGCTTGTTTTTTATTCCCGAAATCGGCTCAACACTGTACAGTAAGGCACACGTGTTTGTATCTGGTTTCCGCATACCCAAGAAACCGTTGATTCTGTTTCGAACACGAATACAAAAAAAGGAAACGCATACCCGCGAGTGAGACAAAAACGACAGCATAATCTGCGTTCTGCGCTCGAGACAAAGATCAAATGTGTGTGGATTATTGGTGTCCACGTAAATATATTTGTAAGTATGCCATGAAGCACGAAAGAAATTAGTTATTGTAAAAAAGTCACTGTTTTAAAGCAAAAGATATTGTATTATTATTTTGTACTAGGTACACATAGCTTATACAGTCGACATCAGATATGGAAGCGAGATCTTATACGTTAGTGTATGTTCACATGTTTATTATCACATTGCCCGCTACGACATATCTGATGGCAACTGTGCATAGTCACCGCTAAGTCTGAATTCAACGCCGCGCGGAGCGTTGGGCGGCGCGTCAAGCGACAAAATTAAAAATATGTCAATATATGATAGTGTTTATGGAGTAGCGTTGTGTCACCAAAGTTCGCTACCTACATATTAAGAGGGTTTATTCCGAAAGTTGGCAACGTCGCATATACCTGTCAAATTGCAATCCATACTTAATGTTTTAGTCAACCATAGAGCTATTGTTATACATGTCATTAAGTAATAGTCAGAAATTAATATACTAACAGCGAAATAATCGACAGCTATTTGCGACGTTGCCAACTTTCGGAATAAACCCTCTTGACCCACGGCCCGCGCGTCTCTTCGCCGGTCCCTAAACGCGTCGTAACAGTTCCCTTCCTTCCCCCACAGGTCGGCGACCTGGTGGTAGCCCTGCCGGAGTACAAGGCCTGGGCTGAGCTGGTGTCGGTCCCGGCGCAGTACGTGTTCGCGCTGCCCGCTGGCATGAGCCCGCTCGACGCTGTCGCCGTCACCACCAACTACGTGGTCGCATATCTGCTGCTCTTCGAGATGGCCAACATCGCTCCCGGGAAGAGCCTGCTCGTGCACTCCGCTGGGGGCGGCGTGGTAAGTCGTTAATTTCATACCACCACCACAACAGCCTATTTACGTCCCACTGCTGGCCAACTTGAATGAGGCCCAAGTTTTACATTAGTTTAGAACGAACGAATATGTATAGCACATAGGCTTCCCCCAAGTCTCGCCAATCAGACAGGTTTTTTGCTTTCTTCCCGCGATATTCACCGGGCTAAAATGATGAACGACTATGAACTTTTTAAGGGCTGGCGTTGCTACGAGCGAGCACAAAATTGCGAGTTGAAATCAATTTGATTTGATTTCAAATTGATTTGGGATTTTGGGATGTATTATAAACCAGTCTCAAAACTTTTTTTATCGAATCCAAATATTTTTTTTGCAAGATGGGAATCAAACCGCTGCCATCTACTAAATAGCGACTGGGTTTTGAGATGGTATGCAAGAAACATTTTTGCTTAAGTTATGCTAATTGACATGAGAACAATAAATATTATCTACTTATTGAACCGGTTATTATTTGCCTTTAAAAAATTTAAAACAGATGGTAGGAAGGTACTGTCATATCTGAGCTACGTATCTAGGATATTTAATAAAAAAAAAGAAAGATGACAATGGGAGCTTATCAAATAAAAATGTAAAGTTAAGTTTTCGACTAATTACTATAACTTTTTAATTTTTAAGTGTCATAACTTAGAAGCAACTTTAACTCAGTGGCGAGCTTCCATGAACCGCCGGCGCTCGTATGTGAACCTCATAATAGCCGAGCAAACAATCCGACTAGTTCTCTAATTGCCGCTCTAAATTGGTGGAAAAAAAACCTTTGCTTGCTCTGGAATCCCGCCGCTTCCGCCCGTGACGTCACACTACCCTTCGCGTCAATGACCTTTGCCGCGAATGGCTAACATTGGGTGGGGCCAATCGATACACACGTCTGGAAAAGACCTATCAAATTTGAAGCCGTGACTCACTTTTTATAGGTTAACAAAGCACAGAACTGTACAAGGATTCTCCCATAATTTGTGCCCCCCGCCCGGTTCGCGTATTATGAACCACTTTATACCGAAGTGTCAATTACGCCGTGATTCGATTTAGCTGAACATGAGAATCCAATTGCGTAACGGCTCTTACTCGCGTACCCCTATGGAGGTACTTACTGTATTTACTGCACGCTTTCTAAAACTCATTTTATCGCACTTGGAACTTTCATGATTTTTCCGAGTGAAAGCTTGCATTTGAGTGTCATAAACTTCTCTATCGCAGTAGATAATTGCTGATAGTAGTAAAAGCGTTTTATAATTAAAGTTATACTCGTATTCTGATATGGATCTCGGGGTATAAAGTGTTAATGTTCTCCTTAAATAGCAACGCATTATTATCTGGTTAAACTGGATTGCAAAGCGCTTGCACATAATGCACATCCTCCTCAATGAAACTCCTTGATTGACCGATAGAGACAAGACAACATACGTACATAACGACTTTTTGTATCGCGACAGTCGCGCGTTTCATATACATAGCTGTGTTTTTTACTATTTGATATGGAAATACTTACCTACGATACGGCGCGAGTGTATCACACTACAAGATGTTGTCGAACGGTCATGTCATGTCATGTCCCATAGGCCCTAAACCAGCAGGCGTAGGAACATGTCTTGGATCGCCGATGGTAGGCCCTGATGCAGGGTCGGGGCTACCACCGCTTTACCCGCTAAGGTTCCGGTAAGGGAGGTAAGAGAGCCGGTCAAATTACCTACCAGTATAGAGGCAAAAAGCCGTGGTGGCCTAGTGGTTCGACCTACCGCCTCTCATGACGAGGGTCGGGGGTTCGATTCCAGCTCTCACCTCTAAGTTGACTTACGTTCCAAATTCAATTTGAATTTACCATGAGCTTTTCGGTGAAGGAAAACATTCGTGAGGAAACCTGCACACATCTGCGAAGTAATTCAAAGTTGTGTGTGAATTCCCCAATCCGCACTGGGCCCGCGTTTTTAATTTAGCTTAGCAGAGTATTTATACTCGTAGTATTCCTATTAGACTATAGCCCGCAAACCCTTTCATGATGAGGGGAGGCCAATGCCTAGCAGTGGGACGCAAATAGGATGTAGTAGTAGTAGATAGAGGCATTCAGTCATTTAGTTTTCAAAGTTGGCAACGCATTCAGGATCTTAGAATTCCTCATGTACAGTCGAATTCATTAATATATGATCCCTTTTGGACCTTATTACAAGGGAGCAAGGTGTAAAAGTGTGTATATATTGGAGAACTCGACTGTACCTACATCGGCCACAGAGACCACTTTATCATCAGGCCTCAAGGAACACCATTAAAAAAAAACATAGGTAGGTACTATAATATTGATCGATACGGGTTTTCATGGGTGTTGTTTTTTATTTTTAGTAAATGAGCTTTAAAAATAAATTTAAAGCTCATTTACTAAAACTGCAGCTCTCAACAGGTATATAAAATTAAATAATCATCCAAACTCTCTAACCCACATTTGCTAATTGTTATGTGTGTTAAGTTCCAAATGTAAAATATCTGGTCACTTAATTTTGTCAATTGGTTTATTGTTTTGTTACTGACCCCACCAATGTTTATTTTATTTTATGTTTTTTGAGTATATGTTTATTGTTTGAACAATTATTGTTATACTTAATTATCATCGCCTGGACAATTGTTTTTTATTTTTTAGTGAAGTTAAAAAAGAACGGAGTTTTGTTGGCACCAACCTGTATCTTCGGGTTCCAGCTGAAAATCAGCGCTGAGGCCCTGCCTAGCATAGAGCTGAGCTGGAACCCTTTCGGCTAGTTGTAATTTTATTTTACCTAGTTATTAAGTAATGTAAGGTTAATTAGCCGAATAAATGTTTTTTACTTTACTTTACTTTACTTTCCCTGCAGGGTCAAGCGGTGGCGCAGCTGGCGAAGACCGTGGACGGTGTGACCGTGTTCGGAGTGTGCTCTAAGAGCAAGCACGAGGCCCTGAAGGCCAACAACAACAACATCGACCACCTGCTCGAGCGCGGCAGCGACTACACCAGCGAAGTCAGGAAGTAAGTTTTCTTTTAAAATAAAATCATTTATTTTCATAAAAAAAGTTTGCCAAATATAATCCATATTAATATATATTATATATGAAACTCAAAGGTGACTGACATAGTGATCTGTCAACGCACAGCCCAAACCACGGGACGGATCTGGCTGAAATTTGGCATGCAGGTAGATGTTATGACGTACGCATCCGCTTAGAAAGGATTTCCCGAAATTCCCACGGGAACGGGAAAAAACGGGATTTTTCATTTTAATATTTCTGCGCATAGGAAGTTGCGAGGAAAAGCTAGTAATATTATAAATGCGAAAGTAACTGTCTGTCTGTCTGTTACCTCTCCATGCTTCAACCGCTGGACCGATTGGGCTGAAGTTTGGTATGGAGATAGTTGGGGTCTCGGGAAAAGACATAGGCTACCTTTTATCTCGGAAAACGCATAGTTCCCGCGGGAGCGCGATAACCAAATTCCACGCGGGTGAATAATAAACATGAGTATCAGGATTTGTCTCTGGATGGGAGCCATTGAAGCAAGCAAAAACTATAAAGATCATTTTAATGATATTTGATATGGACGTTGACATTTGAATGACACATGGGCCACTTTTTAACTCTATATTCTCACGGGACTGTGATCTATGAGGCGACATTTTATATGTAAGTTTTGTATTTAACGCGATCGCTACACTCGACCATTTTGGTCCTTTAATTGATCTACGGCACAAAAAGAGAGAAAAGTTTGCATTGTATGTGTATTAGCATTCTCGTTAGCTCCGCAACGGGTGATCCGATTTTGATTTAGTTTATTTTGCTTGATAGGCGAGTTATTCGAAGGTTCAGCGGTAATATATTGTATAGGTTTTTTTCTGATATCGTAAGTCGGCAGAGGTTTTCAATTTAGAGTTCTTTTTATTTGCACTACTTTCTACTTACATACATATCCCATAGGATATCTTTTAAGCAAAATAATACCTAAAATTAGATCCTCAACCGTGTAGTAGACGTGGTGGCCTAGTGGTTCGACCTACCGCCTCTCATGCAGAGGGTCGGGGGTTCGATTCCGGCTCGCACCTCTAAGTTTACTTATGTGCGAAATTCAATTTAAATTTACCACTGAGCTTTTCGGTGAAGGAAAACATCGTGAGGAAACCTGCACGCATCTGCGAAGTAATTCAAAGATGTGTGTGAAGTCCCCAATCCGCGCTGGGCCCGCGTGGGGACTACAGCCCAAACCCTCTCGTGATGAGAGGAGGCCTCTGCCCAGCAGTGGGACGCAAATAGGCTGTAGTAGTAGTAGTAGTAGATCCTTAACTACATCTGAAAGTCCGATTAACGTTAATGTCTTATCCACCTAAATCGTTCACTTTCATCGTTCACCTCCATCGCTTTCCATCCACAGAAATGTAACGGGTAGATACTTTCCATGCTAACATATTTAATTCGACGTTACTCGATTAGGTTACAGGCGGATAAGTAAATTACCAAGAAGACAGCCTTAGTTAGATCTTAATAATTAGCAATTAGAGTAGAAATTACCAAATTCACTCTTCATTAGCTTAAAAAAAATTGGCGGCTTGAAAGCATCGACCCTTGGAAATATCGACATGCATTTTTTTTATCGAAGTTAACTTCAAAAGACATCTGATGAGTTCAAAGGAGATTCCAATTTTGGATTTAATCTAAATGCTAAAATCGGGATCATAAATAATTTAATGCTTTCACCGCGTCAGGTGATGACAAGATTGACGAGCATTTACAAGATATTAGCTGTCATCTGTTCATCATTTTCATTCGTAATCGACGCCTACAGTAAAATTTTCAACTGCTTTAAAAGTACAAATAAATTAGGTGCCACGATTTCGGTATTGGAGTTCGGTAACAGCGATCCCCCGGGAACTATACTTTTTTTTTACAAAATAAAAGTAGCCTATATTGACTCCTGTTATACCTACCCCATACTAAATTTTGTGGAAATTCGATCAGTAGTTTCGAGTTAAAACCGGACATACATACATACATACGGTCACGTGACTTCCACTGACTTATTATTAGTTTAAATATGTTTAAAATGAATCATGAGGATCGTTAGTACGGATTGCTCGTTAAATTCTAAAAATGAAGGGATGAAATCACGAAGCGCTAAAAATAATAACCAACTCAGCGGGCCCTTCGCAACTAATCCGTTGTTTATGTTAACGTGACGCGATGGGAGCCGGAGTTTACACGCATTTTACGTTAACTCTTACATTTTCTTTAGAAATTCCACGTCGATCTTATCAAACCGATTAATTTGATTAATCTCCCCGGCTACCCATAAAAAGGTCCCAAAAACCAGTCGTAGGTATGTACATTAAACTTGAGCTGCCTCGTATGTGTGACGGTTACCGCTTCGGAGCTAATAAGTAAAAATTGTTCTCGATCTCAGGCTTTGTTAATTGGTGTTTATTACAGTTACATATTTCAAGCGCAGGCCGACTCGTGTGATACGAATAACACCAATTAAACATGACCCCCTTCTTCCTCTCGGCCCGTACGATCCGTCGAACGCAGACGACCAAGTCAGGTTCCCATTGCATTGGGCACTACACGTTAATTGTTCCGTTTATAACCCACTCCTTAGGGCAGCTGCTTCGTAACAACCGCGGCATTTAATTCTCGTAAATAGAAAAAGATATTTTTACATCTGGTGAGCTCTTTAAAGCGTAAACACACCGCGCCACACAAGTTCAATGGATGTAAATAAATGTTGGATATACTCGTATGTACTGCCGCTGAATGTTGGGAAAATGGATATTGCTACTTCCGCGGCGAGGTATTTGAGTTCGTGCATTAATATTCGTAATGGCTTTCACCGTGGACAGGACATCGTAAATGATACTTCGATTCGACGACTAGCGAGTCTATGTAGTAGTGTGGTGTGTAAGCTAGGTTCAATTCTTTGAATTAAAGGTACGATCGCTTAGAATAATTTTAGATTAGTTCTCTGAAAATGAAAGTGACTTAAGCCAGAGAAGCAAGTGTAATAGTACATTACAGACCTAGGGTGGTGAATTCGTAAATGTCCCAGATCGCAGGTTTCTGGCCATAAATATGCGATCTGGGGCTTTACGAATTACCGCCCGTGGTTTGTCAAAAGTTTTACGTCTTTCCTTGGCCAAGAAGTGAGATTTTCTCTCCGCGAAGCGGGCAGAAAATCCCACTTTACGGCCAAGGGGGATGTAAAAGTCTTTTACCAATCTAGGTCTGTAATGTACTATAACCTTACGCCTTGACTTTACGATTAGATATTTTCACTGCAATTTGAGCAAAAGGGTGCGAAACTTTGGCTACCGTATGCTATCTTAAAGTAAGATTCTTGCTCGCAATGACGAAAGGAGGTAGGTACTTCAGCGACCCAAAAATGATGTCTTTTTTACTACCTAAAAATTAGAGGGAGTGCAGGTACCCTCGCCTGTCTGTCAATGTCATACCTATCTACTAAACTACGATAGTACAGAGCGATATGTAGTATTTTTTAACACGCTTTTATTAGGTCGACCTGTATGTATCTAACTATGTAATGGTCCAATCTTGCAAGTCAAAGACCCACTTTCCGATTTCCGATTGAGCTGAAATTTTGCACGTATGTATATGGAATTTGCTTGACAATGCAATATTATGATGACGTGGAGCTGATCTGATGATGGAGCTGGAAGGTGGACATAGGAACTGCGTAATAAAACTACATAAAGCCATCGAATTTGGGCTCGTTTGATTCGCGGGTAGATGAAGGATTTACAAAGAAAAGTACAGTCAGCAATAAAAGCGTGTCCCAAAAATTTAATTTTTGAAAAAACTTATTTATATGTTAAACTGTAACTTCCATTAACCTGCTTTGAGAATACAAGAGCAACACACCTCTTTTTAAATGACATGTAAAATTGTACAATTTTATAAATAACTAGCTTTTTGTTGCGGGGAACTTCATATGCGCAGAAATATTAAAAAGTAAAATCCCGATTTTTCCCGTTCCCGTAGGAATTTTGCAAAATCCTTTCTTAGCGGATGCCTACGTCATAACATCTACCTGCATGCCAAATTTAAGCCCGATCCGTCCAGTGGTTTGGGCTGTGCGTTGATAGATCACTGTCAGTCAGTCAGTCACCTTTGAGTTTTTATATATTTAGAAGTATCTGAATCTATCCTCGCCTAGACTGTATCCAGCATAACTAGGTATATTTAAAACTTTATTCCTTTGGCAGGATCACTCCGGATGGCGTGGACATCGTGCTGGACTGCCTCTGCGGAGAGGAATGCAACCGAGGCTACTCGCTGCTCAAGCCCATGGGCCGGTACATCCTCTATGGTGAGAACTTCAACTTTATTCAACTGTATAAGATGTGCGCGGGATGATTTTCCGCAACTCGACGCCTTCTTTTGCGTACTTCAGTCTGTAGTTGATGCTACATTCTCAAGATACAATTTTGCTAATGTCCTTGACAAGGACAATCATGCATGCTTAAGGGTTTTTCGGTGTTACTGTTTTAGTCTGCGTACACAATAGGGGTGTAACGAATATAGAATTTCGCACATTCGCGAATACGTATGCGAATATCTGACTGTAATGATAATAGTCGCGAATGCGAATATTCGTAGTCACCTCTAGTACACACCACACCATCACAACCACACTACTTTTAAAATAAAAAATAAAACAAAATATAGACAAGACAATTCCACCAATGTCACGAATGAAAACGATAAATGTGGCTTCAAAGATAAATCAAGTAAAATTGGGAAAGCTCAACAAACGTCAACGTCCATCCTCGACGACGGGCATTAACCAGTGTTCACCGATTCATCATAATAGTTAAACATGGCTACTGAGTCGTCGTTCCATAGAGAAACCTCATTATCTCCACAGTGAAGCATTTAACGAACGCTCAGTTAACGGATGCTCTGAATCAACCCACCCTTAACGTAATGAATGATCTAATCGCAGGCTCGTCCAACATCGTGACCGGCGAGACCAAGAGTTTCTTCAGCGCCGCTCGCGCCGTGAGTATTACCAGTATTACCAGTATTACCAGACTATCTGATGACTACCACAACACGACCGCAGCTTTAATCCTAGTTTACTCAACGCCGAAGTTAATAAATAGCTCACTGTTTATGACAGATACCGACTTGCGCTTAAAAACAAGAGTTGCAAAAATGTTGAAAATTCTGTGCGCACTTACAATAAGGAGGTACCTAGAAATGCACAAGTCAGCAATAAATTCAATTGTTAAGCGGATAACCGAGTGACTGATGATTCAGTTTTTTTTCATGTTTGTTTTGCGTGTCTAAACTAAAATAACGTATATTGGTACTAAAAGTCTTCAAGGAACTCGACACAAAAGAAAATTTACAATCTTATTATTTACCGCTAACCGCACTGTGTAGAAATGAAAAAAAAAAATGCTTTACACTTGGTTTTTTACGGCAGCTATTTAGGTTGTTTAGTACTATTGGCAACATGCAAACATACGCCAGTCATTGGGCCTCTCGAGCCCTGTTATTATCATTCGTCGCGCCAGACGAAAATAAAATTGGATATCTTTATGCCCCCGTAACTACGGGCCTATTAAAATTCCACGTTCAATTGCTAAGCCTGTTGTTATCAAATTTGCGGGTTGCGTGCTATAGTTTACTTTGTACTTGAAATTTTATCTTCTGTCTACAATGTAATGTTAAAATGGCCGCTTGGAGAGAAATGCACAAGTCTGAGTGTTTGGCTTAAGTAAGTATTAGAGCTATGCTAAAGGAGGTAGCAAAGTGAAGCAGATAATGAACCATTGTTCATTTACTTAGACTGGAAATACTATTTTACTAGAGGATGGATGCGCATATTACGTACGGGTTGTGTTAAAAGTAGTTTTAATGTTTTGTCGGAGTGTTTTAAGTTTGCATGTTAAAATGGCAAGCTACTTTTCACGTTGACTGTACTTGTGAGATAAATGGCTTTCTTTTTGAATTATGAAGGAGCTTTAACTGACTTCAAACAAATTCAATAGCAGGCGGTTTTCAAATCGGCTGTTCATGTTTTTTTTCTGCGTGTGTACCTCAGAACTCCGTCGTTTATGAACCGATATTGTTTTTTTTAAATCGGTTCGGTCCTCATTGCGTAACAATTGGTTCTAAAACGATGCTTAAATTAAAAATCAAAAATTTCGTCGTTTCTGTTTGCTCTTTATTTATAATCCATGACAAGGAGATTGATCGGGACTCAAATGCCAGCCAAATTATTTTTTTAATTAAAAATTTGAATTGTAATCCTGTTTCTATTTGTCTATAACCTCTTCTCTCTCCTCAACAGTGGTGGCAGGTGGACAAGGTGTCTCCGATCAAGCTGTTCGACGAGAACAAGTCGCTGGCGGGGCTGAACCTGCGACACCTGCTGTTCCAGCAGGGCCGCTCGGACTGCGTGCGACGCGCTGTCGACGCCGTGTTCCAGCTGTGGCTCCAGGGCAAGGTCACGCCGCTCGTGGATTCCACCTGGGCGCTCGAGGACGTGAGTACAGCCACTGATCTAGCGGTTACCTTATTACATGTGGTCAAATGGAACTGAAGACAGAACCCAAAGAAGAAGATGACCTCAAATCGAACAATGTCACATCGTTCGCTCAGCAGATACTAGGTACCAAAGTATGCCTTGACCTTCGGGTAGCTTCCTCCCGTTCTGACTGCTGAAGTAGACCAAGTGTTCCAGGAAGGCCTGAAAATTGATTGATCCCAATCTTGTTTCCAGCGGTATCTAAATCTCCTAACTGGACGCCTGCCGCGTGGATGCCCTGCACTAATTCTTTAAATTTAATTATCATCTGTTATGACACCGTTATTCCCGCTTTAAGTAATTTACAAATACTCATCATGACAGCATTTCCCTGCTGGACCTCCTCCCCCGAAGTTCGTTCGCCACGGTTATGCCTCTTGTCTTATCTTGTGCCAATGCTCATTAGACCATTGTTTCCTCGGCAGGTGGCTGAGGCGATGCAGAAGATGCACGACCGCAAGAACATCGGCAAGCTGGTCCTCGACCCTTCGCTGGAGCCGAAACCGAAACCCGCCACCCCCGCCAAGGGCAAGTCCGGCAAGGACAAGAAACCAGCCAAGGAGAGCTCCGAAGACAAGAAGGACAAGGAAAAGGAGGAAGAGAAGAAACCAGCGGAGAACGGCGATAAGAACGGTGAGCCCGAGGAACCGCTCACTAACGGTAACAGCGACGAAGGTCAGTCCCGATCGTGCCGCATGCGTAGAGCCTTCGCATCGTACGCATTTATGCCGTTTTGGTTTAAAGCTTGTCGATCTACGCACGCACCTGGCTAAGCGCACGTCGCGGTTAGGCTCGATTACTTCGGCCCTATTTGCTCTTATCAGGGTTACAGTACGAACGTTACGAGCACGTATGTCTCCGTATGAATGAGGGTTAACCACGAGCGTAAAATTGGCAAGGGGCGTTACCGGCGTAAACTCGTAATGTGCCCAGCAGTGGGGACGCAAGGGCGGATCCAGCTTTCGACTCAGGGGGGGGGTCACGTCATACGTCATACAACCCCCCCCCCCGCCCTCCTTTTTCGCGTCAGGAGTTAAAATACATAATAGCAGTAGACCTAGTCCTGCCGAGCGACATGTCATGGCCCCCCATGGGGGCGGTCATGACCCCCGTGATCCCCCCCCCTGGATCCACCCTTGGTGGGACGCAAATAGTCTGTAGTAGTAGTAGTTGGTGTCGTTCAAGCTGTACATCCATGGAGACCTTGAACGCAGTCTCCAAAGCCCCGGATTTGCCCGCTGGGAGCAAAAATACGGTGACCCTCATTCAAAGAACCACTCGGCCACAAGACGGCAAAGCAGGTTAGGTAGTCAAAGGCACCTGCCGCGCATCAATTGACAACATTTAATTTTTTTACTAAAGCGTAATCAGGAAACCATTTGGGTATGTTGAAGTCTTAAAATAGTTCCAGATTTTTTGTTCGTTACTTTTTGAGAAAATTGTCTTTTAAAATATTTCAAACGTAGACATGGCGTCTTCACAATGCTGCTATTCTATCCTAAATGCAGTGCAGAATGGGTCACGTTTTTTTGACTTACGCCCCTTTAGAATGAGCCGTTTTTAATTTCCAATTTTATATATATATGAAATTGAAGACTTGAAAAAGAAAATATAGGTGTACTTTAAAACTAGCTAATAAAACAGACGTGTTAAAAAAAACTCAATGTTGTCAATTATCGTGGTGAAGCGGGGTCTCCCATAGAAATTCCTTCTGCTATGTGATGCAGTAGGCTATCTTCAGGCCGCAATGCTCGGAATTCTACCTTAACACAGAGCTTATAAATCCGAGGTTACCGTTACGTTGCTAAACCTGAGTAAGTGCAATTGGGGCCTTTATAATTAGTAGATTAGGAAACGAATAAGAAAAGCGCGCACGTCTTGCATCGCTTTTTAAATATGGGATGAAAATAAAAACCTTAGGTTTAGTGAGTAGAATGTAGTACATACTAGGGTAGTCTGTAGTGACTCAGCAGATTAGCAAAATAAGTTTCCCATTAGTTCGTCCATACTTGTAGTGGGTATGGGAAGACTGAATTTCATTGATTCGAACAGCTCGATTGATTGATGCCTATGATTATCGCAATATGATACATCTTTGCTTGCCATTAGCAAAAAAACTATCTGAGTACTTTACACAAGCCGATATTTTTTTATGCCTACAATAGATTGCTTCCATATTTTTCAAGTTTATTATGAGCTTTTCATTCATCACTTATGAATTATGATCATAAACAAGTGGCAAAATATGTCATGATATTATAATACAGTCTTGGGTCTACTTATTTACTTATTACTTAGATTGTTTTGATATTCAATTTGTCTTAATACTTAGTGTGTCAGTACTTATTTCTAATATACTCTTAAGAGTAAATTTTCTGCCTATTCAGTTTTTAATACCAACCTAACTCAGTTATATATCATCTCGCTAAATAGGAAGAAAGTGCATTTCTTTTTAGGGATATGGAGGGTCCATATCCCTTTGTACCTTTCCAATAGAGTTCCTGATGGGCTACGATCTTTAATCTTTTTAACGGCCACAGCTGACAAAGCTTAAAACAATAAATAGGTACTTAATTAAGTTGTGCGCGTATAGTTGGCTTGGCGGGTCAATGGGTTAAGAAACGGTCAAAGTTCTAGCAACGCGACGTATGTTCAGCCAGTCATGAGAACTCGGGGCAACGATCTTCGTAGACATAAGATTTGAGCATATTATATTTATAACCATCCTTTATTTTATTTTATTTATGCTGCTTTTGAACTCTCTGCCCACGGCCTTAGAAAAGATAAAGTACACTGTATGCATTGTGCGGCAAGTCGGCAGGTCGTGGGCATTGAATTCAAAGAAGAATGCTGTTATAAAGATTATATACAAAGTTAGCAAGCGGCATGAACTTAGTTGCAATGAGATAGTTATAATAACCTTAATGTAACATTTATATTATATGAAACTATAATGTAATATTGTTTAACCACATTCCCTATTAAGCGATACGAAGACCATTAAACAGCGGTTCGGTGTGATAAGCTTAATCCGAGTTATTGCTTAGTTATCTTACAGATGATATAATAATTTAAAAAAAAGCTTCATAATATAATAATGTATATTGCAAGGGAGGTCTTTGAGGAGAGTCTTTGTCTACTGATTTTAACTTTTGACTGCCATAGTCGGCCATAACCGTAAAAAAACGTCGTTACGTGTGCAATTAACATGGCGGTCAAAAGGTTCATATTAATTTAGGCTTATTTAGAGTAACGCCAAAGCTACATATTATAATGTCAAGTTCTCCATTTCTACTATAATTTTATTTGCAATAAAGCTTAAATAAATAATGTAGTTAATTAAAACCATGTTTTGTAAATTTACAGAGTCCAAGGACAAGGAGAAGGAATCCAGCTGAATTGCTTAGCGAGGACTGGACCAGACAAAACCACCGCCAATTGATTATTTTATATTTGAAGCTGTTCGTTCGAGCGACCTCCTCTGTGTTGCCTGATGTTTAGTTAGTCCGCGCGGATCGGCCTGCTTACGAGATTGTTCGATGCTGCAAAGGCACGTTGTATGTTTTGTATCTAAGTCCCACCCGAGACGCTCGCGGCACGAGCAATGTCGTACATATTCTTACGTAGTGTTTAGTCCGTCTAAATTACATTCTTCCCTATCATTTTAGTTCACGATAAATTATTAAAAGATCAACGTATGCGACAGCGAAATTAAAGATAATTATATTTTTTTATTCAGTACTTTTTATATTAATTTGGCCTAAGTTAGAATCGTTTCAACACTCGCCTACAACTTTTTTTTATAATTTAACGTTTAAGACTTTATTTTTAAGATGAGATATTTTAATCTGCAGTTATTTTGAATGGCTATTATACCTATATGTAAGGTGCAGAGATGCTTAATCTTTATGTATGTTAAGCTTTAATATTTTATTAGTAAATGTTTAAAATTGGCCCACGAGACCCTCCCCGCCCGGGTTCCGCCGCGCCGTCGTCCGCCGCCGGCCGCCGTCGACCGTGTCCGGCCGTGGCCGTCTGCGGCCGCCTGTGGCCGTCTGCGGCCGTCGCCGCACCGGACCGTGTCGCCGACACCTCTACACTAAACGAACGAACCAATGAAAACGTTATGTGTGATATTTTTGTAGTATGCTAGATTTGTTGCGGTTTTTATGCTGCTGCCTAGACATGACATATTTTTTTAATTTGAGCTTGAAATGCATTTATTTTATATTTTTATACTTGGATTTTGTAAATCATTTTCTAGTTAAGAAAAGGAGTTGACAGAAACGATTCAGTCGCAGCGGTCGTCCGCGACTATATAAAATGAATTTTGTATTTTTCTGACCGTCTGCAGGGTCTTCGGTAAACTTGGGACGGGTTCGAAGCTAAACTCAAGATACTTAAGTCATATTTTTATACATAACCTATGACAAAATCTCTCTAAGGAAGCTTTTTTACGTATCTTTACACTCAAATATCACATATCTAATCACAAAAACGCATTCACACGATGTAAATTAGGATAATATTTTGATACCAATATTCACCGCGTTTCTTTTTATATAACCTAGTATTAATTTATGTACGGTAATTTCTTAAGGTTGTAAGTAATAATGTTTTATCGCCATAAATGTACAGTGTGGTTGTAAGTATATGTACGCAGTACTACTTAATGTTATCTGGGGCTCTTGTATTCGAAACGGTCCGCGACTTTCACCCTATTTACCGCCATGATAGGTATATTACTGATATATTCTGGATATGGACGCTTAATATACGTACGCACCGTTTCGAATAAAAGTGATCCCTGTACTATAGACATATCACGCGGCGCGGCGGGAGCGCACGTTGCTTGGTGGCTCGCGAGAAACTCCTCTAGGATTTTTATAACCTTTTACCCTTTTAGACGACGCGAGCGCACGCGCCCCCGCCGCCCGAGCTTTTGTATTTGGACCGCAACGGCGACGAGACCGCCGGACTGCTTTGGTTATCGTACGGTGGCTTGGTGCTAGTTTCGTCTTGTGTTGTACGCGGATGCGACTCGCTTCGGTGTCTCGGACCAATATCTACCTAACCTTCTTATCGATTGTCGCTTTGTGTGTCAAATACGTGCGAATTTCTTGTATTCTAAACATATTATGTACCTAATTGATTAAATCTTGTATATCGACCTGTATAATGGTTTTAGATTTATCCTGGAGTTTTCTGAGCTGACGAGGATCGACCAAGAGCGGGTCGGCGCGGCGTGGAGCGCCGTCGGTTGTGTCCAAGTTGTTAGTTAGGGTGCGGGAGCCGCGCGGCCGCGCCGGCGCCGCCAGAGGCTGGGTCGTTATCGTATTACACATTTATTTTTATAATGGCGGGCCAGTGTGATATCTATACTATGAAATGGATAAATAAATATGTATGATCTGTAAAAATGCTTATCACAGTCTTTTATTTTACCAACCCCGCTCCTTACAAGAGAAAATATCTATATTTTGTCCGGATTTAACTCAGAAACTACAGGACGGAAAGAGAAAATTGTCAATTTCTATTGTAGTTGTATTTTATATGGTCGTAAAGTACTTAGTCGCAAACTAGGTAATATCATTGAACTATTTTCCTCCATTCATGGTCGATCATCACGCAAAGTTTGCCCCTAGTGGAATTCCAACTCGCATCCATATAATCGAATGCGAATCCGCAACAAATAAAAAAAATATCCTAGTAGCAATCCCAGATCAATTTTGTTCAAACCAATTTTCGTTTGAAGTTTTTGTTAAATTGTTCTATAGTTCCCATTTTTTATTTACAATTTGTCTAATCTATAGGTTCAAGTTAGAGGGATACCTACCAAATTTCAACCATACAGTACCCTTGGTCTTCGAGAAATGGCTGTGACATACAGGCGGAAGGATGGACATGACGAAATTATAAGGGTCCTACTCATATTCCTTTAGTTTATTGCTTTATAAATAATATGTCATAGTTACTTCACGCACCTCCCCCTATGGCCAATCACAATGCCGCGGGAGGCCCTCGGGAACAATGGTGGGGTTACGCACACGGTTATGGGTTATGGATTTCGGAAATCCTAGATATCCCTAGACTATTGGACGTAGTAAAAGAAGCAAATGAAGCGATATCACAAACTGTATTTCTCAAGACGGACAAGGGGCTATATTCGAAGTTTTAAATAGGGATCTCCCTGTTTCGTACAGGATCGCTCACGCGTCAAGTTGAATTTTAAATCTAGCTGCTTAAAGTTCACGCAACGCGTGAGCGATCCTATAGAGCACAGGGAGATCCCTATTGAAAGACTTCGAATATAGCCCCAGACTTACAAAGCGCGTCAGTCAAAGTAGATGCCGTAGACGACGGCGCAGGCGTGCAGCTGCGGGTTCTCGAAGGTTCGCGCCGCGAAGCCGTCGCGCTCGTGGTCCCACAGGAACGCGTGCGATGCGTGCAGGCCCTGCTGGCGCCGCTGCGAGATCGTCACGCACACTATCAACCTGTACCTGCGGCGGAATACAATACAATACAATACAATATACTTTTCACTTCTCATGCTCTTAAAATGTTACTTTAGTCTCTGCACATCGGGACTAAAGCTCTTTTTTAGTCTCTAGGGACTAAAGTAAATTTTTTTTAATTGACATTGGAAACCCGCCTAAACAGCCAACCACAGAGTTTGTGAAAGGAGGATTATTCCCATTTCTAGGGCGTGAAAAAACGATTTAATTTCGTGAAACACGATTTAATGATTACGAATACCTATGAATCTTGTTTTATTTAAAGTGAATACATTTAATAATGCATGACCCAATTAGTTTTAAAATATTTTGAATCTGTTGGCTAAATATCATTCAAAACGTCACGTGATAAAAAAACAGGTCAAGTGCGAGTTGGACTCGCGCACCGAGGGTTCCGTACCTACAAACTTGATGATGCAAATTTAACAATACAAACTTATTATTTGCGGTTGCTGAAGTAGACACGGCTACTGCGCCAACCGCAAATGATAAGTTTGTATTAGTAAATTGGATTGTATTTTTGCAGCAAAATATATAATATTTATGGTTATCAGATTTTTTCCTGTACGTGTCCTGTAAGACCTTGCTTCTGGCCAAATTTCATGATTCTAGGTCATCGGGAAGTAGCCGGTTATCTACTTTGTTATAATAAATATCGTAATTTTGTATGGAACTTCGTTTTTTTTCCTCGCATTCGAAGTGAAAAGCAGAGTGTTTAACGCGTGACTAAACAACCACAATGACACTCGAACTATAGCGACCCTCGCTCCGCTCGGGTGGCTAAACATCTCGTGTCATAATGGCTTGTTTTAGTCCCTTGATAAACAATCTACTATTATTGAACACCACACAATCAAGGAACAGTAGACATTATGTAATTACACAAAAAGGTATGGCATACAGCAGGCGGAATGCGAATTGGGTATGGGTGAAAAATTACAAGGTACACGAATTAATTATTTTTGAACTGGAATAACACAAGGGCGTATCCGTCATGGGGGTCATGATGCTCCCTGGGCAGGCCTAGGTGGACCGCTGTTACCCCTAACGCGAAAAGGGGGGTATAATAACTCGAATTTGGACGATGTGACCCCCCTGAGTCAAAAGCTGGATCCGCCCTTTCAATAACATTCCGTATATATATATAGAGAGAGGAAAAAATCGCAGAATTTTCCGTGCGTAAAAAATAAAATTGTTTTGGTGGCATCCCGGCTTCACCTTTCTTTAGTGAGCAGTTATACCGCCAGATCCATACTAAATATTATAAATGCGAAAGTAACTCTGTCTGTCTGTCTGTTACCTCTTCACGCTTCAACCACTGGACCGATTTGGATGAAATTTGGTGTGGAGATAGTTGGAGTCCCGGCTACTTTGTATCCCGGAAAAGGGCATAGTTCCCGCGGGAGCGCGATAACCAAATTCCACGCGGGCGAAGAAGCTAGTAATTTATATTTTTTACGCGCAATCTACGGCACGGAAAATTCTGAGATTTTTTTCTCCTGATACGGAATGTTATTCCTGTTTAAAGATAAATAAATCAAGCACGTTGTAGTTTTTCACCCATACCCAATTACATTGATAATTTGATATCAATTCACTGTGGAAATAACATAAAATAGCGTCGTCATATTCTATTGGGGATAGGTACCTATCCCCAATAGAATATTCGCTAAATAGGGAGATATTTTATAAATATCTATTAGCACCACCACCACAACAGCCTATTTAAGTCCCACTGCTGGGCACATGCCTCCTCTTACTTATCACGAGAGCGCTAAGTATATAATATCAATTACACAATTGATTAATATTCATATTTTGTTTTTAACCATTGAGCCGTGGTGGTCTAGTGGTTCGACCTACCGCTTCTCATGCAGGGTCGCGAGTTAAGTTTAGGGACTTATGTGCGAATTTAAATTTGAATTTACTACTGAGCTTTTCGGTGAAGGAAAACATCGCGAGGAAACCTGCATGCATCTGCGAAGTAATTCAAAGATGTGTGTGAAGTCCCCAATCCGCAATGGGCCCGCGTGGGGACTAGGTATAGCCCAAACCCTCTCGTGATGAGAGGAGGCCTGTGCCCAGCAGTGGGACGCAAATAGGCTGTAGTAGTAGGTAGTAGTAGTTTGTTACATTATGTATTTAATTTGTTACTTGTGCACATCTTTAGTACCCACATAAGATCGCCTACCAACCTAGTTTGCTTTCGTCATCTCCACTATCTAAAGATTGTCTAGAAGACATCGCTATTAAACGATAAGACCGCCTGATGTGTGCCATACTTTTTGTGTATTTACCCACGTTTATGTATGTAGGTACTGCTCCTTGAATATGTGGTGTTCAACAAAGTGTAGGTAGGTATATTGTATTGTATTCTGATAGAATCTTCGAGAGATAGGTACACGGATTTAGGGAGCTACACGGGTATGGCCGATATGGGAAAACTTCCGAAAAAGGCTCCAGATGGAAGGTTTTTAGGGTATTACTTAGTTGGAGTTGCACGATAGAATATAGGTAAGTAAGTAGGTACATAAGTTACGACGTTACCACGTAATTAATTAGCTCTTTCTCTAATTACAGGCACTTACTTTACGTTTCACTAATATGTAACCAACAGGACAAGTGGACTGTTCTATAATCATTATTTCTTTTTTCCCATTTTACAAACACAGCAATAACAGACGGTTAGAAGCGACGCGAAGCCTACAATTGTTGTTATCGGGCACATAGTAGATAAATTTCACAAGTAGGTACCTTAATTATCATTTTTTTATTTACATTTTTAGTGAGGACATCAAAAAAGTGTCAAAATAATTTTTTTTTTTTTTTTTTTTCCATTTATCCCAGAGGGGAAAGGCAAAGGCCGTAGCCATGCAGCCATCGTCATATTTGGGAATGTCCTGATCAGTATTCAATAAGGCCGGAGCCACTTCTTTGGTAGATTTTTGTCATGTCCATGTTATTCAGGCTGAAGCCACTTCTGAGGTATATTTTCGTCAATTCAATTTTTTTTTTCAAGGCCGAGGCCAATTCTTACATATCCTTGTTGTTTTGTTTTTCAAATCCAGTATTTGTAATTCTCATAATTCTATATCACATGAGGCGACAAATTCATATAGTGCCTTATAAGTGTCTGTATTCTTCAAAATTTCTTGAATATCGCGCGGGATGCGATCTCTCGTTTGGTAAATGTTCAACAAAGAGTTTGCCAATAGCAATCTTTGTATACTATGAGCCGAACAATCAAAAAATATGTGGTTGAGGGTCTGATCTTCTCCTGTATCACAATTTGAGCATATAGATGATGCAATTATGCGCATTCTATTCAGATGGGAATTGAAGCGGCAATGTCCAAGGCGCAGTCGAGTGATGGTGGTATAAAATTTTCTGCTATGATTTTCCTTCGACCTCGTAAACCATGGTTGGTTACCGATGGTGTCATTAATTTTGGCATACCAATTGCCCTTTTTTGTAAGAGTTATCTGCCAGTCGTTGAACCATTCTTGCTTCATTTGGACTTTGATTAGTGGCAAGAAATCTGAGTAGGGTATGGCAATATTCCTTGTGACAGTGACAGATGATATGGCATTGTTGAGGTTAGAATTCGTTATTGCTCTGGCTAGCGAATCTGCGCTTTCGTTACCCAATACACCAATGTGTGCTGGAACCCACATAAGAATGATGCTAACATTAGATGCAGTGCATAGCCTGAAGTACAATTGTTTGATTTTATAAATAATATAGTTGCAGCCAGAATCAAATCTATTATTTTGGAGAGAGAGAAGGCAACTCATGCTGTCAGTTAAGATAAGCCACTGCGTACAATCTGTAATATGCTCTTCAATATACTGGAGCGCAGCAAGAATGGCCAAGCACTCCGCAGAGAAAATGGTCATCTGTTCTGGAAGTTTGACGCCATGCCCAGTTTTCAGGTGAGGTATGTAAAAAGCCATTGAAACATTATTATCCTTCTTGGACCCATCTGTATAAATGTGTTTATAATGAGGATATGCATTCAGTTTTTCGTAAAATTCTTCCTTGATTTTTAGTTCAGGGTGAATCCTGATATCTATGTCGCAAAACCACTCATGGTAACTTCCTGTGTAGCATATCCAAGTATTATTAATTTTGTTTATAGCATTCTGCTGATTCAACTCTACAATATTTGAGAAATCATGAAGTAAATAGGGAGTTTTGGAAGATCCCGAAGGAGTGTAAATTCTATGATAAAAATCCAATTTTTTAAATAAAGGATGAGATGACATGGAAAGGAGTTTTAACAAAAACTTGTTCTTTAAATATTTAAACCTAATGTTTAAGGGGGGAATGTTGCATTCAACTTCTAAGGAGTTTATAGGTGAAGTTTTCATAGCTCCAGTAATACATCGCATATTGTGATTTTGCAACACTTCAAACTTGCGAACTAGTTTAGAATCAGACCCAAATGTTATAAAACCATATTCAAAATGACTTCTTACAATTGATTTGTAAAGCATTAATAAAATTTTGGGATCAATGCTTGATAAAGATTTGATGATGTTAAAAGCTTTTAAAGCTCTGCCCAACAGATAATCTACATAACTATTCCAAGAAAGATTTCTTGTAAAAATTACACCTAAGAATTTAACTTCACTGCTAACAGGTAAATTAACATTATTATATACAATATTTACAGCAGAATCAGATCCACCAAACACTACAACTTTAGATTTTTCAGGACTTATATCTAGATTTAAATAGCTAAAATAGTTATTTAGATTGAAAAGAGCACAGTTTATTACATGAGAAACTTGTTGTATATTAGATCCAGAGAAGTAAACTACTAAATCATCTGCAAATTGCAGATTACTAACTTTAGTGCCTAATATGCTATTTAGTTTATGTATATACAAAATGTATAACAATGGGGACAAGATGCCCCCCTGACATACACCTTTGTATGAAAAACGAGGTCCCACTATAGTATTATTTAATTTAACATAAACTTCCCGACCATGTAAAAAATTAAATATCCAATTTATTATTTTTCCAGGTATCCCAATAGAAAGAAGTTCACTAGCAAGCACATGATGGTTTATATTATTAAAAGCACCAACTATATCAAAAAAGACTCCTACAAAAACATTGTTATTGTTGAGTGAGTCAAAAATATCTAGCTGAAGATGTGCTATACTTTCTCTGCAGGATTTACCCCTACGAAAACCAAACTGATTAGAAGGAAGAAGACAGTTACTTTCAATGAAAAATTCAAGCCTTTGCTTAAGAAGCTGTTCAAAAATTTTACCCATACAAGAAGTTAGAGCTATTGGGCGGTATGAATTTGCTTTTGTTTTATCCTTATTTGGTTTTAAAACAGGAATCAAACAATCCTTCTTCCATTCTAAAGGTATAACTGAGCTAGACCAAAGTAAATTATACACTTGTAAAATTGTAGCCTTAACTTTATCGGTTGTATTTTTTAACATTTTGTAAGGAATACCATCTAAACCAAAAGCTGTATCTCTACGGGATTTTACTGCATATTTAAATTCTTGTAAATTAAATGGTGAAGTTAAAAATATGTGACTATTTTCTAAATTATTGTAGATATTGTTTAATGGGGCCTCTACAGTATCAGGGGTGTATTTTTTAAGAAACTCAAAAATCCAATTGGTATACAAATGTTTGTTAGGTACAGAACATCCACTGAATCTCCTAACTATTCTCCATATTCGAGAAATGGGAGTGCAACGATTTAGTGATTCACATAAAGAAAGCCAACTAGAATTTCTTTCTTGTTTCAAAACAAGTTTTTTAAAAGCCTGTAATTTTTTAAATTTGAGAAAACTTTCCTCTGACAAAGCTTGTTTAAATTCTATAAAAGCTTTTTTACACTCTTCTACAGCCTTTGTACATTTGCTATTCCACCATGGAAGAGGTAGGCGTTTTTTGTAAGAGTGATTTATTCTAGGTGGAACAGGATTAGAATATGTTGACCGAACCGGAACTGAGAGTTCCAGGGCCCTTTTTAACAGCTCTACTAATTCTAAATAGCTGGATAAAGGATCCTGTTCATTAATATGAAAATTTTGCAATAATTGTTCAACAATTAGACTATACTTTTCCCAGTCTACTAGACGAAAATTAAAATGAGAAGGAGAGGAAAAACATTCTGCATTCAAGGCATTTCTATTACTAATTTGTATTTTTGTGATTACAGGTAAATGATAGCTCCCTAATGGATCATCATAAACTGACCACTGACAGTTCAGCGCCAAAGAAGGAGAAACCATTGTTAGATCCAGAGCGTTTCTTTGCCATCTGTTGGAGCCAACAGTAGTCAGCTGACCATCATTTAACAATACCAGAAAATTGTCATCAATAGATTCAATGATGTCACGACCACGCGCATCAATAGAGCTGCAGCCCCAAGCCGTGTGTCGCGCATTAAAATCACCAGCAATCAGAAAAGGACCTGGGATGGTTTTAATTAAGTTATCAAATTTCGATTTAGTAAATGATGGATCACAATTTCCTGGACTATACAGTGAAACAAGAGAGAGTTCAGTACTACCGACCTGTAATCGTACAGCTAAATTTTGAATAGAATCATCAAAGTAAGTATTTATTATAGAATATTGTAAGCTACTATCAATTAAAATGGCGACGCCATTGTGACGACTGCCAGAATCTAATCTAATGATATTGTATCCTTTAATATTGAACTTAATGTGAGGTTTAAGCCAAGTTTCACATAACAAGGCTACATGTATGTCATTCTCTTTTAAAAACTGTGTTAATAGATATCTGTGGGCAGGCAGACTCTGTGCATTCCATTGTATTACATTAAGGTAATCCATAAAGAGATGGGAATTTAAATATTTGTTTTCTTTGTTTTATTGATCGTTTCCAAAAGAGTATCTTTAATGCTTTGTGTACAAATTGATAATTCGTTGCTTTTGTTTAGACTAATTAACTTCACTACTGACTCTACAACCATACTTAGAATTTGCTCAGAATTTAATAGTGAAGCAAGTAAGTCAGTGGGGTTTTGTCGTAAAGGAGGAAATGATTTCTCATTCAAGACGAAAGCGTAACTCTTGTTTTGAGCTTTTTCTTTGTTCAATTCTATTTTCTCTTTTTTTACAGGGCATTGGGCAGATATAGCTACATGATTACCCTTGCAATGGCAGCAAGTGGCATCCTTCGAAGATGTTTTGCAGTCTTTATAGTTATGCGACTCACCACAAATGGAGCAGCGTTCTGAATTCTTACAGAATTTGGCTATGTGTCCATACCTCAAGCATTTCAGGCACTGCTTCACCGGCGGGATGTACGGGCGCAGCTCGAACCGCCAGCTGTTTAAGTCCACACTTTCTGGCAGGGTAGGGCATGAAAAAGTTATTGACACTGTTTTTGTTGGTTCCATTATCATTTGTCCTCTGTCATTTTTTACTCTCCGCATAAATCGCCTTATACAAACGATGTTTTTTGTTGAGGTCAAGGCCGCATAAATCTGCTCGTTGGACAATTCAGTGGGCACATGTGTGATGACACCAGTCACCTCGCTGGCCGCTGCCGGGATGGACGCCGCCAAACTGAAACCCTGAAGAAACTTTTTATTTGTTAATGCCGCATTTGCGAGGCCAGGCCGCTCAAACACAACACCTATTTTGTATTTATTAATGCGTTGTAGCTGCTTCACTCCTTTATTATAACGCTTCAGATTATTCGCTAGCGACATCATATCTCTATTTCCAATTGGTTTGTCAGGAATTGTACTCTCCATAAACACCACATACTCAAAATTACCCCCATCTTCAGGGTAAAATCGAACATAGTTAGCGATTTTAAATACCTCATATTTATTTTTTACCGTCTCCAGAGATTTAACAGAGCCATAGTCCAAGCTACCATCATCAGACTCGGTACCCAGAACCTCAGCCTCAGCCTCAACATCCTTTTTTTTGCGCTTTTTCCCCATTCTTCTTTACTACTTCACTTTACTTTATCACTTCTGCTATTAGATGAACTTTTTACAACAAATATATACAAATTTATGAGTTTATAGTGAGTTTTATTATTTCACTCTCAAAAAAGCCGCCTCTTCGTCAAACGTTCCCGCGCTTTTCCTCTGTCAAAATAATCTTACCTGTCGTAGTTTTCTTCTTTGACTGCGTTGCGTATGGACTCTGCCAGGCTGGCGCAGAGTTCTGGGACGAGTTTCTCGCTGTATTCGACCTCTTCGAGTTCCGAATCCAGTATCCGCTTCAGTATTTTCTCGACGACTTCCACGTTGAAGCGTTTCCTCGGGTTGAGCTGGTACGTCGGCTGATAGATACGGACCTGTTTGGGCACGGACGCCGGCTGAGTATTGGCCATTGTGTTTGATCGATAACTTGGCTTTTCAAGCTATCGAGCGTTAGAAACGACCAAATATAAATAAATACCTATAGGGTACAAAAGCTAAACGTCGCCTTCTGTGACTTTCACAACCATCACTACATACGTCCCATCTGATGGGCAGTTGGGCAGGGCATGGGTCTCCTCCCATCTATAGAGGATCTGGACTATAGACTAACCTAAACCTAACGGATTGGCGACTTCATAGATATCCTTTAATTTACTTCATAAGTAGATGCGTGTGGGTCTCCTCCCGATATTTTTCTTCATAGAAAAGGTCAATGTTATTTACAATTTAATTTTGCACACAAAGTTTCAGAACTTATATTGGAAACCAGTTACCCGCAAGAAAGCTGTGATGCGGAGACTGGTAGGCTTAACTGCCCCGCAGGCTCCAAGGTGAAACATGATGACAGCAGTGGTACAATGTTGTATACACAAGGTAGATAACAATACTTACCATTATATCTCAGCTCAGGTGATGACTGATCACTCTTACTCCAATTAAGTATTTTCTTTGAAAAAATTTAGGTTTTTTTCATTATTTCTAGTCCATTGATATTTATGTACATATTTTACTCTTTCATTATTATTTTCTCTGCCAAAATCAAAAAAATATTTCAAAGACGTCACGGCGCTCAAATTGAACTTTAAATCTAGACCTACACCTACTGAAAGTTCGGTTTCAACGCCTTGACGCTTTGACGGAGGGATATAGAAATTCCCTTTCCCTATGTAACGTTTCGAATAGAGCCCAAAGACTACAATATTATATAGAGCCCCTGTAAACGAGGTGCTAGTCGGGTTCGAACCCCCTGGGGCTATAATCGAAGTCTTCGCTTATAGTTTGTAGCCGGCGGTGGGACCAGTGCCTTAAATATGGATCTTCCTGTTCCCTATATAGGATCGCTCAGTCGTCGCGTGAACTTTAAGCAGCTAGATTTAAAGTTTAACTTGACGCGTGAGCGATCCTATAGGGAACAGGGAGATCCCTATTTAAGACTTCGAATATAGCCCCTGGACGACGCCTAACCGCCTCTTCGCAATTCTAGAATTGTATTAGGTATATAGTGTAAAAATTGTACTAACTGGTCTGTTAAGGCTGCGTCTCGGGCCACTTAATCTGCGGAACGAAAATCTTGTATATTCTCTTGACATTTCTAAATATCACTCCTTGTGAATATATTGAAAAACTTTGGCGTAACCGTTGAGACCATCGAGATTTTAGAAAAACATTTTGTAACCTCCCACATGTTTAATTACGCCTCCAACAAGATGGAGCGACGACCTCGTGAAAGTCGCGGGAAACCGGTGGAAGCAAGTAGCACAGGTCCGGTCTGATTGGCGAACCTTGGGGGAGGCCTATGTCCAGCAGTGGACGTCTTTTGGCTGAAATGATGATGATGATGATGATGATGATGATGATGATGATGATGACATGTTTAATTAAAAAAAGTTAGGTATATTATATTATAGCTTTAGTAAGGGTCACGGTTCACGTTCACCACTCTACTTTGCACCGTCGGGCCTTAGGCCGGAACCCCACTGCTGCGCACGGTCCAGCTACGCCACGTGGCAGATACTTCCACAGCAGACTATGGCCACACTAAGCACGGACAACAAAACAGATGCGTCCGTAACGACTGCAGCAGTAACCCCAGTTACTGCTTTAAAATTACCTACGAAAAAAACGACTTAGGTGCGAATTAAAAACAGCTAGTATTTAAAAGTCTAGCAAAAATAATAAAATTAGGATGGTGACCGGAAAATTTACTGATTGCACAGCAAAATAAATAAATAAACAAGTAATTAAAAAAAATAAGTTATTTTTCTGTTCAAATCAGTAACATTGTTGCTAAAATCAGTAAATGTGCGGCTTAAATAATTTACCTTTGTTATTTCTCATTTAAAACACAATATAACGACACACACAATATATTAAAGGCACATAATATATTACAATGAAATTCATATTAACCATCTACTAAACTTATCGTGTTTTATTCAACGTCGAAAACGGGAACATAAAAATAGCAATTTTTTACATGCATTGTTTAGAAACCATTTAAAAAACGAAATAAATAAAACAATTAATATTGTACTAAATAAAAATCAATCTCACATTATAGTTTAAACTATTTAGTTCAACTTACAAGAGTGTAATTGAGTAACAAGCGATTAAACTTCAGCGGCGGGTAGTCAGAGAAACCACCGCCTTAAATGTCACCCACCGGTTCTAAACCAAAAAGAAGAAAGGGTTTTGCCAAAAAAGCCTTGCAGCAGACGCCATATCAACAAAAAAAAGGAGAAAGAGTTACTTTCTTTAGCTACTTTACTTGTAGACATGTTGCATTTGCTCTGTGGTGGAAATCAGCACGGCTCGTCGCCAAACTAGTAAATATAAAAGAGAATTCGTAACGTGACCAATTTTTATCATGTTTTAGCGACAAAGTCATTGCATTGATTGGCAAGGCAATTATAAGTATAGCTGTCGTGAAGATATTTGGATCTGCTTCGCTATGGGAATAATGGTTATTAACATACACGACAATAAGGGAAATAATAATCATGGGCAATTACTCCGAGAAATACGTAGTAACATAAACCTGGTATAAATAGTTTCTACTTGGTCATAGCTGTAATCTCAACACAACCGCTAGGTTCTTGCTTTAGAGGTGCCCGGAAGGGGACGCTATGGCATGACCTTAAACCAC
Organism: Aethes cnicana; assembly: GCA_963971205.1. Classification (NCBI taxonomy): domain Eukaryota; kingdom Metazoa; phylum Arthropoda; class Insecta; order Lepidoptera; family Tortricidae; genus Aethes; species Aethes cnicana. Next base: position 9,282,358 of record OZ020290.1, on the reverse strand, counting down.
GAACTGGGGAAACTGCCGCTTGCGCGGTGTGGCAGTTCTATCCGACACACATGGGAAGCCGCACCCATGGCTCAGACTAGACCTCCACCCGTTTCCTTTAGACCAATCGTGGGTGCAATAGGAGACACCGCTTCTTTGCCCCCGTCCTTCTATGATGCGGCACTCAATAGTCAGACAGCCAGACTCCACGAATGCCTTTATCCTATTGCCGGCAGACCCTCCTCCAATCCCCTTACAGATCGCCCAAGCCTCCAAAAGGTGGTCATGCCGTTCTGAGGACCAACAAGGATGCACCTTCGACGCCAAGGTTTCCCAAGGCCATCGGGTCAACAGAACACGAGGGGGGAATACAATCCCACTGATGGCTGAAGCTTCCTCCAGCCATCGTTACAAATAAGCATCAAACCGCGTTTGAGCCAAGACCACAGCCACGGCCGTAATAGAACATACATAAAGTTCCTCGACCGTATGGTACAGAAGCAAACACTCACCAGTGTATCTTCTCTCACCTCTCGCCAGCCGGCCGGCGGCAACTCATCATCAATCCTGATTTTACCTGCATTTTTCCTCTCCGACCGTCCATATTTTTCCGCTGTCTTATACGCGCTCTTTTTCACCCCATAGACAGCGCTATGACAGGTGACACAGATTATACAGTACAGGTACAACAGTCATAGAGAAGAAAGCATACCAATGAGTTAGTAACACATCGCGTGGATCCGCGACACTCCCCAGGCAAAAGGAGTTGATTTTATTCAATAAGGCTATTAAGATGAGTCAACTAAACTTTAACTGTCTTTACACCATTAGCCTGCAGCTATGATTAAAAAACACAAGCTCTAACCATCTATACATAACCCGTCAACCCGCAGCTCTTTAATCACAAACTCTGGTCCAGTACGTCATTGCGGAAGACTGTCGTTACGGTTCCATTGAGGTGCATTTATATTAGGTACTCTTTACTAGTAGGACTCTTAGACTACTTCAGTAGGAAGAAGGTGCACTTAGTCTGGATTTTCTCTTTATATCTATGATTATCTATTCATCAAACAAGTCCAAAGTGTTAAGTCTCAGAAGAAGATTACGCCACTTCAGAACTAGTAAACAGGATAGGTTGCAAGTTGTAACACAAAACAAATACTCGACGGTTGAAAGTCTTGAAGCAGATTCACAACTCAGGAACATTTTTCTCAGCACGCGCGAATTCTTCTGCTGCCGAGGGGACTTCTGCTCTTTATCATACCCGCAGTAAGTAGGTGCCTACCTACTGCCTAAATGACAAAGGTATCCAATTCTGGCATATTATGATGTCGCGCTGCGGTGTAATTTCGTTACTGACAAATTGAGTAAATTAATATAGGTATATACCTAACAAAAGGCCAGTTATAAAAGTATTTTTCCATCTAAAACTCCCGTGCCATTTTATCCACACCATATTTCAAATCATCAAGCTATAACATAGCGGGGATTTTTATCATCTCCAATTCATGTGAAGTATCCACTGTATCTCGTGTGACTATTTCATAAACTTCTGTTTAATGCATGGTTTCTCCAGAGCCACGTCAGTCATCCCAAGTCGCCGTCATCTTCAGTCACTTTCCTCCTGACTCGGAACAATATAGAATCCAGAGCCTCCCCAGCGAAATAAAAAAAAGAGAAAAAAAATTTTTCTTCAGGAATTATACCTTAACCGAAATACTTCCGTTCTTTCTGCGATTCTAGTTTCTTTAGTATACCTATTTTCATTTTTCAAATACCAGATTTGATATGCAGGTATATTATTTTATTGTAGTATTGCTTTTTTTTTTTTTTAATCGCCTTGGTCTCGAGTCCATTAGTCCAAATCTCAACCTTATTATTTATTCCATAAAGGTTTGAGAATCCCGGCTGGTGCATCTGCTGTATTCCTTTTCTTACAGCCAAAAGTCTATAGAGTCATAAGTGTCATTACACTGCGGTGCCACTGTAATCATAATTAGGTGATAAATTAATTTATCAATTCTTGACCACAATTCTTATAACACGAAATAAATTAGCTGCTCATTTTCTAAACTTCATATGATATTCACTGAGCTACAGATTCTGGATTTGGTTACCTTGCTCATATGTTATATGCCGAAAACACAACACTTCTAACACTTGTTTGTATCCATATTGAACTATATTGCATAAATGTCCACAGGCAATCTCACCCCACTTGATTTACCCTCATTACACACCCAGACACTCACATCACCTCAATTTAACACTTTAGTTTAAATTCAGCTTTGTCAATCCAAATATTATTACTTTTTCTTGTCCTAGTTTATGGCTTACTAATTAAGCACATCACAGTACATATTTAAAATACTTTAACACTTAAGTACTTAAATCCCACTACACTGGCACTGGCACGTTTTACACAAGTTCATAACTAAATAATTTATGCCCAGGATATCTCTAGAACAACCCAGGTTTTACTATGTATTGTGTCGCCAAGTAAACTCGGTTTTGAGAATATAGATATCGATGTATACCAAATGTTAGGTGGCACTGGATCCACTCATAATATTCATATACTTTCAAATTATCTTCTTGAAATTAGCTATAATGGTGTGTAGAGAATGAGTAGATAGGTCCTGAAGGGTTAACCAAATAAACCAATAAAAAAAATAGTATTCAGCGACCTATTCTTTTCTTTTCTCATCCATATAGAAAGGTTATTACTTCCCTGAATTGAGTAGATAAGAAATCATTCCAGTCAGGTTCCAATTCTGATTCTTAACGGTTGTAAGACTTACTTAACACAGTTGTAAAGCTTAAATCCACATTAATTAGTACCTTAATGATTTCCAGTACCATTATTTATTTATTATGAAATGAATGTACCATGTTCAGCACTAGATTTTAAATGACTCTTCATAACATTTATGATTTTATGTAGAAAGTTACATGTACCCAAATGGATACACATATTTACTTTAAAGAAGAACTAGAACTGATAAATTCAAGATACTCATGATATTGAAGCTAAAATAATCTCTAAAATGTTTACCGTTAGTATGTCTTTCTGCTTAAATCCCTAGGATTATTATAAAAATCCTGCATTGGACAGATCACAATACTACTCAATTTGTGTAGATAGCACATAAATGTAGAATAAGTTTTAGATGTAAGTATTGCTACACCCTAGTAGGGACCATGTGTGTACATAACTCATGGTTGCAAATAAATAAATATGGATATGAATATGTGCCAAACCAAATCAATATTTCTAGATGAATTTAATGTTTACTTACAACAAATAAGGTGACAACCAATAAATGGTTGAAAATACATCATCTCATACTATTTATTAAGATGTAATAGCTAAACACTAAAAGAGATAATCAACCTGGGTATACAGATAATATCCTTTAACCTTATATCAGCAAAGGTCACTGCCAGACTACTGACTTGAAACCGATAATAGTAGAGAAATATATATTAATATATTTTGTAAACCTCTCCTTTATAGGAATGTTACCATCTAGAATATCTGAAATCTATAAGATACTGTGATAACTATTCTATATAAATTAATGGCCTCTGGCTCTGTCTTCGACACTTCGCCAATTACTGCGATAACTTCAAAAACTTCTTTTTAAATATAAAGGAACAAACTAAATTAAGTCTTATTATTACTCTCTCTTCACACTGTGGCAGCTGACCACATATACAAAGCACAGATAGCAAGTGATTATCTGTTACATTTTCAAACTAAGGTAGGAATTTAAGTAGAATCTTATAAATGACACCAGTAGTAAAACCAAAGTTATGTTCTGAATAAAACAAGATATACTCAAGATGTAATTTTTAATATTAAATTAAGGCTTAAGAAAGCACTCCAGAAGTATTAAGGAGTATGTCGTTTCGGATTCAGGCTTCTGTCTGGCCTTCGTTCACTACTCCTCTATTCCACTGCTGATCTCAACGTCTCAGAATATCTTGCACTTATTTTGTTCTGTAGTTTCTTATTTCTTCTTCTTCTATAAGTCTCGATTGTTAAATAAGATACAATCCTGTTCTCTTCTGTTGAAAGTACATCGCCATTGGATCTCAGATTTAAGGCTCCATTCTTTGTGATAGCTCGCTGTTATGTAGAATAAGTATGTGCAACTTGAGTATCCTAATGTAACCTCACAATGACCGTAACTTAGATCGAAGCTGGACTTCACCATTATAAAGATTTGTAAGACCATTCCATGGTAGCTTTGAGACCGTAGCCTTCGGTATAGGCATTATTCAACACAGCTTTCATTCTCGGTCCTATTATAACTTTGAGCTGCCTCTTTAAAGGCTCATAAAACTGCATTCTACACGTAATTTCTGTATTGCAATGACCGTCTCTAAACACTTGTGACTTCTAAGGAATTTAACACATTATCGAGGAATTATTCCCTCTTTGATACATAGCTGCCCGTGATACATACTGTGCATATCACTTTAACCCAAATAAACTATAAATTTATAATAATATCGAAAGTTTAACAAAGTTTAAAGGTAATAAATGCGGACTTTATTAGGTGTAAATAAACAAAAGCGAAATCCACAGATTACTAATATGTAAGCGTCTGACGTTTCATGTTTTATGACTCGTTTACATGCACGGCGTTCAAAATTACATTCACGAGCACGTTCACGAGCCCGGGCAAGCGCGTATAAACGTGTAGCATTAAATACCAGCATAACTGCCACAATTTTCAATAAACATGTAATGAACGTTAATTTAAGCCCTGACCGAATAAAATATGGCAGTCAACGAAAACATTAATACGATTCATTTATTAATGCAAGTCGTACCATGTAATATTGAAGCAGAAGATTGAATCGAACCGTTGCGCTGGGTAAACAGTGCTAGTATTTGAATAAAAAAAAAAAATACATTAAACAAATCCATTCTATAAATACTTTATTGCTTCCACTCTATGCAGTTGGTGGGTTTCAACCTTTCGCCAGTTGGGTCACAGAGCCCACGCCTCCGCAGTCCACCGCTGACGCAAACTCAACCCAACGCAGTTGCCGCTCGCCTCATCAAACTCGAATTCGAGTTGACAAGTGTGTGTAGACGGCACTCTAATTTTACTTGAAACTATAATGCTTATACTGTCTTGAAGAAAATAAAACAAAACAAACTTTATTCGTTGCCAAAGGTATTATATTTATCTATAAATATTGCATTTTTGAGAAACCTCAAAAAAACCGACTCGCTGAAAAAAACCAGTTTCATTATTCACCAGCATCATTTCTTTATTAAGTCAGGGATACCAGAAGTCATTGGATCGTACTTATTGTAAGCATATGCCTTATGAAATAATACTGCACATACAACAATTACTCATTTCTAATAAAAATGTAAAGTAGATTACCGTAAAAATTTGGGTATATTACCGAATCGTAAGCGCAAACGCGCAAACTTTATTTCAAAATTGACACTACTTGCTCCAGACGTACCTATAACTTCCATGATTAGAAAATGATGTGGAGCAGTGTGACCACAACTTATGGTACGAGCACGAGCACGCGCGTGTGAACGTACCGTTAAGTCCGCCGTGAAAAGTGTGTGGAGGCGGCCTTCGTGTACTGTCAGTTTTTAAAGAAAACAAGCGGCGGCGTCCTAGCTCTATGAAATGTAAAATAAAACGTTCCAAAAAATTTTAAAACCAAGTCGTTCAGCTTGACTGATATTCAATTCCGTGGCAGACTACGGAGCTCGATCGATACGAAATTTGTGCGTCGAATTCCGGTCAGCGACGGAATACGGAGTATAAAACATGACGAAGATAAATGCAATGAATTATTTTCGACCGAAATTCATGTCAGCAGGCACGGCAGGCTAATAATCGAAATTTGAGAGCAAACAAAACTCATTTAATGTTTAAGATTGTTTACCCTCTCACTTTATTATTATGTATGTACCGCGAGATAGAAAGCATATTTAGTTTCAACTAAATGGTTGACTATTTATAAATAAAGAACAAAAAAAATGCATGAAAGAACTAGAACAGGGTATTTTCTTTAGTGCGTTACGACAACGACTATATAAAGTAGATTCATATCAACAGCATCTCCACCATTTTATTGTCGTGAAGATATTTGGATCTGCTTCGCTATGGGAATAATGGTTATTAACATACACGACAATAAGGGAAATAATAATCATGGGCAATTACTCCGAGAAATACGTAGTAACATAAACCTGGTATAAATAGTTTCTACTTGGTCATAGCTGTAATCTCAACACAACCGCTAGGTTCTTGCTTTAGAGGTGCCCGGAAGCGGAAGGGGACGCTATGGCATGACCTTAAACCACGAACTGGGGAAACTGCCGCTTGCGCGGTGTGGCAGTTCTATCCGACACACATGGGAAGCCGCACCCATGGCTCAGACTAGACCTCCACCCGTTTCCTTTAGACCAATCGTGGGTGCAATAGGAGACACCGCTTCTTTGCCCCCGTCCTTCTATGATGCGGCACTCAATAGTCAGACAGCCAGACTCCACGAATGCCTTTATCCTATTGCCGGCAGACCCTCCTCCAATCCCCTTACAGATCGCCCAAGCCTCCAAAAGGTGGTCATGCCGTTCTGAGGACCAACAAGGATGCACCTTCGACGCCAAGGTTTCCCAAGGCCATCGGGTCAACAGAACACGAGGGGGGAATACAATCCCACTGATGGCTGAAGCTTCCTCCAGCCATCGTTACAAATAAGCATCAAACCGCGTTTGAGCCAAGACCACAGCCACGGCCGTAATAGAACATACATAAAGTTCCTCGACCGTATGGTACAGAAGCAAACACTCACCAGTGTATCTTCTCTCACCTCTCGCCAGCCGGCCGGCGGCAACTCATCATCAATCCTGATTTTACCTGCATTTTTCCTCTCCGACCGTCCATATTTTTCCGCTGTCTTATACGCGCTCTTTTTCACCCCATAGACAGCGCTATGACAGGTGACACAGATTATACAGTACAGGTACAACAGTCATAGAGAAGAAAGCATACCAATGAGTTAGTAACACATCGCGTGGATCCGCGACAATAGCTTTCAAATTACGTAACACAACATTGTAAGTATTCTTGTTTGAGCAAATGAATGAATAATACTATGTTATCTCCTAGAGGGCGGGGCCAGTAGCCCTTCGATCCGACTCTGTGTTCCACATAGGCGGGTCATCGGGTGCAACTGATTGCTTTTGGGTTTGCATGCCTTCCGGCTCCGGCCCGATGTGTGCACGCGCGTGCCGCCGCAGCAGCCCCCGACCCTCGAACCGCACCCCACAGATGGCACAGCAAAGCGAATCACACAGGCAGTGAATGTGGACACGTAACCTGTCCTTGTCTTTAAACTGTTCCCGACAAGCATCGCACGTGTACGATTCGTGTTTGTTTTTCCTGTGTTGATAAAGAGCACCAGTGGATGCAAATCGTTTCATACATACTAGGCATTGATATGGTCTCTCCCCTGTATGGAGTCTCTTGTGATTAGTCAGACACTGTTTTTGTCTGAACAGGTGCATACATATGTCACATTTATACAACCTTGTAACTTTTCTTTTTGTAGGATTATATCTTTGCCTATTTTTACAATTTTTACTGTGAGCAGCTGCATAGCGCTTACGCGCAAACCCTCTCAGACATATGTTACATTTGTACGGCTTCTCTCCCGTGTGAATTCGTTCGTGTTCAATTAATCGGGACAATTTAGCAACCTGCTTGTTACAATATTTACATTTCAACTGTGCTTGCCTTTCATGCTTCCCAGTATGTTTTTCTAAAAAATATCTACATTTAAACGTTTTCAAGCAAATTTCGCATTTGTATAACCGTTTCGCATCTGCATTTAGTGTATCCTTTTGTGAAATTTGATTGTAAATCTCAATTGATTTATGATTTTCCATATGTTGCACCCAATTTGCTTTATATAGAAATTGTTTCTTACAAATTTTACATTGATTAGTATTTGTTCCGATATGGATTTGTAGGTGTCTAACTAAAAATTTGAAGCTTGTAAATGTTCTCAAGCAAATTTCACATTCAACACTCTTTTTTTTGTTCTTTTTGAGGCTATGAGAAATATTTGGATTCGAACTCTGCTTTTGTGCAAATTGTTCTTGCATTCCACCATTGCAGTAAACATCACTCTCAGTGCAGACTTTTGGCTTTGTTTCAATTTCATTCTTGTCTTGACTTATTGCACTATCACTGAATACTGCACTGTGTGCTTGTTTCTTTTTGTAGTCTGGAAGGGGCTCGAGCCTCACCGAACAAGTCCTGAGCCCCACACCAGGATGGGAGTTTTTGAAGCGACCCCAGGGCTCCGTACTTCTGCTTGTCTTCTCAGAATTAATTTCTTTATTCTCTGGTTGGACTGAAACATACAAAGAACTTCTATTTGAGTGACTGCTAAATAGTTTATAACTTTTTATCATCCACATACTATACTACAATCATAAGTAAATCAATATTCTTTGAAATATTTTTTGATTTTGGCAGAAAAATAGTAATAAAAAGAGTAAAATATGTACATAAAAAATTAAATGGGCTAGAAATAATGAAAAACAAACCTAAATTTTTTCAAAGGAATAAGAGCAAGTCATCATCTGAGCTGAGATATAATGGTATTGTTATCTACCTTGTGTATACAACATTGTACCACTGCTGTCATCATGTTTCACCTTGGAGACTGCGGGGCAGTTAAGCCTGCCAGTCTCCACATCACAGCTTTCTTGCGGGTAACTGGTTTCCAATATAAGTTCTGAAACATTTGGCGCTTCTGATGAAATGTGAAACAAGTAGCCTTATTTAAATGCCTGCCATGTATGTATATGAGGATATATCAAAAGACAATAAAGTGTAAGCATAGCAATTTCTGCATTTTTAGTTAAATACTTTTAAGCAGACACTTCAGAAGCAGAAGTCTTAAGCAGACGGCACTTCAGTAGCAACTTTAAACATTTAGGTACTACGTTCATCGTGATATTTTTGCACAGCAACAGCACAACTAACTGTAGGTAAGGTAAGCATAATCTACTTTAGCTCAATTGCAACTCCAGCTGTGATTTGTGTTCACTTATTCAACTAGTTAAAGGGGCCTACTTGGCTGCGAGAAGACCCGGTCGGGCGGCTGAAGCAGCTCTGGGCCAAGCACGAAGTCATCCTTGATCACGTGTCCTGCGTACAAGGCTACCGTACTTTCGCTGTACTGTTCGCCGGGTTCTTCCTTCACAGTATTAAAGCAGGCGCTTGTCTCGCTGGAGTCATATTCGTGTTCCGCCGGCTCCTCCTTCAAGCGTACGCACTGCACGCTCACGCTGCAAACCCTGTACTTTGTCTTGATCTCCTTTTGGTACTCCAGCGGCATGCTCACTCGTTCCCACAGCAGGATCAAGTCAATAATGTCTTACATTTTCTTTTCTTCACGACTTTTGCTGTACTGTACACAAATGACTGATTTTTTTTTAACGTAAACGAAACTTTTTCAGCTTTCATCTCGGCCAGTTTCACTTTAGTTTCTTACCAGTGGTTGTGTTCTGTTATCAGCAAAATGCAGTAGACACGCCATCTAAAATTCTATCGTCTGAAACAGTCTGAAATAGCCGCATAGGCCAATGATGATGCGTGTGTCGAAACGTTCGTGTGACAGCTGAGCCAAGGGCTGCGTTCCGAATCACGCTCAGTGCGCTCACAGCACCTTGCATCTCTTTTCCTCTTAGGAGTCAACTTTCAAGAGGAAAAAGGATGCAAGGTAATGTAAGTGCTCTGAGCGCGATTCGGAACGCAGCCAAGGCTGAGCCGATATCGATGACAGCAGCTGGAACCCAAACGTCAGTCATGTTTGTTATTTACGTCACATGTGCGACAAACTTTGAACTTTATTGCTTGACCGCTACATGCTATATCCAATTATCAATCATTCAATTTATAGCCTTCCCGACCGAAAGGACCGAAATGAAATGGGAATGGAACTGCACTGCTCTGCTTTGCTTTGCTTGTGTTGTGCGTGTCGCGCTTTTTCAATATTGAAAGAAAATTGCTAGCTTCAGTTACATCAATATCAGTGTTGGTTATCAGCTGTGCGATTTTTATGGTGGACATACATAAAATTATGTACTTATGCTTTTGACTTACAAAACACCATGACCCAAAAGACGATAACAAACTTCTTTAAGGCAAAAGTTCATTTAACTCCAGGTCTTGTTAAGGATATGGAGGTAGTAAAAAAGAAGCGTTCCTTAAGTCTTGCAAAGGCGCCGACACCGACGAAATCTCCAAAGAATCGGTTTGAAGATAAGCACGTGATTGATTTGAGTGTGTGGAGCGATGATGACGATTTTTGCACTCCGGCGCAGTCAAGGTCTCGACAAAACTTATCACAAAGCTCGGTGGATAGTGATAAAACCGTGATATACTCGGTGTCTCCAAAGACACCTGTGCAAACTCCAAAGAAAACTCCGCAAAATACTCCAATCACTGCATCTCCTTCTAAAACGAGGATTCTGGGGTCAAAAGACAGATTTTTCTCACCAAATAAAAAACGCAGTGTGAAGAACAGGACACCACTTAAGAGCAGGAAGAACTTAATCAACGAATTTAGTAGAAATGGTGAAGAAACTGAACAATCTCCTTTTGATGAAGATGCAGAGGGTAATGATGATAAAAGTAAGTTTTAGTTTCACTTCTGTTTTTTTCTAAAGAAGATGAATTTTAAGTAACGGTTTTATGGAACCAACAATACCACAGTTAGTTTGTTTTCTTTGATAGCTGTTGCAATATCATAAGATTGATTTTTTTTCAGCTAAATTTTTCTTGATAATGATTAATAAATATTTAGAAGACACTTCACTAAGGCCTTTGTTGGATGAGAAATCGCAAGAACTATTACAAAGCAGTCGGGTTGTAGCCAAGTCAGGAATGAAGCTGGTCTGTAGGCTGTTCTGGCGCAAGGATGGATGGTTCAAGAGACAGGACATCAACAAGATTGTCACCAAAGGTCAAACACCCCTGGATGACCCCAGCCTGAACCTGATGACTCAATCATTGGTGACATGTAATTGGCTCAAACAAGGCAAGTATACTATACAACAATAATTTCAACAAGTGCATTGCTACTGAACTCAGTAAAAAAAGTATTTTAATTTCTCGTATTCTAGACAGCAACAATATGTGTTTTGAAGAACTTTCGCTAATTTTGAAAGCTGAGGAAATGAAGCAAATTTGCAAAGAGTTGAAGCTGAAATTTCAATCAAAACAAGGGGCGGTTGAAGCATTGAGGAGTTTCAGCAGGCGCTCTTCCAACATTGTCAGCTATTTTACACCCAACAAGACCATGGACAATTCTACCAGAGTCTTGCGGATGTAAGTTAAGCCCTACTACTACTAGTACTGCAGCCTATTTGCGTCCCACTGCTGGGCACAGGCCTCCTCTCATCACGAGAGGGTTTGGGCTATAGTCTCCATGCGGGCCCAGTGCGGATTGGGTTAAGCCCTATAAAGTAAGATTTATAGCACACTAGCCTCTTCCCGGACTTCACCCATCTAGAATTAGGTTATTCATTTTCTGGGATAAAGACAAATTTAATCTTAATCAGTGCAGCTGTTTATGCGTGAAGACGTAATAGACAGACAGAGTTCCTTTCGTTTCGTTTCGTTTTCGTGCAGCAGGGATTTGAAAATTGTGTATTAAATTAATGTTTATGTCCTGGTAATGAATGATTGTATTTTTGACCTATTTTAACTATTTTAAATTAGAAATAATTTTCTTACATTTAATTTAGTACCTGGGTGACTGAGCTTTTCTCGGGTGAAAATAGCTAAAACCGAGTTTTCTCAGAAATGATACTTAGCTAGATAGATTTATCGCCCCTGTAAAACCCTATATTCCAAATTTTGGTCCAAATCACTAGAGCAGTTTCTGAGATCGCTTGGATAAATAAATAAACATTTAAATATACAAGATAAAGTATAAGATATTTCTATCTTTCATTTTATGTCCATATGACGATTCTAGTCTAAAGCTCAAAGTGGCCTAGCACACTTTGAAGATCCAGTTTAAAAGAATTTTAATGATCTTTTTAACGACTATGGTCATTATAATTATAATTGAAATGTAGTTGATTTTTGCTGTTAAACATGATGAATTCTTTGCATGTTTAGTGAGAAAGTTGCATAAAAAAACAAAATACCATTTTCATTCAACTGATCCTGAAATATTGTCATGATTCAAACTTTTTCTTATCTTGGATCCCAATGGGGGCTATCGCGTGTGAATTTGCCACTAGAGGCGCTAGTGTCGCGTGAGGTCCAATAACATTCAGTTTTCACTGGTTTTGGCGGGCTTCGTGATATAAATCACAATTTCTTTAATTTACCTGTTGAAAAGTGATCTCCTTCGTGAAATTATCGCAAATATGAATTATTTGGCGATGAATGTGAACGCTTGAAAAAAGATTTTTTTTTTCAAATAAAACGAAACTCCACTACATTGCGACATAGCTACTCGATACGATGATAGTTATTTATAATTAATAAACTTAATGAGATTCAAGATTGAAAACTTCGTTTCGGCGCCGATCTTATAAAGTCGCCTTTGACAGCTATACTTCTGGACCTTAGTCAACAGTGGCGCCAACTGGTGAGCAAAGAAACGATAGTCCCCATTGCGATTGGCGCAAGATCGGTCTGCGTGGCTAGCCTTGGGGGAGGCCTATGTGTCAGTGGGCGTCTTTCCGCTGGCATGATGATTATCTTGTAAGACTTCATCAGGCTATTACTTCATCAGGATGAGAGAAAGAGCAGGCCCCTGTTACAAGCTGTCGGAGTTTGCCCGGAGCACCCTCAGCAAGTTGTATGTGCTCATGTACCTCGGCATGGACTACAGTGTCATTCGGGATAAGAAACTAGAGCTGGCACTCATCCAGGACAAGATAAACAAAGAGACCTATCCCGTTGACAGAGATATGGTTCTGGATAATGCGACTGTCGTTTTTGATAATAATGAGGAATTCGAGAGGTAAGGCTGAATAAAGAGTATAGCATCAGTATGTTATTTTGTAATTAATTGGTCAATAGGGATGACGACAGGGTGAAGATATCGAAATTCTAATTGGTCCGTCAGTCAGGTAATAAAAAAATATTAGAAAAGTATTTTTTGTTTTATCAAATTAACAAAGAATGACTAAGTTAAAACGCATTAAAGTTGGAGAGTGGGGGCTAACTAGTAATTACGTCACCGTTAGGTATAAATCGTACCTAACCGTGACGTCACGCGACATTTCAAGCCAATATATCTCCACGTGTCCAATACTTTTCAATAATCTTCCTGATAGACTAAGGAAAAAAAAGTTGTCGTCATCCCTATTTATGGAGAAATTACAAAAAGAAAGGGACATTTGAAAAGAGAAGATTAGTACTTTTACTTTGTCTAGTTGTAGGACCTTAGAAGTTAAAAACAAAGTATAGGAGGGAAATTTTCAATTGTATATCCTTTGCGGAATCTTTAATAGAATTTTGATTAACCGCGTGTATTTTCAGATACATGGCTGCACATAACATTTATGAAGAATTCCTTAGCGAAACCGATTCAGCAGCAAAAGCTAATCTAGTTAAGCATGTTTTCAAGATTTATAAATCGATAAAAAGCGATGAGATGTCCTGGTAAGAATGACCATTATTTATACATACTTTTGCCCATAGCTATGCTCGGTAGCCCATGACTTCTGCACCCAGATAACTTGTGTGCAAGTTTTATGGTTTGCGGGTCAGGCGTGAATAGAAAGTTTATAGAATTAGCTGGGATTGATACAGTATTTTACATGCCAATCCCATCGCAAAACTAATTAGTATCTTTGAACTTTGATTCTAACATCATTACAATAAACTAAATTCCTGTTTCCTCTCAGTTACAAAGCACTTCCCGTGTGGCTACGGAGGTTCACGCCGGCTCAGTTATACATACGGGTCCTCGATGCGGGTATACAGGATTTGAAGAAGGAAAAGACCTCAGAAAGCTATGAGCTAGCTCTGGAGATTCTCACTAGGCTTATCGTACAGACTGCGTTCAGACTACATAAGAAGGCTGGATGGTATGCCGAGAAAGCGCTGATACTGCATAGCCTGCTGCATAGGTGTGATGAGGTATGATCACAGCCTATATTGCAAACCTTTTGCATGTTATATCCATACTAATATTATAAATGCGAAAGGAACTCTGTCTGTCTGTTACCTCTTCACGCTTCAACCGCTGGACCGATTTGGATGAAATTTGGTATGGAGATAGTTGGAGTCCCGGGAAAGGACATAGGCTACTTTTTGTCCCGGAAAAACGCATAGTTCCCGAGGGAACGCGATAACCGAATTCCTCGCCGGCGAAGTCGCGGGCAGAAGCTAGTATTATAAATAAAATAGGAAAGTAACTCTGTCTGACTATTGCCTCCCATAATCCCACAACAGCCTATTTACGACCCACAGCCCACAACTGAGCACATGCCTCATCTCTTGTCCTCTTAAATAGGGTCGAAATCATTTTTTGTAGATAGAAAATGAAAATTTTGCTCATATTTGTTAATTTAATCCATTGCTTGCCCCTGAAAAAATCGCGTGCGTAACCTACAATCGTAGGTTAACCCACTGAAAAAAGCGCATTGGGCAGACAGAGTTACTTTCGCATTTAAAATATTAGTATGGATTAGAGAGAGTGCGCATGTGTTAGGTATGTTGAATGAGCAATTAGAATTAATATAACAATTAACATCAAAATATTCTACTTTTCCTTTTAGGCAGCGGAGGTCCTTCTTGAAGGATTCAAATCTGATTTGTCAGAGGAGGAAAAAGACCTGATGCGTCGCCGAGCCGTCAAGATAGCTCGCCAGACGACGAACAAAATAAGCGACCATTTGAAAGCCGAACTCCTGAACTATGCCAATAAAGATGCTATTCTAGAGAAGAATTTGAGTGCTGACCACGTGGAGAAACAACCTATGGAGTGAGTGTTTTGATGTAATTTTTTTTTGTTATATGTATTAGTCTGTGGGGATATTAGGTTTGCGAGCTGACTTCCTAATCTTCCTATCCTGACACATATTTATGCGTACAGTACGCACAGAACGATAATAGTACATTACAGACCTAGGGTGGTGAATTCGTAAATGTCCCAGATCGCAGGTTTCTGTGGCCCGAACCGAAGGTGAGGGCCATAAATATGCGATCTGGGGCTTTACGAATTACCGCCCGTGGTTTGTCAAAAGTTTTACGTCTTGCCTTGGCCAGGGGTGATGTAAATGTATTTTACATCACCCCTGGCCATAAAGTGGGATTTTCTGCCCGCTACGCGGAGAGAAAATCTCACTTCTTGGCCAAGGCAAGACGTAAAACTTTTGACAAACCTACGTACCTACGTTTGTAATCTACTATTACGGGAACGGGAGGTCCGTTCGCAAAGTAGAGATCTTCTACTATCTAAAGTTCCGCGCCTTCACATTTCAAAACGCTTCAATTTTTTCATTACTATTTAAAAAGCACCACCAACACTCTCAACGCATAGTTGATGGCTGACTCAGCACGCACACATGTGTCGAGAGTGTTGGTGGTGTTTTTTAAATACATTGAAGCGTTTTGAAATGTGAAGGCGCGGGACTTTAGATAGTAGAAGATCCTTAAGTGTTTAATAAGGCCACATTCATGCATTTACAATAAAACCATGATCCTACGTATCTTTGAAAAAACACCTAAAAGATTTCTTACATTGCGTCCTTCCTAATAGCTAGTAACTTATCTTTTGGATGAATTGCAAAGAAAGACGTGCTGACATTTGTTTCAATTGATTTGTTATGGTATCCTCAACATGCTCGTCTTGCTCCTCATGAACCCTTCTATCTATTAGTGAAAACCGCATGAAAATCCATTCAGTGATTTTCGAGTTAGTCGCGAACAGATCAACAGACAGACGAGCTGGTGGACTTCATAATGTGTAGTTATAGAGAAATAAACATTGTCACAGGAACATGTCGAAAGGCAAAGCGAAGTTCGAGACTAGAACGTCAGAGGGCAGGATAGTTCAGAACGTTGAAGATTTCTGCATCTCCCACTACCTCGGCACCGGGCAGTTCACACATGGTAACTACGTCTTCTACAGCTTAGCACATCGACGGCTAAACACTGTTTCGTTATGTGATAATTAAGATATTAACTTTCTTTTGTGTTAATTTCACCTTGATTGGTGCAAATGCGTCTAATACCAGATTTACATTAAGTGAGCAGGGAAATGGGCAGGATGAGTGTTTACACACATGTCCTGCCCATTTCAGCTGAATGTAAATGAGCCTTTAGAGCCTGTCCTGCTCGTCGTTTCAAGCAGTTCGTCAGCCTAGCTGCATTTGTGAAAGGACTCTGAATCTATAGTTAGAAACATTTAGTTTCAGTTCACTCATCATGGAAGTTTGATATGTTTGAGTGTCCTGATCAAAAGCCAAACCAATGTTTGTGTGTGTTTCGGAGTTGCTGTCTGGATTTCGACTGATTTTGTTCTTTCCTGTAATAGGGATGACGACAGGGTGAAGCAATCTAAATTCTAATTAGTCTGTCAGTCAGGTAATAAAAAAATATTAGACACGTATATTTTGTTTTATCAAATTAACAAAGAACCGCATTAAAGTTGGAGAGTGGGGGCTAACTACGTCACCGTTAGCTATAAATCGTACCCGTAATCGTGACGTCACGCGACATTTCAACTCAATATATCTTCGTATAAGCTTGATTAGTTACGTGAAAAAAGAAAAAAATACGTGTTCAATACTTTTCAATAATCTTCCTGATAGACTAACGAAAAAAAAGTTGTCGTCATCTCTATTAGATTGGGAGTCGACAGTGGCAGCTCTTAGGAGACTTGGGGAACACATAAATCAAAATTCCAAGACAATCGAAACTACATTTAACAACTATATATTTGGGGTCTTTTCACACTATGCATTTTTGCTTGCGATTTTTTGTAACGTTAACCAGTTTTCCAATTGTCGTTGTAAAGGCCCTAAATAATCCGTTGCTAACAGGCGAGCACTGGGAGGGCAGGATCGTGTCGACGATATTCTTCCTGCTCTTCTGGGACATCATCTACTCGAAGCCGCGCGGCGCGCGAGGCGTGTTCCTGTCGCGTTTCCAGGTGTTCCCGCTGGATCTGTTCACGGAGGGTAAAGTTACTGAAACTTTATTAACACTTTACGAGGAAGGTGCAAACAAAAGGTGGAATAATTCGCAATGTCCTAAAGTCTGTTCATCTTTAGTTGTCTTATTTGGTAAACAAAATTATAACTTCAAAGTGCAAATCTTTGGGATAAAGTAGGTTTATTACTGTATCATATCATCCTGATCCAACACATGGGACAACTGTAATGTTGCGTGATATTTGCTCTGGGGTTCCTTTATTTATTCTTACATAACTATAAATATGATGAGAATGATGATCTATGATTATGATCTACACACATAAAAAAGTAAAAACCGCCTTCAAACCCCGTCAGACTGCGATGTCAATGTCAAGTTCACTATATGATTATCATTTCTTTGGGTCGGTTCACTTGACACCGACTTTGGAGTCTGACGGGGTTTGAAGGCGGTTTTTATTTTTTTATTAGAAATATTTTTTCGGCTATAGTTTCCAAACATTACAATAGAAATACATAAGTAACTCTGTGGTCTGCGAAATTGACACCAAAATCATCTATGTGCTCCCTTAAGAAGTTCCCTTATTTTCTCATAGATTCTATCATCAGAAATGAACGAAATTAATATGGGACCAACTTGGAAGTACCACCTTTCGAACAAACAAGAATGATCGAAATCGGTTCATGTTTACTTTTTATTTTTGGTGAACATACAGTCAGCAGCAGAAGTAGATAAGCTGTCCAGGTGTTCAAAATGACCTACACACGCCCTTAACGTCTTAAGAATAAGTTCGTGTGTAGGTCATTTTGATCACCTGGACAGCTTATCTACTTCTGCTGCTGACTGTACATAAAAAACAAAAAAGCTTCCGACGAATTGAGAACCTCCTCCTTTTTTTGAAGTCGGTTAAAAATAGACAGTAAAACCTACAAATAAAATCGCAAATTGATTGATTGCTTGATTGCTCGGTTGTAGGTTTCTACTTGAACCGACGGACGCTGATCGACGACCGGCTGCAAGTCATCGAGGAGTCCTCGGAAGACGAGCTGCTGAAGATGATGGCTCACACTTGGAACACGAGGCCTGAGTGTGAGTGGACTTATCCTTCTTTTCGGGAGTGTTGAAATAAAGGAGCGCTATTTTTATACTTCCGGGGGGTTTTCCTTTTCCCTATCCTTCTATCCCATTTCCCTAATGCCATGTTCCCTATCCTCCCTTAACCCATACGCCCTACCCCTTTCGAGACCGGCAACGCATTGGTGATGCCTCTGGTGTTACAAATGTCTATAGGCGGTGGTGACCACTTATCATCAGGTGGGTCGTCTGCCTGTTTGTTAATAATTTTACATGAAAAAAAAAGTGTCTGCCGCGCTGCGGTCACAACTGCAAAATGTCAAGTGTCAAGCCACCTAGGCGGCTAGTTTGCAGTAGCGCCTTCAGATGGCGCTGCTGACGCGGTTTGGGACGAAAACGGAGGGGGGGGGGGGGGCAAGTGTGTTGCGTACATAATCCGTTGGACACTTTTTCAACTGTTTCGCCTTAAGAATTAAGATTGCGCCTTCATCTATACCCTCTTTAGTTAGTCTTTATAACACACAAAAGTAAACCTAACAATATAAGACTTAAGTGTCAAATTTACTGAGCGCTAAACGGGTGCTCGAGTTGTTCGGGCACCCGTTTTGACGGGCCATTTTTCTTCGGCTGATTGTGAATCCTTACTTATAATAGATCAATGATGTAAAAGAGTTAAATTGTATTGCTTTTTAAAAGCTTTTAATTAGTTTCACCTGTCCCGATGTTTGTTTGCTTGCTCGTATGTCTGTTATCAAATCTTGCAAGTTAAATTTGATCCACTTCCCGGTTACCGATTGAGCTGAAATTTTGCATGCATGTGTAAACCGGATGACAATGCAAAATCATTATGACATGGAGCTGATCTGATGATGGAACCGGAAGGTGGCCAAAGGAACTCGGTAATTACACGACACAAGCTCATCGAGTTTGGACTCGTTTCATCCGCCTTGACGAGTATAGTAATAAAAGCTTGTTTTTAAAGAAAGATTTTTTAAATTTATAGCTTGTTATCGTGATATCTGGTGAGTTTGTGTGAAATATTTCAAGATATTTATTTATTTATACTATTCCCTTTCGCAGACGAGATATCGGGCATCAACCGCAGCATCAGCTGGGAGCAGATTCGCGCCGTGGCGGCGTGCACGGGCGCGCGCGCTATTTCCGCGCTGTGCGCACGATTAGCGAGAGATTACCGCTACGCGCACAGCGGCTTTCCCGACGTCACGCTGTGGAATGAACACAGCCGCGAGGTACGTTAGCGGTGTCATCAACATCATCATCCTTCATCATCATAATCATCATTCTTCATTCATCATCATCAGATGAGGGCGCTGCGACCGAGGACAGCCGCGAATACGTTTGCCGTGTCATCAAGATTCTTTGAATAGATCGCCTTAGCGTTAAGAGCGCTTGGTGACCCTTCTTTTGTTTTCTTCAGTTTGTATTTATATCACACGGCGGACACGGCCTATAAAAGCACGATTTCGATCACAATTCGAATGAAGTGTCAATTTTTACGTGGGAGGACGTCTGTGTGCGTGCGAGGACGTCTGTACACTTGTAAATGTGTGTACCAACTACGCGGGCCAATGATTCACTCTCCATCTCCGGATGAAACAAATGACGGTAAGAGCGAGTTGGGCGCGAGTTGCGCGCCGGCTAGATTCAGGCGGGTGATACCGTGGCCATTCTGTATGTAGTACTATTAAATATTGTGTGTTTATATTTAGCTTCAATAAAGACTATAGGACCTGGGCGACCGATCTTTGCTCGGGTGAAAATACCTAAAACCGAGTTTTCTCAGAAATGAGACCTAGCTAGATCGATTTATCGCCCCCGTAAACCCCTATAACCCAAATTACGTCCAAATCATTAGCCGTTTCTGATATCGCTTGGACAAATAAATAAAGAAATAAATAAACAGATAAATATACAAGGTTGTCTGGAAGAGATCGCTCTTTAGCGATACGACCGCCTGTTGTCACCCTTCTTCTTTGTTGATTGTATTTACTTGTGTAATTGTTTTTTGGTGTTCAATAAAGTGTATTTGTATTGTATTGTATACAAGATTAGCGCGTTTAATGTACACAGATGTGATTACAGTATAGTCGTTGCTCCATTTTGTTGGAGGCCTGATGCTGCCTCGTCCGGTAATTTCTAGATATCTTGTCTTGTCTATAAACCTTATCCTTACGGCGCAATCACACGGGAGACATCACTGACGATAATTCAAAATGTTTGTATAGGATTTTCACGAATCGTGATCACGATTGCGTCCTTACTAATATTATAAATGCGAAAGTAAATCTGTCTGTCTATTACCTCTTCATGCTTCGTCTGGTTGGATTTTGATGAAATTTGGTGTGGAGATAGTTGGAGTCCCGGGGAACGACATAGGCTACTTTTTATCCCGAAAAAACGCATAGTTCCCACGGAAGCGCAATAACCAAACCCCACGCGGGCGAAGCCGCGAGCAGAAGCTATTTATAAATATTTCATTCATTCTTTCCTGCAAAATAGGTAATCCAAATACTTCATTTTTCCAGATAAAATTCGTAGAAGTAAAGACCGATGCGGACCATCCTTCAATGAAGCAGATACAGTGGATGAACTACCTCCGCGGGCACAACATCGACACCGGTTTCTGCTACGTCGGCGTCCACACCACGAAACAACGCTCCAGGGCGGGAAAGGCTACGTAACATACACTTTCACTCCTCTTATCGAAAAGGAATATTTTCTTGTCCGTTTTGAGGGAGTAAAATGCGATTTTGCTCCCTGCTGTTAAGTTTCCAAGTTGCCAGAACTGCTTTCGTGTTAACAGCATATAACCGTGGAAAATTTAAAATACACTAAAGTTTCAGTAGCGCGTTTGTGAAGAAGGTTATAAGTTGCCTTCAAAAACAGCGCTGTTTTTTCTTATTTAGGATATTGCTTCATTTTATGACAGTGATTAAGTATCTACTGATTTTCTCATTGGAGTGAAAAGCAGAGTATACAAACACGGCAGCAAAAATATTCACATCTTGGGTGACATCGCTTCAAGCCCTCGCTAACTCAAGATTCCTTCGATCTGGATTCAATCCGTCACCCGCGGTAAAGTATACCATTTTTATCTACCATTTGCGTGCAATAATCAGGGTGCATCAAGGTACATTAAGAAGAAAATGTTAAACTCATCATGTCAGCCGCTGTTGAGTTGCCTTAAGTCATTTCGTACGGGAACGAGATTGAAAAATCGTTTTTTCTATTTGAATGTACCTTTTTTACTGCATTTAATAATCGCATTTTTTACTCAACAGACGACACAGCAACTTCTTTAAACTATACAAATACTGATACTGTAGTTTTATTATAAACAAGTGTTGATATTTTCGAAGTACATTACTGTTGTAGTTATACGGTATCCAAATACTTTTCTGCGGTTAGATTTCGCTGAGAAAAATGGGATTTAAAGCGTTTTATAATTCGACTGAAACCATATTGTGCGTTTATATAATAATACTAGCTGACCCCGCGGACTTCGCACCGCCTTAGAAATTGTTTTTTTTTTTGGTTTGAAAAATAGCTTACGTCCTAAAGTCCTAATCTCAGACCTACTGAACATACACATCAAAATTCATAAGAATCGGTCGAGCTGTTTCGGAGGAGTTTGGTTAGCACTTAAGCAGATGACGCAGTGTCTATTTTTGCTTAATCCACGCGCCTTCTAACTTGTGTAAACCTGTTACTTTGTGTAAAAGCGATTTCCTGTACTAGAGTTAATTAGTTATCACCGTAATTGACTTACCAATATTTATGTATCTACGTACTAAACAAGAAGACTACAATAGTACATTACTACAGAGGCCGGGAAGGAGAATGTTGCAGGCCGAGTATTATATAATACTCGGCCTGCAACATGCTCCTTCCCGGCCGTATATACGGCCGAACGAAGGCGAAGGTGTCGGCCGACAACTTCCGTTCCCCGCCGATGTATGTATAAGTGCTTTTCTCAAACATGCGATGAAATAAATGAATAAAAAAATTATAGCTGTATTGGCAGAATGTCATAGCGAACCATAGTGTAAATATTGCTTGTAGCTTTTTTTTAATGGCGGAATTCCAAGATGCTGTGTTACAAATATATGAAATGGAAATTAAAAACAAGTGAGTTGCTGGCCGTGCAACGCTTGTATGAAATTTCATTATAGACCAATTGTCTAGCCCCGCCTGAAACGTGATACTTCTCAGGCTAATAAGAAGAACATAATATCAATATTTCATTGCATGTTTGAGAATACAATTATTAATATTATTACGCATTGATCAAAACTTATAGCGTAAGGGACTGGTAAGGAGCTAAGCGATCAGTTCAAGTGTTATTTGTGTGTATGATACAAGGACAACCTTCAAATTAATCAGCGTACGCCCGAAATAAATGTTAATTGCGATAATTAATAGATGTCGCTGCCTAGGTAGCCCGCATATAAAATTAAACTCCATGAGCAACATCTAGATGGCGCTGTACAGGCGAAGTGTGAAAAGTTGAAGCACCCTATTTCCGATGTACGCCGTAATGTAAGGAGATTGACAGTCTAATATAATTACCTTGTCTCTGGTATGAGTTAGTTGAAGTAAATATAAGTACATACATAATAATGGATTGTGGTGACGACAATCCTGGTGCTATAAGTCTACCCGAAGCTATTTTTATACATACATGGTTGGATGTTAAATGTCGTTATGGCATATAAATGGTTGGATGTTAAATGTCGTTATGGCATATAAATGGTTGCATGTTAAATGTCGTTATGGCGGCAAGATTTGGAAATAATCGTTAGGTTAGATAAATGCTAGTCAA
This sequence comes from Aethes cnicana, assembly GCA_963971205.1. NCBI lineage: Eukaryota > Metazoa > Arthropoda > Insecta > Lepidoptera > Tortricidae > Aethes > Aethes cnicana. The sequence goes on along the minus strand of OZ020290.1, from coordinate 9,259,267 downwards.
AATTGAGATCATCACTATTGAGTAATTGGTTTAGCGGCTGTGTATGTCTCCACTATTTATAAATTTGAATTATTTATTGTTCAAACAAAAAACTTTATTGGAATCACTTGGGGACCGTTCAAGTATTACGTAAGCAGATTTCTTACCATTTTTTACCCCCCCGCCCCCCTTGTCATCAAAAGTAAGCAAAGCTCTTACCCCCTCCCCCTATGCTTACGTAAACATTTTTAGTTATAAATGTTTTTTTATATTGTAATTTTAAAAATAGGAAAATCCATGGTAAGATTAGGTTTAACTGATACACATAGAGTAAGAGACAAAAATATTATAATCAGAAATAATATAATAGATGCATTAATTAGACAAGTGAATAGCGCGCGGTAATTTCCCTAATGCGCGATAATTCCCCTAATCGGTTCTCAAAGCGAGTGCCTAAACATATGCATTATTGCAAAATGCGTTTCGTTTTCACGCATAGACAATGTGAGGGTTGCCATTCGTGTAAAAAAGTAAATAACTAACGATGACGTAATCATCATCTAGACCCCCTACCCCCCATGTCATCCAAAATAAGCAAAACAGAGACCCCCCACCCCCCCTTGGTGCTTACGTAATACTTGAACGGCCCCTTGCGGCAATAGCCCTCTCAGAGATACCAATATGGTGCATTTCAAAATATGATCCATCAAAATACGACCTTAACTATGTATCAGTATCATTGACCTATAATAAGTAATAGCATATGGACGAACAGTGCCTAACAGAATATGTCTAAATTATATGGAGAAAACTGACATTAGAAAATACGTTCCAATATGCTAATAACGCCTCTTTATTACAAAGGCCAAACGGGTGCCCGAGCTGTTCGGGCACCCGTTTTGACGGGGCCATTTTTCTCCAGCTGATTGTGAATCCTTACTTATAATAGATTAATGATTAGTACCAAGTGTATTCCCACAAAAATAACCAGGAAATCTGAAATGTAAGTAGGTACCTTTTAGTTTTGTAGATAATCATTATTTTTAATTGTTTATGACATTATTTGGAGCGAGCGCTTATGTGTAATTACGTTGTCATTAAACTTAAGTTTAAGTAAATGGCAATGTATATTATTTGAATCCCTTATCGTATACCTGGGGCTCTATTCGAAGTTTTAAATGCGGAGAGAGACGTTCACTATCTCTGCGCTCACGTGTTGCGGTGCACCTTAAGCAGCTAGATTTAAAGTTGAATTTAGCGCTCCGTGGCGCGTGAGCGCAGGGATTGTGAAGTTCTCTTTCCCTATTAAAACTTCGAATGCAGCTCCTGTATTATTAAGAGAGTGCGCCCACGGGAAACTTGTCGCCCGTGACAGTTTCTGCACTAGGTCAAGTCCAAGGAGATGTACGGAGATGCACCCACGGGTGACTCTCTCTTTTTCTTCAGTTCGCTATGGAGACGTGACTTTTTAGGTGACTGAAACTTTTTTATCACGGCGACAAAAGTCACCCGTGGGCGCACCCTCTCACTGTACAGATGGATGTACGGTACGACACAATTAATAAGGCGCCCGAACCAATGACGCAGTCTTTATTATTGCTTAATGCGAGCGCATTCTAAGTTAAGTCGTGGTGGCCTAGTGGTTCGACCTACCGCCTCTCATGCAGAGGGTCGGCGGTTCGATTCCGGCTCGCACCTCTAACTTTACTTATGTGCAAAATTCAATTTGAATTTACCACTGAGCTTTTCAGTGAAGGAAAACATCGTGAGGAAACCTGCACGCATTTGCGAAGAAATTCAAAGATGTGTGTGAAGTCCCCAATCCGCATTGGGCCCGCGTGGGGACTATAGCCCAAACCCTCTCGTGATGAGAGGAGGCCTGTGCCCAGCAGTGGGACGCAAATAGGCTGCAGTCCCAAGTAGCAATCAAGTGTCTTAAAAAGGAATTATAGATATCTTTAAGAAAATTTTACTAATTCTATCAGTTGTCTTGACTAAAACTATTATGTCCCTCAAGATATCTTGAAGATATCTCCAAGACTGAGTTAAGACAAAGTGGGCACAGTATTTAAGTCAATTTTAAGAAAGAGTTAATACTACTCTTTAGACAGACTTTAACCCTACTTAAGACTGAGGGCTTAACAGATCTCTTAACTTCGATTTCAAGATATCTTTAAGGTTGACTTAATACCAAAAAATAAGCTTAAAGATATCTTTAATACTTACTTAATACTATTAACACCGAGTTGTACTAATTTGATCATCTCTTAACAAAGAAAATTTTAAAACTTTTTTTACTTATGGAATTGTTATTTTAGAAAACATGGCGAACTCTTTTACTTAAAAGAGAATTCATTGTAGGTTTATCGAAATGGCGATTAACTAACTATTTTTTACGTTTATAAAATACCGTTTTATGTCCCTATTGGTACTTGAAAACTATAACGCATGATTGTTTATCGTGTAAAATTGATCGAAAATGCTATAAAACAGACGGGCTTACAAAATACTGGAAAATAAACACTAAATATTTGGAATATTTTGTTGCTAAATGAAAATTTTACTTACATACAGCGCAGAATACTACTTTTCCGTATACGTTGGAGATATAACACAAACACTAACACAACACTAACATGTTAAAACAAAAATCTAACTTCAATGTACTTTATTTTTTATGATTTAGCGTCGGAATTTTTCAATATTTTTTCTAACTTAAAGTGCAAAATGGCGTTAAGTCTTACTATTCTTAACGAAGTATGACTTTAGACAATACTGATTTTGTAAGGTTACTTTAGATAAAGTATAGACAAATTGCATTTGGAGTAGTACCGGTTTAGAGAAATGATACTTAACTTATACTAAAAACCGAATTAGTGTAGGTCTAGTTAATTCTTAATGGACTTTAAATAATCTTTACTTTGATTTAGTTTATACAATTTACCGTCAAATTTACGGTATTGTTTATGCAAGAAGAACCATCCCACCAAAACATTTTTATGTAATGCCATGCCAAAGCGAGTACCTACTAATACGAGTATACTACATTGCTTGCGCTGCGAAGAAGTTATATAAGATCTCATGGGGAGCCAAGCTGTGTCGTTCAAAAAGTCAAAATGTAGGGCCAGGCCGTTTAGTGACAGTGACGCAAACACTCATAGCGGTTTATCAACAGAAAGCTAACCAGGCGTGAATTTTGTGCTTAAAATTGAGTAACAAAACGACCAAGCCCCACATTTTGACTTTTTGAACGACACGCTTGTTCTCAATGATATCTTTAAAATTTTGTACAGTGCAAGCAATATTTAGGAAGTAAGTATCTAAGAGGCGACACATTACCTACGTAGCATTTTAGATAGGTAAAATGTTTTTCATGGGATGTCTGGGGGCACGCTAGTGCTCCCGCCAAGACGAGTCAACAGAAGCGCTGGGCACACCTACCTTTTCTCAAAGCCTTTAATCGTATTTTCATAGGTACCTTTAAAGATTCGTCATGGATAGTGCTAGAAAGTCCAAATGTTGAGTAGTTATATTATGACTATAGAGTACCTTTATTATACATAGTTTCAAACGCATGGCTATAATCGTTTAGTGTTTTTTTTATATATTTTGCCAATTAGCTGATGAGATAAGATGTTTTAAAGAAGAGAAAGGAAAATTTTGTTTCTTTGTCCTTTCTTTATGACAAAATGGCTGGAACGATTATGACGAAATTCGGTATGGAGATAGTTTTATATAGTTTGAGAACCGGGAAATAACACTTTTTTTTATCCCGACATTTCCACGGGAACGGGCTTTTCATGGGTCAAATGAGTTTTTCAATACTTTCAATATAACTAACCGTCTATTATGTGTAGGTAATCATCGGAAACGCAAATTCTACGTCTACGCGGGACGAAATCGCACGCATCGGCTAGTTTTAGATATTAATAAAATCTAAAGTTTTACTAGTTATACATCTATATTAATATTATAAATGCGAAAGTAACTCTGTCTGTCTTTCTGTATGTCTGTTACCTCTTCACGCTTCAACCGCTGGACCGATTAGGATGAAATTTGGTATGGAGATAGTTGGAGTCCCGGGAAAGGACATAGGCTACTTTTTATCCCGGAAAAACGCATATCTAGTTCCCGCGGAAACCCGATAACCAAAATCTACGCGGGCAGAAGCTAGTAATATTATAAAAGCAAAAGTAACTCGTGTGTGTCTGTCTGTCTGTCTGTTAACTCTTCACGCTTCAACCGCTGGACCGATTTGGATGAAATTTGGCATGAAGATAGTTGGAGTCCCGGGAAAGGACATAGGCTACTTTTTATCCTATTATTATTTTTATTTATGGATTCAATCACTTATTCAGCTAATTGGCCAAATACAAAAAATATCCATATTTCCATACTAAAAAAAAAATATTCTAGCAATTGCCAGACCGAATCTACGAAAATACGACAAAACGTTTCAAGACAAGGTAGATATAATGCCCTACGCTTCCGTTGACTCGTCTTGGCAGGGCCACTGCCGTGCCCCCAGATCGTAAATTGCCGTGCAATCAGAATCACTGCTGTCCGCTACTTCCATTTCCAAATTTGACGAAAATGATTTGATGAAAACCACATTTTTTGAAGTAGTTTTTTTTTTTATTTCATCCATCTTTCACTTGGTTTATTTTGTCGAAAAGCGTCCCGTTAAGCTTATTTTTACTTAAAGCTTATTAAATTTAGGGATAAAAGAATAAAATATTCTTCACAAAAGCAATTTCTAGAACTTATAGTGTTACGATCATCTAAGTTTGTCTACAGATTCAATTTTTACTTAGCAATTCTAAACTGATACTTTGATTATACCATTGAGTCTTTAGTGAGTCTTGAAATAATCTGAGTAGAGTAAAATAATCATTTTTAGACTTAAGTGTGGACGCACTTAATACTAAATGGTTTTTAAAATACTTAACTAGGATTTAGGTATTCTTAACTTGCTAAAGTAGCGGTAGCTTAAAACTATTTAGTTTTAAAGACTAAAATGACTTAACGGAGTCTTTTTTTTATTAGCTAATTCTGATTTAAGACAAAGTTAAGATATGTAAGATTTAATCACTATTCTTGTTTGCTACTTGGGGTAGACTACTACTGCAGCCTATTTGCGTCCCACTGCTGGTACTAACAGGTACTAACCTCAAGGAATATACTACTCTCTAACGAGAGCTATACCTACTTATAAAACGAGACCTTAAGAGGATATGTGAGCTGAGCCCCTTTTCAGATTGGAGAAATTTAAATCAATGTTGCTGTCTCGCAGACGCGGGCGGAGCGACAAAAGGTTCAATAAGGACAACTGCACTCCGTCGAAAAATCCGACGTAAAAAAACTCAGAAATCTCTAGTTTCTTTCTGATATTGATGCACCTACTCATTTTTCTTTCTGTTTGGCCTTATGGTTCTGGTAGAGAATGCCTTTAGACATTAAGTCCGCCAATTGTATACATTTTGTATGTGCAATGAAGGTTAAATAAATCGAGGTTTCGTTCTCGACGTTTTCCTCCTCCAAAATTAAACCAATCGTAATGAAATTTTGGGAACTGGATGAGAAGGAAATTATCTGCGTCGGCCCGTTTTGATTTTTGCGTTTATTATTGTAGTTTTTGTACACCAGGCATTACTTTGCGGCCTATTCAATCGGGCCGTTTTCAGCACTGTTTGGAGTCACCTAGTTCTATTAAGAACAAAAATATCATTAAAAGCAAAACGTACCGACACAGATACTGACGAAATTGATCTTATTTCAAAAAATCATTGATCTACGATCAAAATCCAGGGAGGAATAAGTCCAGAACGTTTGTATGAAAAAAATAGCGTGTCCTCCTAAGTGCTGACGACCTCTATGCGAAGAACTATTTACAGATTGAACACTGACAGTGCTGTAGTTAGATGTCAACATGTCATATCATTTCCCACTTTGCATTTTACGGGATTTATCAAAATCGCGTGATTTTTTTACATTTAATATAAAGTTATTAAGGATTATGTTCGTTCGCGCGTAGTACGAAGGATTGTGTAGTTCAAATTATGTATTCTGTGTTCATCCCACTGATAGCGATGTCAGCAGTATCCGCTATATCCGTGGTGTACCTTTACTGCAAGAACCGAGGCGACAAAAGGAAAGGATACATGGACGTCCAGGAGAAACCAGCAGGCTAACTTATACTATTTTACTTAGAAGAAAAACCACTAGTTGTTGTAACAGATTATTTATTAAAATATATTCTACTAAAAATCATAACATAGTATGTACATTTTTCAACAATACACCTCAATAGGACAACAAGGCACCTATTTTTTATAACGTAAATACGACTGCACCCATAAACAAACATGACTACATGCTTTCACCGCGGTATGGCATACGGCCGACTTAACAAGATTGAGCACTTCATAGCAATGGTATACATGGACTACAAAATTTATATTAAGAAAGCGTTAAAATACTAGAGCTTACTATTAAGATACAGTCCACAATTAATCACACGTCGCACTGTATAAACTAAAGAAAAAAAATGCCTACGAATTAACTCGATTGATCCAACAATTTTGACGAGTTTGGGGAACCAACACCTAACGTAATGGTAACTTCTATGTAAAACGAGCCGATCGTTTAATCAGTTCTAATGGAACGACCGAATGATTTTCTTAACATTAGCAAACATTGATTACACAATTCATTACAAGGTTTTATCGAAAATTTTGTTCATGATACCTTCCGAGTCACACAGCCGAGTTGCAGAAATAATTGCACTTAGGAGTATCTATACTTACATCTAAACTATACATAAATATAAAATCTGCTATTGGGCAAAAATGGTCGTACACCTACACCTAAGTGTATAAAAAAAACTACAAAATACAGGCACCGTATTAGAGTAAAAAGCGGGTTGTAGAAACCCTTACCAACATTCATAATATTAAATTTAAAACAGTCGAAAATATTTCTGCATCGAACAGCGTTGTATAATAAATAGTCGATATAATTTTGCGCCGAGTCTTATTGTCAGCTGCTCTGCAGATAAGGCACGTGAATCACGAAGCTGCGTATTATAACAACATTATGTCCGCACCCTTCATCATCCGCGAAGTGTGCTCGGGACTCCTGGTTTGGACAAGAAACAAAATCGATTATACAGGATGTCCCAATGTGGACACGTAACCCTGACACAGAAGAGAGCCGTAGCATCTAGCCTGAACGGTTTTCAAGATATCGCCAAATAAATTCAACGTTTTTTCTAACGTTGCAACTTTTAATGGCATTCTGTGCTAGATTTTTTCAAATGATTTCGAACTTAAAATTTATAAATAAACATGTTTCAAATGTATCAATTTTTTTTTACACGTACCTTGTCTTGAGTAGTTGTTTGAGACAACAAAATCATTATTTTGACAAAAACTGATGATAAATGGAAAAAAAACACTAAACTCAAAATGATGACCAAAACATTCACTTTGATTTTGACTACCTGCCGTTTAAAGTACTAAAATCTAAAATGAGGAAAGGTTAGGCCAGTTTCTCAGGATAGAATCTTCGGTGTCAGGGTTAAGTGTATATTTTGGGAGAACCTGTAGAAACAATATTTTAAAAACACTATCTTAATCTAACCACCGCCCATGAATGCGAATAAAGCGTGATAAATGAACCTAACAGTGAGATCCTAGTTTAGTCTACTTTGAAATAAATATTGATATCTAAATGAAGAAGACAAATATTCGCTTAGTCTAATGAGTATAGCCTATCGTTCCGAAGTAAATAGAAACGTTTGTTTTCCGTTACCAAGGACTATAAACATCAACAGAAGCAATTTAAGGCACATATGTTTGGCAACGTCACCACCTCCACCAAAAATAATGGCATTAGCACCGTTTGGTAACCAATTTTCGTAACCAGCTCTAGAATGGAAAACAAGATTCCCGATTTGCAACTAGTTGTGGCATGGCACTTTTACTCTAATTTCGAAACTGGTTACCATACATCTTTGCTTAGGAATCGCTTTTAGAAAATCCCACATCGTAGTTAATTACGGAACTGGACTTTTATTCCCGTTTGGAAGTTGGTTACAAATTGGCAATAGAAAAGACGTTGATAATAAATTACGAAGATTTGTTACCAAACGGTATTAAACCAAATAGTAGACTATTCCCTGAAGGAGAAACATGACATTTCAATTTTCGTTTCATTAATTCATTATGTAGAACAAACATTTTGATGTTTCATGAAAAATACATCGAACGCCTCGGTAAGGTCGAAAAAAGTATATGGTACATAAAATGGGGTACAATAACAATCATATGACATAATTTTGAGCATAAAATTGTCTACATTTCTACAGATATATTTTGAAAACGAAATATCGGTGTTAATTTTTTTTAATCGTTCAGTCTCAATTACACCAATCAAATTAAAGTTGTAAAGACTCAAGTCTATGCATTCCTCATTTCTTGGCGACTTCAGGACTTGTTGGGGTTGTCTAGTATTCTGCAAGAGAGCGCGTTTTATTTGAATTCGAACGACTCAAATAATGAAGTGTTGGGATAAAGTAATCTTTACACTTCCAAAAGTGCCATCGAAATTGGATAATGTAATGGCGCTGCAAGTCTTGATGTCGATGTCAAGTCGTGATGTCGATGTGAAGCTGTGATGACGATGTCAAGTCGTGACGTTGATGTCAAGTCGTGATGACGACGTCAAGTCGTGACGTTGATGTCAAGTCGTGACGTTGATGTCAAGTCGTGATGTCGACGTCAAGTCGTGATGTCGATGTCAAGTCGTGATGTCGATGTCAAGTCGTGACGTTGATGTCAAGTCGTGATGTCGATGTCAAGTCGTGACGTTGATGTCAAGTCGTGATACTCGTGATGTCGACGTCAAGTCGTGA
>OZ020290.1:9120235-9250174 GCA_963971205.1 Aethes cnicana | reverse complement strand
GGTAGCAAATTTTCGAGGTCTCACCCTCCGAGCTGCAGGTGCAGCAGACTATCGATATGCGCCACGCCGACAGTTTGGCGAACTGGTATCTGCTCGACCTTGGTTTTAAGTTAAAATATTCACTAATATACTGGTTGGATCAAAACCATTTGACGATATTTCAAGCCGAGATGCGCTCACTTTTCCTGAATCCGATTGTGTATTTTTTCTATAGCTCCGTATGAACGGAGTTATGAGCTGTTAAATAAAAAAAAAATACCATCATGGTGTACCGTCAACGTATATCAATTCAATATTTTATTGATATTTTTTTTAACCATGCCGATAAAAAAAACCTTTTCTCAACCATGCTCGGAAATGTTCGTGTTACTTTCAAAAAAAGAAGACGGCGAGGCTGTCCATTGCCGGCCTTGGCCAGCAAAAACATTATTGTCGTGTGTGTTTTTTTTAATTCGCTTGCTATTTGAGACACCTCTGTAGAGAAACTGACAAATCCATGGAGTAATAAGTACAACTTCCATGGCCAAATCATCCACGATCATGGAAGTAGTAAATACTGATGTGGGGTAAGTGCGCCTAAATTTATTTCGCCCCTATGCCTTGTAAACAGCCAACTACTAGTTGAGTAATATTTATAGGTTTCGATATATTTATGTTAGGCGCACTTACCCCCATCCTGGCGCACTTGCCCCGACTGACCTTACGGATTTCCTCGCTGTTTGAGAAAAGCATTATATATACCTCGGCCGCAATTGCGATTGCCGGACTCGTACTAATAGAAGGCTTCGCTTCGCTCAACCTTCTAACTGACTCGTCCGGCAATGCGCTACTTGGCGGCCTCTACAATAATGTACTAATAAACATGCTTAGAATCGATAGCCGATACTGTGAGTTAATTATCGCCAAATGGGTTTGATCCACCCAGGACAAGGAAGACTAGTATAGTCTGTAGGTATCTCACCTCCGAGCAGCATCTCCTGCAGCAGACTGTCGATGTGCGCCACGCCGAAGAGCTTGGCGAACTGGATCTGCTCGATCATCTGCCACGTGATGCTCTGCAGCGGCGGCAGCGCCAGCAGCAGTTCTCCGAAGCGGCCGCGCCCGTCGTACTGCCGGTCGCTGATGTAGTCCTCCAGGTTTATCTGCACTTGGTAGCGGAGCTGCTTGATCTTCTGCGGCTGGGACAGCCCTTTCGCGTCTGTTGGGAAGACCAATGCTCTGCTGAATTGGGCAAACTACTACTACTACTACTTCAGCCTATTTGCGGCCCACTGCTGGGCCTCCTCTAATCACGAGAGGGTTGGGCTATTAGTCCCCACGCGGGCCCAGTTGGGGACTTCACACACATCTTTGAATTACTTCGCAGATGCGTGCAGGTTTCCTCACGATGTTTTTCTTCACCGAAAAGCTCAGTGGTAATATCAAATTGAGTTTCGCACATAAGTAAACTTAGAAGTGCGAGCCGGAATCGAACCCCCGACCCTCTGCATGAGAGGCGGTAGGTCGAACCACTAGGCCACCACGGCTTCAATTGAGCAAATGATACCATGATACAATAATATACTTCGCCAGGCCAGGTATGACACTCCGGTATTGTGTATTGGTGTGGGTGTCACCCTAACGTCATTCGCACTGTTGTGTGTTGCAAGTGGTGGTATTTAAAAATAATCTCCGACCCCATGTATCCTGTGAGTGTTTCGTTAAATTATTACGTTCATTTGTTTTTAACTTGTCCCATTTTTGTGCTTAACAAGTAAATGACAATTGTAATGCGCAAATAATTTATTTTGCATTATAACGGCAGAAAATATTGCCTTCAGTATTGTTTTATTGCAATAAAGTGGCAACTCGACTTTGACGTACGGGTGACACGTCACCCGGATCGGCAGACCTTGTTTTCTTAGACCATGGGCAAAGCCGATAAAATTCCTGGCACAGGCATTCAATCCTAAGATTACCTCTCATAAACAGCGAATTTTATTACTGTTTATTCTATGTATAACAATTTTGACAAATTATCACACAGGCCACACAACCAACTCTAACTATTAGTAGTTAGAGTTGGTTATGCACTCGCTATCTCATGGTTTCTTCTGTGTGTGCATGTGTGGGTTGTGTGCTAATTTGTCAATTTTTCTATAGAATACATCGCATTGATCTATTATAAGTAAGGATTCACAATCAGCCGGAGAAAAATGGCCCGTTCGGCGCTCAGTAAATTTGACACTTAAGTCTTATAGCGTTAGGTTTACTTATGTATAAAATATTTATTTTGACACATATTATAAAAAGGCGTTATTAGCATATTGGAACGTATTTTCTAATGTCAGTTTGCTCCATATATTTTGACATATTCTGTTAGGCACTGTTCGTCCATATGTTATTATAGGTCAATGATACATATTAATGAAATTCGTTGTTTATGAGATATTTGTCAATAAAGATGTACAGAAATCAATTGTAACTGCTCATTGGTCAATGGGGACTATCGTTTCTTTTCTCACCAGTTGGCGCCACTGTTAAGGTCCAGAGAAATAGCTGTCAAAGGCGACTTTATAAGATCGGCGCCGAAACAAAGTTTTCAATTTTGAATCTCATTAAGTTTATTAATTATAAATAACTATCATCATATCGAGTAGCTATGCCGCAATGTTGTGCAGTTCCGTTTTTTTTGGAAAAAAGAAAAAAAAAACAAAGCGTTTACATTCATAGCCAAATAATCCATATTTGCTATAATTTCACGAAGGAGATCACTTTTCAATAGGTAAATTAAAGAAATTATGATTTATATCACGAAGCCCGCCAAAACTAGTGTAAACTGAATGTTATTGGACCTCACGCGACACTAGCGCCTCTAGTGGCAAATCCACACGCGATAGCCCCCATTGGTCGATTACTTAGCCGAAATGACCACGTTTAGGCAGCAAGGAGCGTAGCGACGATTAGTTTAGTGACTCATCATTTTGACAACGCGCTGTCCGAGCGAGCGTAGCAAACATACAGTGGCAGTGAGTGCAAGAACCGAATAATGGGCGTTTATACCATCGGGTTGAGTAGAGGCTAGGTTTTACAATTGGTGTGTGTATGTCACTCACTCGGGTCGAAGAACACGATGGCCTTGAGGCAGGCGAACTCTGTGTCGTCGATGTCGATCTCTCGCAGCGGCCGCACGATCTCGTCCATGACTCGTATACCGATCATGCTGATGTCGATGTCCATGCGCCCGTCTGCAAACGATTATTACCTTTAGCTAGAGATCTTCTACTATCTAAAGTTCCGCGCCTTCTCATTTCAAAACGCTTCAATGTATTTAAAAAGCACCACCAACACTCTCAACACATGTGTGCGTGCTGAGACAGCCATCAACTTGCTTTTTAAATAATAATAAAAAAATGAAGCGTTTTGAAACGTGAAGGCGCGGCACTTAAGATAGTAGAAGATCTCTACATCACTACATAGAATAAAACAAAGTCACTTCGCTGTCTGTCCCTATATATGCTTAGACCTTTAAAACTACGCAACGGATTTTGATGGGGTTTTTTCTAATAGTTAGAGTGATTCAAGAGGAAGGTTTTAGTATACAATTTGTTATAGTTTAACGCTCGATTCCCGCGGGAACTCTATAACCGAATTCCACGCGGACGAAGTCGCGGGCAGAAGCTAGTAAGTTATAATTTCAACTTTGGATACTGTATCGTTGAACGTTTCCGTTTTGTTCCGCAGTTCCTATAATCTTGGTGTATTTAAGTCTACACTGAATAGGCATTGGGTAAGTGTTTCACCTATCATCACTTTCTATCAGGTGTGTTCAGGGGCAAACCCATTTGTAATTTAAATAAAACTGTGGGTTCTTGAAAGAATAATGACAATAATATCTATGCTTTTGCTTCGGACTACAACTGTCAACCTTAACAAGTTATAGTGCTAGTTGAAAATTTCTGTTGGATTTTTTACATCAAATAAAGTAAATGAATGAAAAACACTAAAAATGAGGCAGTTTTTCGTCATTCAGCAAACAATTCACGCAACCGGCAAAAGCAAATTTGAGTAAACACTATGTAATAAATGTTTACATTACACTCAATATTGTTTAATGGGCCCTTTTAATATAGTCCCTAATGCCCTTTCTTCTCCATTACAGTACATTTTGGGTTCCAAATTTATCTCTTGGGATGTGAGAGGCACGATCCTGATCTGGGTAGCGAATCTTAACCTATGTCCAGCAGTAGACTTATTTGCATGTTGATGATATATAGTATATTTGATTTGTGACGTTACATCACAGGGAAGCCGTGGTGGCCTAGCGGTTCGACCTACCGCCTCTCATGCAGAGGGTCGGGGGTTCGATTCCGGCTCGCACCTCTAAGTTTACTTATGTGCAAAATTCAATTTGAATTTACCACTGAGCTTTTCGGTGAAGGAAAACATCGTGAGGAAACCTGCACGCATCTGCGAAGTAATTCAAAGATGTGTGTGAAGTCCCCAATCCGCACTGGGCCCGCGTGGGGACTATAGCCCAAACCCTCTCGTGATGAGAGGAGGCCTGTGTCCAGCAGTGGGACGCAAATAGGCTGTAGTAGTAGTGACGTTACATACCTATATTGTGTTTGGCGATGATGCAGTTGTTTCCCAACAGGAGGATGTCCTTGAGGTGCAGTGATCGCCGCGCGCAGCCCAACAGCAAGTGCTCGCCGGCATGGGCCCTTAATAATGCCACCTGAAATGAAAAGGCTTATTTTGAGTCATGGCATTGATATTTGTTAAGTTGGCACGCACAGCCAACCTTCATGCTGGCTGATAACTTGGCTCGTAGTTGCCAAATACTATGTTCGCGTCCTGTTCTTTCACTATGAAGAACGAAAGAGATAGAACATACATATTTGATTTAAAAAAAGTGAAGTGCCGGCATACGGGACAGTTGCATCGATACAAAAAGTCGCCGTCAACCTCATATAGTAATGGCAACCGTACTTGACGTCTAAAACGGTTTGTCAATGTTATTCCCGCAGCATGAACCTATCTTTGTCAGGCAGTCTGCCATGTCCCTCTCACCCCCTTTATTTTTGGCAGTTTAATTACAATGCACAACTTCACCGATGCGGTGTCTTCAAGATATTTAGGGTAAGTTGATTCAAGCACAGTTGACGAACGAGCTGTCATTCCATACAGAAACGTCATTTTGTCCCATAGTAAAATATTTAACGTTAACTTTAACGGACGGTTTGAATCAACCCACCACTTAGGGCCGGTTCCTATATCCACGTAACGCCTCGTTTTGCCTACGGACGGTTAAAATTTGACAGATTCTCTATGGAACAAATGTCAAAAATCAACCGTCCGTAGGCAAAACGAGGCGTTTCGTGGATATAGGAACCGGGCCTTAGTCAGGGTCAGTTAGGGACTCGAGGGTAAAAGAAAAATACTATTGGAAAATCACTGACGTAATTAAGTTGCAATCGTGGGAATACCATAGGTTCGGTTGATAGGTGATTAGTTACTTACTACATTTGTTGGCTACAGGTAAACTTTGTGTGCGATTGTTTTTGCTCGAGTTATTTATGTTTTTAAATAGTTGCTTACTTTTGCAATGGGGGCTATCGCGTGTGAATTTGCCACTAGAGGCGCTAGTGTCGCGTGAGGTCCAATAACATTCACTCTTCACTGGTTTTGGCGGGCTTTGTGACATAAATGATAATTTCTTTAATTTACCTGTTGAAAAGTGATCTCCTTCGTGAAATTATCGCAAATATGGATTATTTGGCGATCAATATGAACGCTTTGAAAAAAAAAGAAAAAATTCCGAACGAAACGGAACTGCACAACATTGCGGCATAGCTACTCGATATGACGATAGTTATTTATAATTAATAAACTTAATGAGATTCAAGATTTAAAACTTTGTTTCGGCGCCGATCTTATAAAGTCGCCTTTGACAGCTATACCTCTGGACCTTAGTCTACAGTGGCGCCAACTGGTGAGCAAAGAAACGATAGTCCCCATTGAGTTCACACAATACAACATTTGCTAAGTGTGCTGACATTTTTATATAAAAATATACCAAGATGTTTGCTTATTTATAAATATAAAACAGATTCAGCTTGTCAGCGTAATCAAATATGTAGTTTTACTTTCGCTTTGAGCCGTGTTGAGTTATTTAAAAGGTATTTGATTAAATTATAATGTAATCCGTATAGTGGCTCAATTAGTACTTAAAAACTAATCATATATCTGCAGCTCTGTTATTATACAAATATTAACGTGTTTCCCTCATTAGACCTTTATCTTCGCCGTTAGGTTTCCCGGATTCATTTCTACACTATCATTATTAAATTACCTACAAATTGAGTAAAGGCACAAAAAGTGTTAAAGCTAGAAATACATTACATTCTTATTACCAAGATTGGATTATAATAGCTGCAGTGCCGGGCAAATATTGCTTATTTTTGTATTTGTACGCGCATAGTACTTGAAGTTAGATGACGTCACAACTACTACTACAGCCTATTTGCGTCCCACTGCTGGGCACAGACCTCCTCTAACACGAGAGGGTTTGGGCTATAGTCCCCTTGCGGGCTCAGTGCGGATTGGGGACTTCACACACATCTTTGAATTAATTCGGAGATGCGTGCAGGTTTCCTCACGACGTTTTCCTTCACCGAAAAGCACAGTGGTTACTTCAAAAAGGAAAACATCGTGAGGAAACCTGCACACATCTGCGAATTATTTCAAAGATGTGTGTGAAGTCCCCAATCCGCACTGGGCCCGCGTGGGGACTATAGCCCAAACCCTCTCGTGTTGAGAGGAGGCCTGTGCCCAGCAGTGGGACGTAAATAGGCTGTAGTAGTAGTAGTAGTACCTGGTCGTCGAGATGCAACTCCGTGAACGCGGGTATGTACTTGGCCCACTCCACCAGAATCAACAGCTGCTGCTTTATGGAGTCGCACACGTCGTTTATCTTCGCCAGCTTGCGGTTGTTGATTTCGGCGTCCGACACGTTGATTGTCTGCGCAATAGGAACGATTTTTGTTAAAAAATGTGGGAACATTGTATTACGATACGTAACATTAATAACTCTCAACGTGCTCGCTTATATCTGAAGATCGTAGTCAGCTACTTTATTTTTAGAGTGAATTATTCATATCAGCACGGAGAAATGATACAAGAAGAGTGGCAGAGCCCATACTGTAGTGCGTGCTCCGAAACCCGGGTTAACACTAAATCGACATCTAGCGTCCAGTGGCTGAACCCCAATTACCCGACCGTTTAGCAGTTGCTACCGCTACTTGAAGCTAGATGGGGAGCCGAACGCAAAGTGTATTTCTAAATAATTTACAATCAATATTATAACTTGGAGCTCTTTTTTGAAATCCTCTTATTATACAGAGACTTTGGGTTTTAAGTTGTAAACAGTTAAGCAATAATATATGCTCTGCGTTCGTATTCGGCGCGACGTTTCTCTGTATGTGAACAATATCCAGTTCAAAATTTTCTACCTAGACAGCGACATCTATTATCGCACTTAACACTTATTTCGGGCGTACGCTGATCTTTATGACGGTTGTCATTCTAGGTTTACCTTACTTTTTCTATAATACCAGAAATAAATTTTCCTTCCTCTCGTCCGTTGGTTAGATAGAAAGTAAACAATGATATAAGATGGGTAAAGTTGCAATATGTATTAACAAAGTTTCTTTTCTACAAATAAAGAAAGAAAAATGTTTATCTATGGGGAATGTCTATTAAATTACGAAGAATTATGACCTATTCAGATGTATCTATGTACCTCTGCCGAGTGTTGGACAGGCGCGGCGCGTGTATTACACAATATTTGCTTTAGTTTGACGAGTTGGTGCTAAAAACGAATCAAACGATTTTATTGGCACAACGATAAAAACAACATTCTCGTCTCTCATGATATAATAGTTGAAAACCATGAAGTTTCATGCATATTAGGAATTTTGTGTATTTTTTTTATGTCATTGGTATAGACAAACGAGCGCACAGCTCACCTGATGGTAAGTGGTCACTGCGGCCGATGGACACCGAAATCCTATGATCTCCCATTAAGAAACCATAAGATCTCGAATGCGTTGCCTACCCTGAGACCTAAGATGGAATGCCTCTGTGCCAGACATTTCACTAGCTGCCTTAATCCCTTACCGGAACACAACAGTGCGAGCACTGCTATTTGGCGGCAGGTTAGCGGTGAAAGACGGTGGTACCACCCCGGACGGACCTAGCACCAGGCCCTACCACTACCAATCCATATAATATAATACCAATATTTACGGTCAGGCAGAAGGCAGGTTTGTACATTATCAATCATTTCTGTTTTGTATTGAAATAATTAGAGAAGCTTTTTCTCATTCTGAGGTTCTAAAAACTACTAACCTAATTTTGCTAAAAAGTCACTTTTTACACGAACTATTATAGCATTGCCACGGGAACTATACGTTTTTCCGGGATATAAAGTATCCTATGTATAAAACCAGTCAAGCGTTTTAAGCGTGGAAAGTTACAGACAGACACGAGTTACTTTCGCATTTATAATATCAGTATAGAAGTATGGATATGGAATGGATGATGAGTTGATTAACTCCTAGAGAGTGCGCCCACGGGAAACTGACAGTTTCCTCATTCGGTGAAGTCCAAGGAGATGTATGGGGATGCGCCCACGGGTAACTTGTCATGCGTGACTTTTTCTTCAGTTCAGCGAACTGAAGAAAAAGTCACGGAGACGTGGCAGAAACTTTTTTGTCAGGGCGACAAAAATCACCCGTGGGCACACCCTCTTATGCGTCGGGACTAGCCGTCTCGCTCGCTCGTACGGCAAGGACTCACCTCGTCTATGACCTTCCTGCTGAGTAGCTCTGCGTTGAGTAAGGACACGACTGATAGCCCGTTGGCCTGTGTAGGTTCCTCGTACGACGGCCGGCGGCAGTTGATGCGATCCCTTTCGTTTTGTACGGCTGTAGACAAGGACAACACTATTTATTAACCCGATTCGTTTTTTTTTATATATCATTGATATAGGCAAACGAGCGCACAGCCCACCTGATGGTAAGTGGTCACTGCGGCCCATGGACACCGAAATCCTATGATCCTTAGGAATCCATAGGATCTCGAATGCGTTGCCTACCCTGAGGCCCAAGATGGAATGCCTCTGTGCCAGAAATCTCACCGGCTGCCTAACCCCCTACCGGAACACAACAGTGCGAGCACTGCTATTTGGCGGCAGGTTAGCGGGGAGAGACGGTGGTACCTCCGCGGGCGGACCTAGCACAAGGCCCTGCCACTAGCAAAGGTTTATGACATTCATCCTCATTTAAACCGACGAGCATGTATGCGGAACGGAATGAAAGTTGAAGAAGCGAGAGAGGTATGTAGGAAACTAGGTATCGTAGCAAATGGAAGGAATTGGTATCTGCCTACCCCTATGGAAAAAAGGCGTGATTTTATGTATGTATGTCATTGTCATCATGTCAGCTGACAACCACTGTTGGACATAGTCCATCCCCCAAGGCTCGCCACTCAGTCCGGTCTTTTGCTACTTGTTTCCACCGGATTCCCGCGACTTTTACGAGGTGATCGCTCCATCTTGTTAGTGGCCTAATGACAGCTCGTCTCCTGGTTCGCGGACGCCACTCGAGTACTTTTTGGCCCCACCGGCCATCAGTCATGCGAGCAACGCAAGTTTATGATTTTGATAGGAATAAAATAATATGGTCTTGGCCAGATTAATAATAATAACTAAATGCGTCGACGAGGTGGATATTTACATAGGTCAGTGATATAAAAGGGAATTTCTTTTACAAATAAAACCGTCACGCATGTGGTTTGTGACTTCAATGATCGAACAAACATATTAATGGAAGTTAAACTCCGGTTAGCTCCTGTTACTCCGTGTTTACGCTATAATGACATGAACTAATTACGACGAAATGTTATTTGTTATGATAAATTGCAATTCATTAACGTTAATAGGTACGTTTAATTAATATTGTAATCGTGTTTCCTTGAGACGGGCAATAAATACAGCGCGGTGAGCCCACAGTATCGGTTGCTGACCTTTTAACTTCTATTTACGCACTGAATCATCGAAACTTTCCAGTCAATAATGGTTTTTTTCAACCTTTTAACCACCTAAATAACCCACTTAAAATCTAGATAGATAAGACTATAATAAATACTATAATAAAAGGGCAATTTTCTGTCTCTTTCTTTCCGTCCGTCTGTCTGTTTGTTAGCGTTAATCTCCGGAACTACTGAACCGATTTGAATGCAGTTTTCAAGAGTAGATAGAACATCATTTGGAGCAACATATAAGCTATGTTTGATTAAAATCGGATGTCGGAAAGAAAAGTAAACGTCAATTTTGTGCGTGCGGGCAGAAGCTAGTTACAAATAGACAGGATAAATCATATTATAAACTCATTACGTACATTTATAGGTTATTTACAGAATTTAATTGTTGAACTTAATTTTCTAGGAAAAATGTATGACTTACCTTCTTTCTTCATGCCAGCTTTGAAACACTTCCTTAGCCTACAATATCTGCATTGGTTCCTTTTGTCTTTATCCACTACACAATTTCTGCTGAACCTGAAAAGTGAAAGGAGACGAGATTAATAGGGTATATGAAAAATATGGTACTGGCACAGAATATTTAATAGTACTACGTACAGAATGGCCACGGAATCAAATCACCCGCCTGAATCTAGCCCGCGCGCAACTCGCGCCCAACTCGCCTTACCGTCATTTGTTTCATCCGGAGATGGCGAGTGAATCGTTGGCCCGCGTACTGGTACACACACATTTACAAGTGTACAGACGTCCTCGCACGCACACAGGCGTCCTCGCACGCACACAGACGTCCTCACACGCAACATTGACACCTCATTCGAATTGTGTTCGAAATAGGGTTTTTATAGGCCGTGTCCGCGGTGTGTTACTGGGACGACATCCGCCATCAAATTAGACCCGATCAATTTGAAACCGCTGCACCGATTTTTATCGAAATGTAGCTAAGAACACTCTCAACGAACTCACCTATCGAATAAAAAAAACTAAATCGATTCACCCGTTGTGGAGCTACGAAGCTACAGACACACAATGTCAAACATATAACACCCACTTATTATAAATTGTATTTTAAAACACGAATACAAAGATAAAAGTAAAAAAAATAACATTTATTCAAGTAGGATTTTACAATAACTTTTACAATAGTCTAGTTATCATTTAAAAACATACTGTTATCCGCCGCAAGCTTCGTCATTGAATTACCTTCATCTTATATGTACATGCTTTGTATTACAGTTTTATAAAATCAGACGCACTTTATCACATTTTAAGTCGGTCCTTAAGCGCAAACATGTTTATTAGTCCAATTTAGGAAAGGCTTTCTTGTCATTTAAATCACTTAAACAATAGTAACGTTTCCGCAGAGCACTTTTTCAAATATTTTTTTAATTCCGGGAGGGGTGGCAGGTTCATGACTTCTCGGGGTAGTTTATTGTATATAGTTTTTTATAATAAAATAATAAAGAATACATAAATGATCTAAAAACTTTACTCACACGAAATTTTGGTATTGCTATAATAATTTTGGTAAGGCTGAGAAAGAGTTCAATTATTTATTTATTTATTTAAACTTCATTGCACATACAAAAGGTATACAATTGGCGGACTTAATGCCTAAAGGCATTCTCTACCAGTTAACCATAAGGCCAAAAAGAAAGAAAAATGAGTAGGTGCATCAATATCAGAAAGAAACTACAGAAATACTAGGAAGATAACAAATAATTTCAAAAGAGGATAAATTTACATTCATTCATTTATTTTTAATTATGACAAAGAAAATCCTATTATCTATTATAATAGTGCACATACAAGCTTTCAAGTTGACATATAGATATACTGTACCTATTATTAACATTTACTGCCATATTTATGAACATACAAACTGTTTATTGTTTAGTGTCAGATCATCTGTAGGTAGCATGGTCGTATGAAACTGATACCGTTTGCGAAGGAAAACTGTAAACAAACATTCACCGGCGGTCAGCGTATGATGAACGTATGAAACGCGGTGAGTCGTGAAGTGAATCATTCTGATACACACTGCTTATGTACGTAGGTACCCAATTTTTTTTTACTATGAGGATTTCTCACAGTCACTGTGATATAAAATTAAATTACAAATGAGGTTTTAGTCAGATCACACTTATGGACAGTATAAATAAATTACTATTCATTCATTAACTAAATGTAAGAACGACTAGGTAAGTATTATCAATCCTTGTTTGTGTTCATAGATTTCTGTATTCCTCATCATCCTCTGGAAGGAAACTCGCCTGTTGGTGCTGGTGCCCTCGCTACTACCTAAAGAAATGTGTGCCACCGAAATTGAACCTTATGTAAGCCACTTACTTATCATCAAATTCTAGATAACCGCCTATTGAAACGAATGGCCTATCACAATGAGCCTGCTGAACAAGTATTTGTTCCGCCTAATCACAAGGATGATAGTCGATCAGAATTTTCGGGAGGGCTTATGACTGGCGGGCGTAAGCCCTCCCGAAAATTCTGATCGTAGAAAAAGCCTTTGCAACAATAACAAGATGTAAAAGCATAGTTCTTCCCTAGTACGTGCTTGGTGCGGTATTGTTCGCCGATGACGCAGAGATGTCGCACGCCAAATACAGTAGCTCCATAAGAAAGTGACATTTCTTCTGATCTGCACGTGCTGAGGTAGTTCTTGCGCACGCTGCGTCGGAACAATCCCTTGTAATTGTCACAAGATGACGCGTCATAGGGTTTCTCGCTGACACAGTGATAAGTCCCCGATCCGCACTGGTCCCGCGTGCGAACTATAGTCCAAACCCTTTCGTGTTGAGAGGCCTGTACCCAGCAGTGCAAATAGGCTGGTGTGGTGTGGTGATGGCAGTGATAAGGGTAAGGAAATTAGGATTCGCATGCCAACTACACGACTGCATCAGAAAAAGCCCCTTCTGACCTGCACGTGTAGATAGTTCTTGCGTACGCTGCGCCGGAAGAATCCTTTACAACCCTAACGAGATGAGGCGCCATAGTGCTTCCCGGTGGCGCGGTGATAAGGCACGAATAAGTGATAAGGGAACGAAACCTCGCATGCCAACTACACTAGCTCTGACCTGCACGTGTAAAGGTGGTTCTTGCGTACGCTGCGTCGGAAAAATCCTTTACAGCCGTCGCAGGAGGACGCGCCATAGTGTTTCCCGGTGGCGCGGTCGCCGCAGATGGCGCAGTGCTGCGCCAGCGCAGCCGACGCGCCGCTCGCCTCGCTACTGCTCGTCTCCAGCTGCATATCACTGTCTGCAACGAGGGAGAAAGTTATATAAGTCTTGGAATATTTACTGACATCCTTAATTTAGTATAACACGGAAATCGCAATGGTTTAGCTGCACGAGAGGGGTAATTACACAAAAGATCCTAATGGGTCGAGGTGTATCCGCAAGGCACCAAAATCCAAAGATAAGATAGTATAACACGATACACATCGAGGATTTCTTTTCTTTTTTTCCGATTTCCGATTTTCGTTATGATGGCGTTAACGAGCCGTCTAGTCTAAAAGCTGTCAAAATGTATGGCATGTTAGGTTTAATGTAACATTTCCCGTATTTCTATAGAGACACTTTACGTGTCTTATGGTCTTATAGTGTTCAATAAAGAGTAGATATTGTTGTTGTGTCTTGCTGTACCAAACTTATCAAAGCTTGGACTGTGACATACACAATGATGTCAATACTCATAAAGGGAGGATACTTAGTACAGACCTACACAACTTAGAAGACGTGTGGATTAAGCAATAATAATACTGCGTAAACGGCTTAAGTGCTTTGCCGCGTGCCTTCTAAGTTGTGTCGTGCTATACCTACAAGCTTCCGTTCGAGATTCGACTTTGTTCGTCCGAGTGCAATTTCTCCATTATATTTTCAAGGAGTCTTTGTAGCCTATTTTCATACTTCTAGCGGTATTGCCTGTACGTTGATCGATCAGTCTCAGTCGTCACTTCTTTTCGCAGATGAGTCAACATGGACGTTAAAGTGTACTTTTAAACCATTCTTCATAGATGTTTGCCAACTTGTCTCGAGTACGAAAAAAATACATATTAAACCATTGCCCCATATTTCAGCAGCCAGTCGGCTAAATGAGCAGTTTTTACCTACATTTAAATAATAGTTAACATACCCTAAGAAAAATGATCATGTCATGATACTTTTGTCTCCTAAGTATGACATACACCATACACATACATCCTTGCACTACGTTATTAAAATATTCTTCATCTAAAAATATGTGTTTGACTTATCAAACAAAGTTTTAGCTTACAAATAACAGGCAGACAGAGGTAAATAATCAAAGTGTTTCGTAAGTGATGTCATTTCTCTATTGCTCGATAAAAACATGTTTTTTTTTAAATTCTTAGCTGCTCGTATTTTTCTATCAGTGCTATTTACTTACTATTCAGTAAGAAAACAAATGTGAAGGGCCTCGGATACACTTGACGTTGCTGAACTAATAACAAGTTAATTATTTTCCCAAATAATCTGTTTATGACGAAATGTCAATGTTTTTTTACCTCAGAGCAGTGACGGTTCCTAGGACTGAGAAGTACCTCTATAGCTATAGAGTAGCCATGAATCAAGAAAAAATCCTGTGCTAAATAAAGTATTAAAAAAAAACAGTGAGCTATATTGATTGGAATAATTAGTTTCAGTTATTTTTAGTGCCGCAGATGTCTACCCTGTAGGAATCTATAATCGTTATAAATAAACAATATCAACTTATCATATAAGCAAATGAACTTGAAATGATTACAATTGACTTAAGCACACGAGTTTTTATCACTTTACGTCCATGACTATGTGTTTTTCCGAACGAAATACGTGTAAGATAAATATAAACTGTAACTAGAAAATGTTTTATACAAACCACAGTTTCAAGCCATTATTAAAAAAAATATTTGACAAGACCATGGATGAATCGAGGAGAGCAAGGGGGAGTTAGGGGGTGACGGGGGAAGAGCTGCATTTAACATTCTTACCATATTTATTGATTGTCGTTTTGTTAAGCTGCTAGGGGAATAAAAAAACTCCTTTTACGCGCAGAAATCGGACGTCAAAGTGAACTTTTTTCGAGCTAATGAGGTGAAAAATGATTGGCGTCCCGCCTCCTCGTGTGGTAGCTGGGTATATTTGCGCTACCTCCTGGGTCAGTTCAGTGGCTAGGTACATACATAGGTAAGGCCAAGTAGGATTTTCAGCAATGCATTAGGTTACAATCGCGAGCACTATGCGATACCTAACAATGCGTGGAATCAAAGTGGGCACTTACGTATTTATATTCACAACAATTTAGTGAAGGCGTTGGACGGGGCTGCAAACTCTTCACTCTTATGCAATAGTAGCTGTGATGACTGATACGTATAGGTAGTTATACAATTGACTCAACTATTTAAATATTATGAAAATGGCCCAAGATTGAGAACTACCTAAACATAACTCACGTTATTGGAGATGCCTTCCTTATTGCTGAAAATCACCAAATCCGTCATGGCTGCCGGATGGTAGCGGGTTCGAATCCCGGGACTTAGGGGCTAACTTGTTTGTACCCGTGTCATGCATGACCAATATTGATATATGTATTAGTATCTCTAGATAAACAGTTATATATCGTTGTCTAGCCCCCATAGCACAACCTTTGCTTAGATTAGAGCTAAGTAAATTTGTGTAAAATGTCCCGTTTTATTTATTTATGATGCCCGCCATCATCAAAATACTTACTCAACTGTTTCTCAATTATAGTTAGTAGAATATACGAGATTTATAAGCCGCCGGTTAGGTATGTACACGATAAAAACGACTCGGCAACTAATGTATTCAACAGCAGATTCCGTCAGCAACGACAGCAACCCGTTTTTGTCGTCAGCAGCGGTCTGGTTAGAGAAGCCTTGACGCGGGTCGCTAGTATCAACAACTTTTCGGTAATCTATTATAATAAAAATGAATTGCTGTGTGTTGATCTTGCTAAGGCTCTGCGGGGACGATTTGGCTGTTTACTTTTTTGTATTAATCCCTGTGATTCAGCGAAGATTTACAAAGAGAAAAAAATCGAGGATAATGTAAAGGAACGGCTAAAAAATGGCCTAATGCCTAATGTTCATGTTGTGTATGAATTGTACTTCTAATTTATGTAGTATTAGGCTTGGTCGTACCCATGGCAGCTTCAGATCCAGGGGAGGTAGATCGATTTTTTCGGGGCATTTTGTATGGGAACACCAAGATCATTGAGGTCTTCGGTGAATGAAAAGACAAGTGAGGAAACTAGTACGAGAGTACGCATCTGGTGAGTAATTACAAAATTGGTATGGTAATTCACACTGGACCCACGTGGGGACTACAGCCGATACATACTCGTCACGAGAGAATGCCTGTGTCCAGCAGTGGGATGTAAATCGGCTATTGTGGTGATGGTTGTGTTGTGGATGTGTGTGCGGTCTGTGTTTTGTTTACTAGTCCTAAACGATGAACACCACTGGTCTGTTTTTGCCCTTTGTGAAAATGTTAAATGTTGTCTCCTTGGCTAAATTAGCATCAGGTAGGTCCGCCTTTCACAATCCGTTAAGTATTTACTTACCTACCTATCAAGTTCATCCTTATATGCAGTTTTTAAGTAGCGTAAGGCGATACAAAGAAAATTTAACGATTTGACAGATTTATTCAAACTGTAACAGATTTATTATTATGTTGTAAGCAAGCAATTATTCATGATTAAGCTTGTTTTCGCGTCCTAAAGGCGCTCGAGCGAGTTTTTATCACTTCTCCGTTGATAACGAGTTATTAATATTGATATAGAATTACAGATAATGGCACTAGGAGGATATTGGTGATAAATATGTCGCGTTCGAACAAGCTGTATGTTATCATAATTTTTGTGAATTCCTATATAACTTGCCAGGCATTGCGAGACTCACAGTTTACTTATTGTAACACAATGCAAGTAGGGCAACGGATTTATTCAATTGTATTAACTGAAGCTTCGTCGGGACTTGAACCGGGGACCTTTGGCTTTGTGGTCAAGGAGGCGAAATTTGAAATATCGAGCTAAAGTTTTTGAATTACCTTCGTTTGTGTTATTGTACGCCATGGAGGGTCGATGGAGTTCTTCCGCGAGGGTTCTGTGGGGGTTGTAGTTGTTGTAGACGGGCCGCTCCGCCGGTTTGTCCCACACGAGCGGCGGCGCCCCCATCATGTACTCCGGCGCTGCGTACCCCATGGAACATGGCTCTTGCGATGTCAACATGTTCTCGTAACCCAACACGGGCATTGTCCGCACGCCCCCCAGAAAACAAGTGCTACCACTTCCACCCCTCACTTGCTACTGAACGAATCAATCCGCGATCGATAACGACTGATAACTTGCTGGCCAAATTAACAGGTGATGTAATGTGCCGAAACGCATAAATGTCACCAACGAACGTTTATCACTATTGCCATACGACGTGTCTGTCCGCTGTCCGTGCGATAAGGAGTCTGTTGACGCGGGACATTTGAAAATCACAGCGGGGCACTGAGCAGATCCGGTGTTTTGTTTTCGTTTTTATCACATAATAGTTCGACAAACGATAATCGTGTTGACGGCGCGGCGGGCGCGAGCTGTCTCGGCCGTGTTGTCGGGTCGACTGGCGCCGGCGACCGCGACACCAAACAGCCGCGAAAATCTGCTGAGGCAGTGATGAGTTACCTATGAATGACCCGGTGTCGGCGCAGCGACTGACTCACGCCTTATCGGAACTGCAGCGGATGTTGCGCCGAGACACACGCACCAACACTTCGGTAGCAGCTGATGAGCTTGCCACAACAACACATCAGTTGGTAACTAAGCAAAACACTCCAATGACTAATTAGATTGTCGCACTCGCTTTGTTTCCTTTGTCACCCGATTCTCTTCATTGTTGGCGGGACGCGTTGGCTCCAGGATATAGATAAAGCCGTATGTTATTAATAAGTCTTGTTCGGGAGATTAAACATATTATGATGAAAGTAAGTAATGAACATAAATACAATAAATAGTTAATGATACTCGTAGTATATCGACGGAATGCTTTATCAATGTTTAATTATTACACACAACGGAGTTAGTTAGTACGTATATAGATATGACAAATACTTGCTAAGTACTTTGGTTATATATTCTCAATTACTAAATCTTGAACCTACCTATAAGAAAACTTACTATTGACTTATTTTTTATGTAATCGAGGAGCAATTCTTTTTTTTTTTTTACCTCACGTGTCGTGTGTGTGCGATTACTAATCCATATCCATACTACCTAATAATTATAAATGCGAAAGTAACTCTGTCTGTCTGTTACCTCTTCACGCTTCAACCGCTGGATCGATTGAGATGAAATTTGGAATGGAGATAGTTGGGGTCGCGGGAAAGGACATAGGCTACTTTTTATCCCGGAAAAACGCATACGATAACCGACTTCCACGCGGGCGAAGTCGCGGGCAGAAGCTAGTAAACCATAAATTAACAGTACCTATGGCTGAGTAATTAACTGACGACAATTCGATAGAATAGATATGAAGTATTATAGGTCGTATAGATAGGTTGGTGGTGATTAATCGATATTGCCTCATAAGTGAGTACTCGTGATTACTAGAACAAGTCTTGAAGATACGTACCTACTACGGTGTTCTTTACAAGCAATCGTATTAACAAATGAAGGTGCAAGCAATGGTTTAAGATTCAAGGTTCTATCGTGTACCAATTTTAATGATAGGTTTGGCCAGAACCACGCCACATAGGTACCATATGTAGGTACATAATATATCTTTATTCTATTCTGTATTCCTTTCCCATTCTCTTCTTATCTAAGGTTGACTGGAAGAGATTGCTGTTTAGCGATAAATCCGCCTGTTGTTTACCTGTTAACTGTGTAGTATTTCTGTGTTTTGTCTAGTGTTAAATAAAGATATTGTTGTTGTTGTTGTTGTTGTTGTTGTTGTACCACAAGTAAATGGCTTCAAAGAGGCAAAATGTCACTGCTATAGTTTTTTCTAAGTCCATCGCCCCTAGCTCGTATCTCAAGGTTGTTGTGAGCTTTAGTCATGAGCTACTGATCTACTTCTCCACATTTACGGCCTATAGAATGTAGAGAGCGAAATCTTTTGTTTTGATGGGTCTATATTTCAGAAAGTCGTGACGATCTTCGACTCTGTTTCACACTAGATAAATCTAGCGAAAATCTCAGACGCCCGTAAACGTTCCAGCATTGGTTGGATAATGAGGAGCCACTATCGACAGACAGGGCAGGTCGGGGTCACCCTATCGCTGGTAACTGGTGCGTCGCCGTGTCCGCTCTAGTCTCGTTTTCACCGACTTGTTTCAAAATAACAATAACACAGTATATAGATGAATTAATAAGACGACTGAGAAGCATGGAAATGCGTATTTCCATACTAATATACCATTGTATTATTACCTACCTACTACTACTACTATTACAGCCTATTTGCGTCCCACTGCTGGGCACAGGCCTCATCACGAGAGGGTTTGCGCTATAGTCCCCACGCGGGCCCTGTGCGGATTGGGGACTTCACAGCCATCTTTGAATTACTTCGCAGATGCGTGCAGGTTTCCTCACGATGTTTTCCTTCACCGAAAAGCTCATAGGCCTATATACCTACATACTAGGTTACTAATATTATAAATGCGAAAGTAACTCTCTAACCTCTGATGATGGATTTATTAGGGTAGGTATGGGGTTAGTTCTAGTCCCGGGGAAGGACATATGCTAATTTTATCTCAGAAAAACTCATAGGTATTTCCACGCGGACGACAGCTCGGGCAGAAACAAGGTAGTGGTCTAGTAGTTTATAAAAAAAATCCTCCACCAAACGTCCACTATTTGGCTAGATTACAATTATGTCTAAAGGATGCAAGTTCAGTTTGTAGCTGAATGAATTAGTCCTGTGTAGTATGGCCCCAATTCACATGCATGCAGCATGGCCCGAAGTAGCTCAAGACAGAAAATTGTGGCGTTCTTTGTGAAAACTAAGCTCAACTTTGGGTCGTTAAGTCAGCGTAACAAGTATAGATAGCTAATTATAAGCATTCATTGCAAGAGCTTCACTAGATTTAAAAACCGGCCAAGTGCGTGTCGGACTACGCGCAAAGTATAGGGTTCCGAAGTTGACGATGTCCACAGTACCTTTCTAAGACTTATTAGCATCTAGCTAGCCTGTGGTATGACGTGCCCGCCCGACGCCTCTGCCGCTCGAGAAGAATCATTGGTTTTTTAATCATTTCATAAGTAGGTCGACTATGGCTCGTAAGTTTGTACAGCCTACTTAGCTGTGATAGTTTTCCTTTCAACTACGTTATATATGCCATAACCGTGATTTTTTTCAACCATCCAAATACCACCATTTAGGTGGCAGGGGGGGGGACACGTGACTCTAACAAAAAATAGCACTTTAAAGCTTAATATTTCACAAACGCATCGCTTAATCAAAAAATGGTTTTAACAAACCCATAATATTTTTTTAAGACCTATTCAACGATATGCCGCACCATGGGGTACGCAAGAAAAAAAATTACATCCCTACCTATACGAGTAGGGGAGGTACCCTATAAAAAAATATATTTCAAAATTTTATTGTACCACTTTGTCAGCGTAACTAATATGTATATTCATGCCAAATTACAGCTTTCTAGAACTAACCATCTCCGAGCAATAGTGCGGACAGACGGACGGACGGACATGGCGAAACTATAAGGGTTCCTTGTGGACTTCGGAACCCTAAAAATCAAGGACGCCAAGTAAAATTAAACTTTTTACGCTAAATATGCATTAATGAAATAACGCTGAGGAGGTTTTCCTGTTGATTGCACGTTCCATTTGAGTTTTGAGCCGGGGCAAAAACGTGAATGACGTCTGTCTGACGCTGAGGGGTTACCATGTCCAATAATAGGTTACATGGGTTATTTCTATTATAAACTATGAAAGGTGCACCTAAAGATTCCTCGTGAACCAATTGAACCAAAACAATTCAGGATATCAAAATTAAACAGCCAAGCATAACGCAAATTAAAATGCAAAGGAAAAAAGAACACATCTAAAGAAAAAAAAGTTAAACTTATTTGTTTGTATCTTGATAGGAAAATGGAAGTCTAAACGACTAGCTAGTAGAATAATGCAATATGCTAGTATAATTCTAAAGTAGGAAACTTTAGAATTATGTAGCACTAATTAAAAATCGTACTTAAACTATCTACTTTTATATCAAGTTCCGTGAACTAAATCCGGCGAGACAATCGATCAAAGATAGATTATCTTGTAACGTATATAACGTACATCATTTGAAATATAGGTAATTTCATAATAAAATGAATATATACCTACATACAGCTGGAGCAGACGAGTTCTCGAGTGGAGACCACGAATCGGCAAAAGAAGCGTAGGGCGCATTGTGGCTAGATGGAGCGATGACTTACGCAGGGTCGGTGGCAGAAACTGGAAGCGAATAACTGAAGACCGACCTAAGTGGCGATCAATGAGAGAGGCCTATGTCCAGCAGTGGACTGATGCGGGCTGATGATGATGATGATGATGATACCTACATACTGTGAGTGAAGGCCTCCTCTCATCACCAGAGAGTTTGGGCTATAGTCTAATAGGAATAATACGAGTATTTAAAGCTAAATTATTTCGAATTATCTGCGAAGCCAACGTAAGAAGTTTTCCCTACACGTTGAATATATACAACTATAGCTTCTGCCCGCGACTTTCACCCGTCGGTTATCCCCCGGGAACTATGCGGTTTTTTTTTTCGGGATAATAGTAAGCTATGTCCGGGACTCCAACGATCTCCATACCAAATTTCATCCATATCGCTGTAGCGGTTGAAGCGTAAAGAGGTAACATGATATCGCATAAATGTCGTATCGTAGAGATCGCTATTTGGCGATAAGTCTGCCTGTTGTTTACCTGTTATAACTGTAGTGTATTCATTGTTTCCTTTTTCTGTATATTGTTTAGTTTATGGTGCTCAATAAAAGAGTATTGTATCTATATCTACACGGAATGACAGCTATGGCGGCCATATTTTACGTTTATCAAACTTTAAAATGTGTTGTATTCAATTCATCCTATGTGAAGACTACGATATAACTATTCAGATTGCAATGAAAGTAAAACGCAACGCCGTCCGTCACAGGGCGGACACGGCCTATAAAAGCACGATTTCGAACACAAGTTCAAGTGAAGTGTCAATGTTTGCGTCAGAGGACTCTGTGTGCGTTCGAGTACCACTACGCGGGGAAATAATTCACTCACCATTTCCGGATGAAACAAAAGGGATGACGACAACTTTTTTTTCCTTAGTCTATCAGGAAGATTATTGAAAAGTATTGGACACGTATTTTTTCTTTTTTCACGTAATCAAACTTATACGGAGATATATTGAGTTGATATGTCGCGTGACGTCACGGTTAGGTACGATTTATACCTAACGGTGACGTAGTTAGCCCCCACTCTCCAACTTTAATGCGTTTTAACTTAGTCATTCTTTGTTAATTTGATAAAACGAAAAATACGTGTCTAATATTTTTTTATTACCTGACTGACGGACTAATTAGAATTTCGATTTCTTCACCCTGTCGTCATCCCTAATGGCGGTAAGGGCGAGTTGAGCACGAGTTGCGCGCCGGCTAGGTTCAGGCAGGTGATTCCGTGGCATTCTGTATGTAGTACTATTAAATATTCTGAGCCGCCGTGACACATTCGATAATATAATATTGACAGTATTATTGACAGAGAGCATTAGTTACTAAATAAGTACCCACGTTTTAATTACTATTGTATATAACATCCTGGAAAGGCCAATATCCTCCATAAACATCGCGTAATCTATCGAAGTTCTGTCTGTGTATAGTTTTATTGATTTGGGTTGTGGTATCACTACAATATTACGTCCATTCGTCTCAATAGAATCGACGACATTCATTTCAACGTGTACATTTTTGCTATTATTATGTGTCACGTAAGCTATCTAAGTATTTTTTACTATCCATAGTAATCCATACTAACCTTATAAATGCGAAAGTAGGTAACTTTGTATGTCTGTTATTACCTCTTCACGCTTCAACCGCTGGACCGATTTTGATGAAATTTGGTATGGAGATAGTTTGATTCCCCGGAAAGGACATAGGCTATTTTTTATCCCGGAAAACGTCGAGTTTCCGCGGGAAAGAGATAACCGAATTCCACGCGGGCGAATTCGCGGGCAGAAGCTAGTGAGTAGATAAAATTCTTCTAGATGCCCTCTAAAATCGTTTTTATTTATTTTTAGCGATAGGGTCATTCTACGGTAAGAGGGACAATAGGTGGCAACATAAAAAAATCACACATTATTTGAAAATTTTAAGGAAATGACAATCAATAACTACAGTAAATAACAAATACTTTGAGACCACTAAAATGCAATACCTTAACTAACTTAGTTTGGTTATAATTGCATATTTACCGACAAAAAAGTATCTACCCTGGCCTGTCCCTTTACTATTCTGTAACAGAGTTTTTGAATTTAAATACATTTGTGATACATTCTGATTTGAGCTGTATTTACTACATAAAGAAGCGCAATCAATCATTTTGAATACTTAAATCAACTCCCAAATAAACTGTATTTTCTATTTTTAAAAATAACGCAAATTTTGTCCCTCGTATTTTATGTATCCTCCCCTGGTCATTTTTCGACCGTTTAAAAATGCCATTAAAGTACTATGGTGTACCAAATTTTACCTTGGAGCATTCGTTTCAAAGTTAAGTTAGCCACAAACGTCGCCCGAGTGAATCGCGTGCTCTCATAGGCGGACAGTCCGACCACGCCATTCGGCTCGCGCGGATGTGTCGGTCATTGCCGTCTCTCCACTGGTAAGTTTTATTCAATTGTTATTTATAGTAAAACTTTGTTTGTAATTTGTTT
Organism: Aethes cnicana; assembly: GCA_963971205.1. Taxonomy (NCBI): domain Eukaryota; kingdom Metazoa; phylum Arthropoda; class Insecta; order Lepidoptera; family Tortricidae; genus Aethes; species Aethes cnicana. Next base: position 9,226,134 of record OZ020290.1, on the reverse strand, counting down.
TTACTTTAATTTCTGCCTAGTTTACCGTGTTAGTTTGTTTTTTCGTAACAATCCATACTTTTCTGATAGTTTCCGTTTTTCAATGAAAACGTCTCTACCCTGCCGTATTTCCCCTGTCTCGTCAAATGCCAGGGTAGAGACCTTACATCCAGGGTAGATACGGAAGTATCATATTAGTACTTTTTAAGTATTTTACGTATATTATTCTTCGTAAAGAAGTAATTTGTTAACATAAATGCGATTTTTTTTTAAATTAAGATATGGTGTACGTTACTTTTACACTATGTAGTAGTTTAATATTCGAAGTTTTATACGTTATTTTGCAGCCCAAAGAGCTACACTTAAAGTAATTATGTGTCTGACTTAAAAATATCCCACAGATAAAATATTTAATGTCTTTAAGCTGTAACTTCTCTTTTTTTAGATCATGGCTTCCCGAAAAAAACAAACTCATGAGGAACGTTTAGAAAAGAAGCGTACTCGTATAAAATCTCAAAGCAGCTACAAACATCTTCCCTGCCTTGTACCGCAGTTTCCGAAAATGCACGCCAACTTGAAGACGAACCTTCAACATCTGGTTTAAAAAATAAATTCAACAATGGCGACTTTGTCTTAATGAGAATTTTACATAAAGGCACAGAATATCGATACGTAGCTATGTGCACAGGGATTGAAGAAGATAATGAAGAACAAGTAATATACTGCAAAATTTGTAATAAAACTGGTAAAAATTTCAGAATTGATGACAAAGACGTTGCTTTCATCTCATGGGATCAGATTATAGAAAAGATACCAGCCCCCAACTTAAAAATGAAAGGACAGCGTATTTACTATGAGTTTAACCAAAGTATTAACGTATTTGAAAAGGCGTGATCTCATTTGTTATCTTTTTATACGATTTTATTTCTTTAAATGGAAGATCCAATTTATGTTTATGTTTTAACAGAGTATTCATGCTCTATATTTTTATATCACATTGCATTGCATGCAACTTATGTGCCATTAAAAAAATTATTTTCTTTTAACTTGTAAGAAAAAATGCTGTGATTTTTGTTAGTAGATACTAAGTAATTTTGTTTTTTATGTCATTATAATTAAAGTTACATTAAAAGACTGCATTGAAATTTAAGTCTGAGATTATAGTTGTAAACTATTACAAAGAGTTTAATAATAAAGTTGATTCTGACGAATAAAATTATTTTTCTTTCAATGTATATATTTCCCCTGTAAGGTAAAGTACCCTACCCTGGCCTTCATGTCTCTACCCTGGATCCTGTATCTCCCCTGGTACATGAAAACTCTTGTAAAAATAGATAAATTAACTGGCCATCTTATACAAGTATACAAAATACCGGATAACATAGTTCTATATCGGAAGAAGATATTATTTCAAATATTTATAGCCTGCCACTTTTCTTATTATCAGATGCCCTCTTAACTTAGAATGACCCGATAAAAGAGGAAAATGTAAGATAGCATGCTTTCACCTTGGTAACAAGAGGTAGCTATAGATGAAAAACTTAAGTAAGTCACCTGTTGTGTAGTTGTGTTCCAAAATTATATGAAAATTCGACGAAAATTCAAATAACGTCAACTTTCGTACACAGACAGGTTACTACTACATATACGAGGTCATTTAGCTATGTTTTTTACCTATCACATAATATACCTATAAGTAGTTAAGTAGGAATATGTTTTCAAAATTTTATAGTACATAATTTTAATTGAAATAAAGAAATAATAAAAACAGCATAACATATTGTAGTAGTGGGTACATCCATATCACTACATAGTATAAAACAAAGTCGTCTTGTCCCTATGTATACTTAGATCGGTGCGGTTTTTTTAATAGGAGTGATTCAAGCAAGAGGAAGGTTTTAGTATATTTTACATCACCCTTGGCCATAAATTGGGATATTCTGCCCGCTACGCGAAGAGAAAATCTCACTTCTTGGCCAAGGCAAGACGTAAATCTTTTGATAAACCACGGGCGGTAATTCGTAAAGCCCCAGATCGCATATTTATGCGAAAAAAGAAACCTGCGATCTGGGACATTTACGAATTCACCACCCTAGGTCTGTAATGTACTAATAATTTGTTATAGGTAGTTTAACGCTCGATTCCCGCGGGAACGCTATAACCGAATTCCACGCGGACGAAGTCGCGGGCAGAAGCTAGTTAATATTATAAATGCGAAAGTAACTCTGTCTGTCTGTCTGTTACCTCTTCCTTCACGCTTAAACCGCTTGACCAATCTGGATGAAATTTGGTATGGACACGTATGGAGATACTTGGAGTCCCGGGAAAACGTAGAGTTCCCGCGGGAACGCAATAACCGAATTCCACGCGGGCGAAGTCGCGGGCAGAAACTAGAATAATATAACTAGGTAATATACTTAATAGATAAATGGAAGGTTTGAAATTGTAGATAGGAAATGCCAAAATATGTACCTAAGGTGGGTGGACCATGGAAGGCCATGCTCCTTCGAAGGCCAATCATTAAAATTTCGTAGTTATTGCCATGCGATGACAAATTCCTTCTATTAACACAAACACCCATCGAACTGGAAACCACAGACGCGGCGGCGAATCGCTCGCGCTAATATTTTGGCAGTACAGTCCCTCGCTTTATTGATATCGGGAATCGACGACGTTAAAATAAGGTGGGTGTACCATGGAAGGCCACTCTAACAAATAAACAGTTATTATTTGTTTATTTACTGGATAAATGAAACAAACAAATATTTAAGTAATACTTTGTTTTTTTATGTAACATATAAACTACTTTTTTTTATTGTAGATTTAAGCGCTATTTATTAACTCTTAGTGTTAAATGACTGATATATTATAATGGCCTTCTAAGGAGCCCTAATTCTAGCAAGGCCATTTGGAAGAGTTCAATGAAACTGAAGTTTAATCAATATTGATTAAATCTGCAATTCAAAAAAGTGGTTTATATGTTACGTAATAAAACAAAGTATTACTTAAATATTTGTTAGTTTCATTTATCCAGGAAATAAACGAATGATAACTGTTTATTTGTTAGAGTGGCCTTCCATGGTACACCTACCTTATATGTTGATGAATAAAATTCATTACACAAATTCGTTTTATGGGAGCCAATTATGTTTTTTTTCTCAGATGGGCAGTATTTACAACAAATGACGGGGTTTCACCGTAACTTGCATTTATAACTGGCCGATTGGACTTTGGACTCTTAAATTGTAGTCACAGTTTTCGAGTCCAAAGTCTATTTAAAACTTAGTTACGCATATTTTTCCTTCTGCAAAAGCACAAATGGTAATTTCTGATTAGATTAAACGTTCGCATCACCGTGACTTGCATAACTGGCCGATTGGACTTTGGACTCTTAAGTTACAGTCTTAGTCCAAAGTCCATTTAAAAGTAGTTATGTATGTTTTTTCCTCGTGCAAACGCACAAATGGTTAGATAACGTGCTATTTTGCGAAATTTAACCTTGTCGGTGTAATCGCACCGAGAAATGTTGAGTGGTGATTAGATACAAGATAATCGTGCTATGTAGTATGTCGTGCTATCTAAATTTCTTATGAGGCCAATTCAAAAATAATAAGTTTTACGATATGACATGTTTATTACATCACCATAGTTTGCCTATACTCTTCTTGAGAAATCTTGAAAATCTTGGACTTTGGACCGTAACAATACGTTTTCCTATGGATCAGAAGATTCAAGAAGAATCTTGAAAATAATATCATTTTCGAATATCGACTGATAGTGTGGCTTAGGCTCTAAAACTGCTGAAATGATTTGTCTGATTGTATTTTTGTTTTATTCACTGTGATCCAGGGAAGGTTTAGAAAGAAAAACATCGGGAGAAACTAAAGGAACAGCTAAAAAAAAGAATCATCTTCGGGTGATGTGAAGTTTACCGGGTCAACTACTTAGTAATAAATACTACTACAGCCTATTTGCGTCCCACTGCTGGGCACAGGCCTCCTCTCATCACGAGAGGGTTTGGGCTATAGTCCCCACGCGGGCCCAGTGCGGATAAATAGTAATAAATATAAATAGTGTAATTGCTTTATCAAAAGTAACGTTTTAATAACTGTTATCAAAATTTTCATCTTTCCATTTAGTAGGTTGTAGGTACATTTTTGCTCGGAAATTTGTAAATATTCCAAGTTGAAGACAAGTTTGAGTACGTAATGTAAATAACCATTTAATCAATTAATATACGTAGGCAGTCCTAAGAACGGAAACGTAAATTATCATAGTCAAGGGCATAACAGAACCAGTCAAGGCTAATAAAAACTGTAAATAGCTTTAGATAATTGTTGCTCTAATACTCTAGATATTTTTTTAAATTGTATTAGAGATCTGGGATGTTAAGCCCGGTTTACGTTGAATGCCTCACTCACCAAACATTTCGCATTCTAGGCTGCTAACGTGAAGTTACTTAATAGGTAAAGTCGTTTGGAGTATCTGTTAATTTAAAAGTTCTTACATGTCAGGTACTGCGACTGGTTATCATTGTGATATTTTAAAATGTTATGAGATTCTTAATTCTTATTAAGAGGGTTTACTCCGAAAGTCGGCAACATCGCAAATAGCTGTCAAATATCTTGCTGTTTTCATTAATTTCTGAATATTACTGAATGAAAACATGAATTATCGCTCTATGGTTGAATAAAACATTAAGTATGGATTTCAACAGTTATCATAGGAAGACGAAATTTTTAGTATTATGGAAGTAATATCTTTTGAACACTTTCCATCGCAGTTTCCAAGCATTTTAATCTAATCTTATCATTTGAATGCCTAACCAACAAAACGCGACGCGTTATTGTTGAATAGAATGATATCTTACTTTTTAATTCAGCAATTTTGAGAAAATAATAAAAACAGCGAAGCATTTGACAGCTATATGCGACGTTGCCAACATTCGGGATAAACCCTCTTAATAACGTTGTTGACTTGTTGCCAATTTGCCACCACTTGATTTGCCCACCTGTGGCTTATTCTATATATCTCACGCTAGAGACGATAAAAAATACCGGAATGTACCTACTCTGTGACGTCAATGATTTAGGTGCGTCAATATCAAATAAGCTTCTGCCTGCGACTTCGCTTGCGTGGAATGGAATGGAGATTCGAGAAAGAGCGTTTTCCCGGGATCAAAAGTAGCATATTCCCCGTATTATAAACTACTCTCACATTCCATTTGTAGGTATATTCCCTAGGTATTTCTTTAGTAAACACATTAGGAAAACTAAATAATTTATCTTATTACATTAACTAATGAATCAAAATTAACGTTGTTATTGTACCTACCTACTTTGAATGCTAATGGTGCGATGTTGATAGTTGAATGAGATAATGTCCGTGATAGGGCGTTATCACCTACATCGTGATGTCCCTACTGACGGTGTGCCCCCTTAGGCACATGCCTAACCTACATACCTACTCGTATACGAGCCTGTAGCTGGCATGCCAGAATATACATTGGTTGACATCTAATTCTTTCTTGAAATTAGCCAATCATGTACCTCCTGCGAAGCCGGCTAGAGGCACGTGTATCACAGGCCTTTGGGGACACAATTTCTTGCAATAGTCGCTTGCTCAAAGGCGGACAAGTATAAACGTCTCTTTGCACAGTAAAAGCGATTTTATGGGTTCCGAATCTCAAGAGGTAAAAACCGAACCCTTCTTCTTCTCTTTAAATAATGGCTTCTGTCTATATATTACTGTTTTGTGTTTTTATACTACTATGTTTTCGTAGAATAAAGTTTTGCATCTCCCTCTTATCGGGTAGGTTAGTTACCTAGTATCGGATAAAATAGAGCACGCTACAAAACTAGAACTATAAAAAAACGGATATAGATTTTAATAATTTAAAAGGTGTACAGTGTGTAGGGACAGAAACTTTTCTTAATATTTTTAACGAACAAGTAAATCCGCAGGTAAAATCTGTGCTTTACAGTGACGTACTTGCCATTTTTTTAATGCGATTCGGTCATTAGGTGTGTTTGTGTAAATTGTAGACAACATCTAGCTAGATTATGATTATGTACCTATCTACAGCACCTATTTTTCCTAAATCTGTTTAGTTCGTCACCACATCATGTAAACATTAAACACGTCTATTTGTGTAAATACCTATGTTATTTATAAGGTTCACTGTTTTTCATACGTCATGGGTAATCATAATAGTTTACTACTACTACTACTACAGCCTATTTGCGTCCCACTGCGGGGCATAGGCCTGCTTTCTTCACGAGAGGGTTTGGGCTATAGTCCCCACGCGGGGCCAGTGCGGATTGGGGACTTGACACACATTTTTGAATCACTTCGCAGATGCGTGCAGGTTTCCTTTTTCTTTCACCGAAACGCTCAGTGGTAAATTCAAATTGAATTTCGCACATCAGTAAACTTACGAGTCTGCATGAGAGGCGGTAGACCGAACCACTGGCCTAGTGGTTCGGTCTACCGCCTCTCACAATACGCCACGGCTACAATAGTTTATAAGTATTATACTGTAAACTTTATGGTGAAAACCGTATAATAAACAATATTAATAGTTAATAGTCATGTTATGTTGAGACACGAAGACACGATAGGTACTGTAAGTTGGTTGTACTGAAGGGCAAAACACGATAACAGATATCTACCGCAAAACGCCGTAAAAATCGACCTATCTCCATGAAACGGGATATCATATCTAAAAAAAACTCATCCCATACTGATGGAGTAACTGACAGACAACGCACTGGTCGTAGAAACCTGAAATTTGGCATGTAGGTTCCTTCGAGAGTGTAGGGGAGTAGTAAAAAATGATTTCCCGGAATTCCAACGGGAACGGGAAAAAATGGGCCCTACGCGGGTAATCACAGCGGGAGACGGTTAGTAATATAAAGTATCTTCGTCAAAAAACAAACAACATTAGTTCGTTAGGTACAGGCCTTATCAGGCCCATATCTTGAGTGGTGAGCGAAAGTAGAGGGCATTTCTGTGCATGTTTATGATTAAAGGGTCAATAAGCAAGCGTGCGCGCACGGCGTAGCGCCCGCTGCGTCCGCTCGGCCGATGAGACCTTTATTTTCGACTTCTGCGCATCTAAGGCCACCGGCCACCGCTCAAGTTCCCTGCCTGTACTTGTATTTTTTTTCTTTTTATTACTATTAAGTATTATATTTGTTGAGCACGCTGGCAGTTGAAACAACTGATAGTGCTTGTATCCGGATATTCAAGGTTCAGGAATTCAATGTCTTGTTAAGATGTTTATCAAGTTTGTTCTTGAATTGGTTTGTTCTCGTCACTCCTTCTCACTCCACTGGTTTTGTTTCTAATTCTTTCACCCTTCAGGCAATCCGCCTCTGGAATTCGCTACCCCTAGATATTAGACAAGCAAGCTCAAACCAAGCTCTCCTTCAAGCGAATTCTGCGTATAGGTTTACCGTTTACACAACTTAGAAGTCGCGTGGATTAAGCAAAAATAGACTCTGCATCAACGGCTTAAGTGCTTCGCCGCGCGCCTTCTAAGTTGTGTCGTGCTTATAAGCATTTGTTTGAGCAGGTCGCGTAGATTTGGAATCCTTCATAATTTATCCTCATTTGAAATTATTTGTTATCTTCCTAGTATTTCTGTAGTTTCTTTCTGATATTGATGCACCTACTCATTTTTCTTTCTGTTTGGCCTTATGGTTAACTGGTAGAGAATGCCTTTAGGTATTAAGTCCGCCAATTGTATACATTTTGTATGTGCAATGAGGTTTAAATAAATAAATAAATTGGTTAATGTTCTGTTTTGATACATCTTCTTCTGATAGGTTTTAAATAGCTATGCTGCATTGTTGCAAGTTGCAACTGCACCTCGCGCGACTCAAGCGCCTCTGGCGGCGACCGGTGACACTCGGTACTTTCATTGCAACTCTGAGACTTAGGTAGGGTTGCCATCTCCTAAAATGAAAAAGCAGGACTTTGCTCAGAAAAAAAAGCCTGACATCACCACAACTAAAACCCAAACATAGCTTCCTTAGCAGCTGAATGAAATTAATCCCTTTTGCATCCGGAATGCGCCCCTTCCTTGGAATTGCAAAATAATATTCCGCCACGTAATTTCAGTAGTTCGTAATAAAATTCTACATTAGAAAGTGATTTGAACATTGAGTTTCGTTTGCGTCCGTCCTCGTGATTGCCAAAGATTTTGGCAAATCATTGCTTCGCTTGAGGCGCTAACAAAAAGCCGGACAGGCCGGACATATATTCGGCAGGACACAACTCGAAAAAGCCAAACTGTCCGGCTAAATACAAACAGATGGCAACCCTAGACTTAGGTCCTATTACTCGTACCTACCGTCCCTTTTATATGACTCTTTAGTCTCTACTAGGCGGTGCCAAGCTTTGACTTTTGACAAAATTTGGATAAGCGTCATAAGCGACACAGGCGATTAGATACGTTCGAACCAGCTTTTTTCATATACAAATAGATAATACACATACCTGCGCGTTTTATCACATAACGCAGTTGATTGACCAGCCTATTATGACGCAATGGCCCACTAAACATAGACTTTGCACCGTCCAGTTAGACTATCGACTATCGATATTGCAATTAAAATGGTACAAAGAGCAATTTAATTTAGACATTAAATGCAAATAATTTTGTAATTTTCTAGCAGCCGTAATGTGGACTTTAATAGGGGCGATTAAGATTTTACGCATTAGAGCTGTCAGACTCTAAATTCATATGACATCACAACCACCAACACCACAACAGCCTTTGAGGTCCAACTGCTGGGCACAGGCCTCCTCTCATCAAGAAAGCATTTGGGCTACAGGCTACAGTTATGTTATAGTCCCCACGCCACGCGGGCCAATTGCTTTTTGGGGTTGGGCTAAACTATAGGCTACCAAGTTTTTATAAACATGACGGTCAAATTTAAATTAATTATTTGAGGGATTAGTCAGGATAGATAACGCTGGACGGTTGACCACACAAGTCATCTGTCAAGCATTCAGACTATTCTGTAAATTGATTCACCAAGTTGCATAAATTATAATAAAACAACGATTTTCCTGGTAAACTCCGCCGAGGGGCGCCGGTGAGTAACTTAGAAGCATGGAAACTTATATGAGTAGGTAGTAAGTACTTAATAGTGAGTAAGTAATAGGCATGTATTGGAACATTATATTTAAATGTGGCTACCATGATAATGATAATGCAAAATGACGCAAGTGTTTGTCAACGGTCAGTAGGCTTGCAGTTCCTTTATTTATATTCTCGAAAGGTTACCCATAGGACCAATACTACAAAGAGATAGTGTGTTGAGGTGTTCCAATTATAATTTTTTTAATAATCATCTACTGTCTAAGGACCAATTATTGACCAATTTATATTACTATATATCACACACACTTATAATTATATAATACGTAATCTAAGTATAGGTACTATCATTATAAATGCGAAACTCTGTTTGTCTGTTACCTTCACGCTTAAACCGCTAGACCGATTTAGATAAAATTTGTCATGGAGGTAAGTAGATGGAGTCTACTTATAGTGGAAAAACGCATAGTTCCCGTGGGAATGCGAGAATCGAATTTGAAAATGTAAAAGCAACCCTGTCTGTCTGTTGACTCTTCGCGTCGCTTTGCGCCACTGGCGTGCCACCCAACCGTTGAACGAAAACCGATGTTGCTCTCATCGAAAATAAAAATTGGTAACAAATATACGCGTAGCTATCGTGCTGGTACTATGCCCTGCATAGCTTTAACAGAATAAATGGGCAGCTATCAATTGCCGCGGGCTGCGTCTCGCACAATTGAAACTAATTGTGTCGTCAGAGAGCGCTCCACATGGCAGATAAGTACATACAATACAACCCTGACTGCAATTACCTTGCACTTTGGAAGGAATTTTTTGAAAATGGTGCCGTATCAAAAAATTTGCGTCATTTCTTTGTTTTTTTTTTTATGTCGGAATAGGTAGTTAAGGGTAGGTTGATTCACACCATGGGCAGTGCTCGTTAAACATTTTTATATTAATTTATTTATATTTTACTATGGGATAAAATGAAGTTTTTGTATGGAATGACAGCTCGGCAGCCATATTTAACAACCATGAGTCCATCAACTGTACTTGAACCAACAAAGGCTAAAACATCAAACATCATAAGCTAGGAGAAAAAAGGTTATCTTGAATGTTTCAATTCTGTGTTGTTTAATCTTTATACACATACCTAGGGAATCGCTAGTAAACCATTATTTATTTTATGATTTTAAGAAGTGTACTACCTTATCATTTTAAAAAAGGGTCTATGTTACCGACTTCAATCTGCACAAAATGCGACAGTGAACTGACAGTGATTGAAACACTTCTTGAAACACCCTTTTAACATGTTTAATCAGAAATGGTAATATATAAACTATGAGATTTTTCTTGTCAAATATCAAGAAGTTTAAATACAGAGATACTACAATGCTTGTGTACTTTTTGAAGAAAGGACAGTAAGCCTGAAAAACTAGAGGTAATTTGGTAACAACCAAGGTTACAAAAATGTGATACATTAGAATTTCATTATACCGTAACTCATCAAACAATTCATAATTTTAATTGAAAAAGTTTCTGAATACATAGTTTTTTTTTTGTGCTTATTATGCGATCAGTCGGATGACTATGAGCAAATCTGTGCTGTGTCAATGGCTGGTAGAGAGGCTCCCCATTAGAAGCTCTGCTCTTTTGGTAACTCAATACAATTATTGACCGTCCAAATACATAGGAAATGGAAAGTTTCTAACTCAACACAAGTTAATAGGTAAACATAAACTAAAGGAAAATTGTTTCCTAAACACTGTTTGGATACAAATATTTGACACATCATTAAAAATCCATAGTCTTTTCATACCATGTAAGTTACTTACATTTAATACCTTTATAAATAGTTGGAATAGACAGTAAAATAATTCCATTGACCTGAATACATAGACTGCAGATAACCCTTCTATTCAGAATAATATCTCCAACATAAACATTGTGCAAACAAGATTAGAGGTCAAACCTGTTCTTGCATATTAGTTCCGTGATGAGAACAGAAGTATGTAAGTGTTAGGACAAACACCCAACTACATAAACAAACTGAAAACTTGTCACTTAGCTGATCAAATAAACCGCTATGTCGCAGTTAACCAACATCTAAAGCTATATACGATACTTCTACGGTATTTCATACATCAAAAGATACGAAACATATACGTAAATGTCTTGGATAATTAACTTGTTTACCTCACCACAGTTCAACAATGACGATTAAGGTGAAACGAAATTTTATAAATACCTTCGTCACAGAGCCCCATGCTTCCATCGGTTGTCTTCTTAGCAGGGCCTTCACTACGCACTTCTTTGGCACCCAAGTAATTATTGTTTTCTACACAGTTGAACATTTATTTGGAGTTGAAAATTTTAACTATATGTAAATAAGTGACAACTGCTGCCAATTTGACAGACAGCCGGAAGTGTGTCATTAATGAATGAAGCAGTGAATGAATGAAAGCAAAATCATTGCCATATGAATAAAATAACGTGCTGGCTTGTTACATCTAGTGTCGAATAGCGGAACTATTAGTGTTTTGTGAAAGTGTGCATGATGCGCTAGATGTCGCTAGGAATTACGCAGGCGAAGGTTGCAAATCATAAATATTAAAATGCGTTTGACGCAGCCGTACTTATTTAATAATTCTTAATTCTTGTAGTATCGATATCGAACAAATAAGATGGAGCTGCGACCGGTGAAGATCGCAGGAATTCTTTAAATGCGGGTGGCACGGGACCGACCGGCCTAAGTGGCACCTATCGAAACTTGGCGTAGAGGTAGTTAATAATTAGTATAGTAGTACTAAGTATATAAACAATTTTTTGTTTTATTGATATAGAAACCGGGCCTCTAATCTGCCCTGGGATGGTACAAAGTAAGGGATTTAATTTACGTCAACGGCATCGGGCCGAAAAGTTGTGGTGATGGTGGGGTTAGCTTACTGCAATTTCGTCGTAAGTACCTACTACTTATAGGCACTACGTGTGCATTGCTGAGCGAATCCCATTTTCAATAAGTGTCATCTTTATAACTGGCGCTATTATCTTTGTAACCCAATAGCAAGTACTTATGCAAATTGACGCGTTTCGAAATGAAAATTGATATTTATTAACGGTGTCGCATCTACTCTAGCACGCTAGCCTTGTCACAGGATAGTCTAGGTACTTAGCTAGAAATAGCAATCTAGGTATATTCTTGGCAATTAGTTTGATTATTGTGCTACTCTGCGTGACTTTGAGTTATGAACGGAAACTCGGAAATAGGGACGGAAAATACGAATGTAATTTGATGATTTTTGTCATAAAATGACTCGAATTTCGTGTTTTACAATGATTTAGTTCATCAGATTGTATGTATTTTATCTACTAAAGTACCTACCTACAATGATACCAAAATGTTTTTTATTTTAATTCGGAAACACATTTCAATAATTTCTTGATTCTTAGGTCTTAAGTAAGTATCTCGGTACTTCGATTAGGTTTAGGTTAGGTACTTTGTACATGGTATAGTATGAAGTATTAATTTTTTTACTATGTTTTAGCCCGCCGCCTTGCTCGTGTTTTGTTTTAATCCCAAGGGAAAACTACTTTTTGACAATGTATAATGTAATTACTGGGTAATTGACAGACTACGCACACCCTAGTGGTAGTAGAAAAGAAAACTAAATTTTGGTATGTAGGTTCCAGGTTCCTTGGGGAATGTAGGGGAGCACTAAAGGTAAGCTGATCACTGACGACTGACGCGCGCGGTCGTAGCGGCCGGCCGCCGGTCGCGCGCGGCACTCGCGGCCCGCGGAAGCGGTTTCATAAGTACATTCTCATACAACTATGGCCGCTGACCTTAAAATAGCATCGTATAAGAGAGGATTTATCGATAACTTCTTTAAAGACAGTTTTATAAAATCACTAGCCGATGCCCGTGAACGTCGTCCCGCGTAGACTTAGAATTTGCGTACCCGATGATACTGTAGACAGTTATAGTTATAGACGTATTGAAAAATTGGTTTGACCCGTGGAAATATAAAAAGTAACGTGGAAATATAGGGATAAAAAGTATCCTATGTTATTGCCCGGGTCTCAAACTATCTCCAAACCAAATTTCATCCAAAGGTCCACTCGTTGCGACGTGAAGGAAGGACAAACAAACAAACACACTTTCACATTTTTATAGTATTAGTACCGGATCAATTTTAAATAACCCCGTTCCACTTTTCGAAGAAAACTTTATAGCATTAGATAGGATACCTACAAATATATATGTCGAATATGTCCTCGCCTTCCAGACATCGGCTGAAATAGACGTTCTCGATCTATTCTTGTTTCTCCATGACAGTTCAATGTGTAAGATACACCGTATTTGTTTTTTCATTTTGTTTACTTGATATGACAGGGACTCTATTCGAAACGGTACCTACATACGGATAGTGGGCGTCCCTATCCCTAATTAAGAGTATTTTTTTTGCCTTTCATCTCGCTAAATACGGTATTTATATTTAAAATACCTACTAGCCTAGGGATATTATGATACAGTGAAGGCGTTATGCAAATATGCATCGCTGCCATACATAACCCATTTTTTATTGAGCTATGGAGCTTCATCCGACTTGATCCGACAATGGAGGCCATCTCCATATTTTTTTTCTGGACCCTTGGAGACTATAGGTACATCTCTAAGATCTTCGATTTAAGTTTAAGTTAGGGACTATACAACCCTTCAATGTAATTTTAGTACGTACCTATATGTATATTTTATACATGTAATGTAAAATTTGTAAATTTTGAAAAAAGGCCTTCTGCTTGAGTTTGTTGCGGCGCTTCTTCTGAAGCAATGGGTCTAGGAAGCGCTGATAAATTCTTCTTCCGACGTGTAAAAGTGCCCCTATGTGGCCAATTTGCTGAATAAATGATTGAATTTGAATTTGAATCACATCACATATGTTCCGTTAGTAATTCTAAGCATTTCTAGTCCGGGAGGCAATAATAATAGGATAGTACTTATAGCACTACCTCGCTAAATAGGAAAGTGCATTTTTATTGAGGGATAAGGACGCTCTCTACTATCCCTAAGTACTTTTTTGAAAAAAGGCCTTCTGCTTGAGTTTGTTGCGGCGCTTCTTCTCAAGCAACGGGTCTAGGAAGCGCTGGTAAATTAAGTAATTTTTTTTCTAACGTGTGAATGTGGCCAATTTGCTGAATAAATGATTGAATTTTGAATTTCGAATTTTACCGTTTTGAATAGAGCCCCATGTTTTAGATAATTAGTTTTAAAAAAATTGTTTTCAGTGTAGGTAAATTACTTAACTTGTAAGGGCCCTAGCCCACGGCGGCATAGGATAGGTGTGATTTTTCACGTTACATATTATTAGATTTTAGAAGAAACCTTTTTCGACATGTATATTATTATAGGTATAGCACGACACAACTATGAACTGGACTGGTCTGGACAAGTTCGTCGAGGGTCTCGCCCGGAAGATGTTCGACCGACCGGACAACTCCAGCATCCCGACACTCCAGGGGATTGCGCCACATTATGTGCCCCCCCGGATCGCAGATCCCTCGCGTTGCCGAGAGACCTCATCGGAACAGCCTCCTCACCACAGTCTCCTGTCCGTGAGCCCAGGACTCCACAAAGCCGCAGACAGGCCAAGGAGCCGCGGAATGCAGAATGGCTACCGGGGAACCCCAAAGCCAAGAAGAGGCCAACGAATACCATGAGGGGTAAAAGAAAGTGACCAGCTCACAGTTGTGAGCCGCGAAAGATGATGGCAAGAGGGTCAATGACCCATCGCCCACCCCACACCCCCCTTCAAGAGGGAGAGGAGTGTAAGAGGACTTACGACTGACAACTTAGAAGGCGTGCGGCGAAGCACTTAAACAGTTGATGCTGAGTCTAATACTGCTGAGTGGATTCCTTTTTTCGGGTTTACTGTAACATTTCTTTCTCTTAGATCATAAGTTACAGCCTTATTGTTACAGTATCGAAAATAAAGATTTTCTATTTCTATTCCTATTCTATTACTTATTCCTTAATCCGCACGCCTTCTAAGTTGTATCATACTATACTTATAATTTATTTTTCTTCTTTAAACTAACTTTAGGAGTCAAATGAGCTCAATTTTCCATCCATATTATTTATTATCTAAATATATAAAACTCACAGGTGACCGACTGACTGACATAGTGATCTATCACGCGCGCACGCACAGCCCAAACCACTGGACGGATTGGGCTGAAATTTGGCATGCAGGTAGATGTTATGACGTAGGCATCCGCTAAGAAAGGATTTTGCAAAATTCCCACGGGAACGGGAAAAATCGGGATTTTACTTTTTAATATTTCTGCGCATACGAAGTTGCGGGGAAAAGCTAGTAATATTATAAATGCGAAAGTAACTCTGTCTGTCTGTCTGTTACCTCTTCACGCTTCAACCGCTGGACCGATTGAGATGAAATTTGGCATTGGCATATGGCATGGCTACTTTTTATCCCGGACAAACGCATAGTTCCCGTGGGAACGCGATAACCGAATTCCATGCGGGCGAAGTCGCGGGCAGAAGCTAAAGTATAATATAAATTGATTGAAAACAATGGATATTAGTGTCAAGAACACAGGTATAAGATTTTTTTAGGTAGGTAAAGCAAAATTAGTGTTGGCTTTGCCGCAGTCGTTAAACATGCGGTGTCACAGAGTTCAATGAATTCACGTGTATTATGTAATGTAATGCGTGCGTAAAGTCAGTAGTAGGCATTTAGGTTCATTCCAAGGGACTCTTACGAAGGACCTTCTAAGCGACGAACGTCTAAAGTACGTTAAGTTCGAATGATCTTGCAGGTTTTATCCCGAATGTTGGCAACGTCGCATATAGCTGTCAAATGTTTGGCTGTTTTTATTAATTTCTCAATATTACTGAATTAAAAAAGAAGTTATCGGTTTATGGTTGAATGACGAGTCTCGTTTTATATTTGTTGGTGAGGCATTCAAATGAGAGTTAAGATTACATTTAAATGCATGGAAAATGCGATGGAAAATTTTCAAAAGATAGTACTTCACTTCCATAATCGTAAAAATTTCGTGTTCCTATGATAATTGTTGCAATCTATACTGCAACAATGAAAACAGCGAATTATTTGACAGCTATTTGCGACGTTGCCAGCTATTGGAGTAAACCCTCTTAAGTAAGTACCCAGGCATTTAGCATAATTTAGTTTGCGTTTTAGACAGGCCTTTACACAAAACACAAACACAAGAAAAGCAGCCAAGGAGTAGAATATAGTACATTACAGACCTAGGGTGGTGAATTCGTAAATGTCCCAGATCGCAGGTTTCTGTGGCCCGAACCGAAGGTGAGGGCCATAAATTTGCTATCTGGGGCTTTACGAATTACCGCCCGTGGTTTGTCAAAAGTTTTACGTCTTGCCTTGGCCAGAAAGTGAGATTTTCTCTCCGCGTAGCGGGCAGAAAATCCCACTTTACGGCCAAAGGTGATGTAAATAATATTATGAATTTAGATTTGGTTTGGTGACTATAGATAACAAGTACCTAGGTATTTCGACTTTATAGTAATAACAGACACTGAATAACAATTTCGATATTATAGTCGTTACTAAAACCGTTATTATTGCTAAGTATGTTTGCGCTGCTAAAGGATCTAACTAAGCACAGAAATTTCAGATATCTACTCGAGTGCATATAATCAATCTTTGAAGTAAACACAGAATTCAATACAGCATAAATATGAGTGCGTAGGTACGGTGTCGAGCCCATAACCTATGTACAGGTTATGGGCCCGACATTAGCTATGTCTTAATTTGGGTAAGTATTAAATAAAATTTTCCGGTTTTTCTCTTAAAACTGGACCAATACTCCTTGAAATTTTGGACTACAGTGTGGGCACTTCTGTACCTAACCTAAGTACTTGATGAAACGATGCGATGTGCAAGAGACTCTCGTTTAATCTTAGAAAGGTTTTTAAGGTTTAATAAACTTGCTGAAGTTAGTTCATACATTTTGTTATTGATTCTATATCGAGTGTCTATTTCACCTAGAAGTAATACCTACTTAAAACTCAAAAGTTTTTGAAGCCCTTTAAGAAATGGGGCCTCGTCGCGCTTCCTTGCATAACGAGTGGATGCATATGCATTATATGTTTATTAATACTTGTTTATAAATATCGGTGACGTCACTTGACATGTTGGCCGCTGCAGTTGGCAGCGGCGCGCGGTCGTCCAATGACACGGCTCCGCTGCAGTGACGAGATTTAGTGATGTGATGTACGATAGGGAAATTCCCGTGGTTTCCGGTATTGTTATGGAGCCGAGAATATACCTAAAACCAATGGTTTTTTTAAATTAAATAAGTCATATTGCCAGTTGTAGGACCCTGATGCAAAGTCCGTCCGGGTGGCCACTTGCCGCACCATTTGGTATTTGATTGCAGTGCTGGTACTGTTGTGTTCTTCCGGTAAGAGGCAAAGGGAGCCGGTGAAATTGCTAGCATAGAGGCATTACCATCTCAGGCCTCAGGGTTGGCAATCTTGCAACGCAATCTTATAACTACCCGCTAGGGGCAATCAGTGGGCTCGTTGGCCAAGTAATGGTATATTTTAAAAAAGCTTAATTAATTAAATTTCTTACATCCTCGTCTACCTCGCTTCGATATCCTCATAACTCCTTGGCAATTTCTTATACATATATTAAAAAATAAAAAGTATGAAACAAATCGGTTTTGCTTTGTTAAACTGGGGGCTGATTGTGATTGGCCATTAGTGACAATTTCGATTTCAAGTGGCCCTTTATTCATTACGGAACTGAATGATATATTTGAACCTGGGGCTCTATTCGAGACTGTGCATCATGAATATTATTAGCATTATGAAAACTTAACGTACTTACCCGCCGTTAAAGAAAAAACCGGTAATACTGAAAACACAAAGTAATATTGCGAATTGATCACAAAAGCAAATGTACATAAAGTAAATTACTTATTGCAATTATTTTTCCGTATATTCTAATAAGTATGCTAAGAATATTATCGGTAATACCTATTTCCTTCTTCAGAATATTATCGGGAATGGCACATCACTAGACGAGATCCATTCATACCGCAGAGACCACACAACTATAAGATAGTAACACTTCGCTGTTCGAAATTAAATCGTATACGCATGAACAAGAATCGATTTTGGACTGCAATAAAGAATAAAGTGCATATAGGTATCTCATGATATGAGATTGGCGATCGATCTCAAGTTTGTCGTTATGTAAAGTTGGGATTAGGGCCCTAGTCAAAACTAGGCTAACAAACATTTTACGTTTACTGAAAGATGAAAACGCCAAGACACGGGGCTATATTAGAAGTCTTAAATAGGCATCTCCCTGGTCCCTATAGGATCGCTCACGCGTCAAGTTGAACTTTAAATCTAGCTGCTTAAAGTTCACCTCGAATATAGCCCCCTGGGAAGCAATTCAAAGATGTGTGTGAAGCATTGACCTTTAATAAGTAATAACATATTGACGAACAGTGCCTAACAGAATATGTCAAAATATATGGAGCAAACTGACATTAGAAAAAACGTTCCAATATGCTAATAACGCCTCTTTATAACGAAGGCCAAACGGGTGCCCTAGCTGGTCGGGCACCCGTTTTGACGGGGCCATTTATCTGCGGCTGATTGTTAATCCTTACTTATAATAGATCAATGGTGTGAAGTCCCCAATCCGCACTGGGCCCGCGTGGGGAAGCCCAAATCTTCTCGTGATGAGAGGAGGCCTGTGCCCAGTAGTGGGACGCAATAGGCTGAAGTAGTAGAAACCATATGGTTCATCATTTCAGCCGAAAGACGTCCACTGCTGGACATAGGCCTCCCCCAAGGCTCGCCACTCAGACCGGTCCCGCGACGTCACGTGGTCGTCGCTTCATCTTATTGGAGGCCTACCGACAGCTCGTCTCCCGTTTCGCGGATGCCACTCGAGAACTTTCCGGCCCAACGGCCATCAGTCCTGCGAGCAATGTGCCCCGCCCACTGCCACTTAAGGCTCACAATTCTTCGGGCTATGTTGGTGACCCTAGTAGGAACCTGGTTTAAGTAGCTGTAATGTGGAGTGAATGTGGATGACCGCTCAAGAGGCCGCCTCTATCTATAATCTTTAATCATTAAAAGGCACTTAACACCACAACTTACTTGTTACCACCATTAAATTTGATAGTCATCTGTGAAAACATTTGATAGTCATTTGCGAAAATAAATGCACTCGAACATCGATAACGTTGTTTCAGACATCTATTTTCACAACTTTAAATAAACCGAGAAATGTAAATAGTAGGTATAGCACGACCCAACTTAGAAGGCGCGCGGATTAAGCAATAATAGACTCTGCGGCAACGGCTTAAGTGCTTCGCCACGCGCCTTCTAAGTTGTGTCGTGCTATACAGAGTTGTTCTTCAGTCGTAGACGCAGGCGTCTTGCTGTTAGCTTTTTATTATGATAACCGCAAATAGGTTACTTCACCTTAGATAGCCAAGCTTATACTTATCAGTCTATTTCCGTATCATTCCGATGAATGTTTGAAACATAAATGATGCAATGATCCCCAAGCCCCTCTTGCATTAAGCCGCTAACCTCGGGTTAGGCTCTTAACTCCACAGGGCCCTCATGGAAGCGAAGGGATTCCATAGGGATTCTATAGGGAACATCAAACGGTAACGACATTGAAACTGAATTTTAGGTAGCTAGAGTTAAAAGTTTAATTTGAGCGCCGTGACGTTTTGACGTTCCCTATAATAGTACTTTATGTAATTACTACATAATAAAGGTCCTTAAACACCAGTGGGCTTTTATGAAACGAGCCGCCAGGCGAGTTTCATAATAATATCGCATGAGGAGGTCATGGTAGACTTTGGATCGCAGGTCACATAATTATTTCAGTAAAATGGCTATTTTTGCGATAATTCTATGGGACATTTTTTTTGTTTGATCTCATGTTCCCCATTAATATTTAATAGTGAAACTGCCTATATGCGTCTGAGACTGGGTTGTTTTGTATACCATCAGGTAAGTACAAAGGAGATGTCCAGAAGAAGTGGGAAAGTGATATAAAGGGGCCATCAACGAGGCAGGTTCAGAGGTTCCGACCTTTATTGTTTCATTTAGACCGCCATTATGAATAATGTAATACATACTGTATTTTACTGTTTTAGCATTTCGTTAGCCATCGCTTTTATCAGTATTCTTACTGCGACACTATTTTACTATTTACTGTAATTAAATTGAAATAGTTTGAGACCCTGGAAATAATGATATCATTATCATAATTTCAGCCGATAGACGTCCACTGCTGGACATAGGCTTCCCCCAAGGCTCAAGGTGGAAATAATATATGATACTTTATATCCCGATATTTCCACGGGAACTGGTTTTCCACGGGTCAACTCAATGCATATAGCTGTACCTATCATCCAGGTACCTACACAAATATTAAGGCTACGCGGGAGGAAGTCGCGGGCGACGGCTTATTAGTAAGTACCTAGATCTAAAGTCTCTAAAATCTAGTAAAACTAGCTTCTGCCCTCGACTTCGCTCGGGTGGCATTCGGTTATATCGTTCCCGCGGCAACTATGCGTTTACCCGGGATAGAAAGTAGCCTATGTCCTTTCCCCGGACCCCAACTATCTCCATGCCAAATTTCATATCAATCGGTCCAGCGGTTCAAGCGTGAAGAGGTAGCAAACAGACAGACAGAGTTACTTTCGCATTTATTATATTAAATATGGATATGGATATTAATAATATTGATTAATATTAATGTGGATTAATATATTAATATTAATATGGATTCTTCCGTTTCCGTTACTGAATGACTGACTGACTAAGAATGAAATTGGTATAGGTATAGGTAGGTCCCTGGGGAAACTAAGGTAGGAATAAAACAGGATTTCCCGAAATTCCTACCGGAACGGGAAGAATGGGTTGTTCCCAGTAGTCCGCACCCGTGGCACAGCACAGCCCGTGGTAAGGTAAAAGGTACGGACTAGTGTGAATTTGCATTCGCATAGGGGACTAACCCCATTTGTTCGTACTGCGTACTACTTGGCAGTAGTACCTATTAGTAGTATGTAAGTTACTGCTTCTGACACACGTTTCAGAACCCTGCGGAGCAGAAAATTTTCATGTTTTTTTTTTTACTTTGTCTTGAAAAAAAAACCGATTTTGATTTATGAAGGTTTTTTTTTGTATGTTTTTCTAAGTAGAATTTGTTTTTCAATTGGACTGTTCTCACAGTTTTTAGTTTGTTGATTTATGGCCGTGCACTATACAATGCAGGTAGAGCTAGAGACATGTATGTTTCTTATGTGACAGGTGCATTTCATTGGTTCTGATTTTTTTTTTCCCCATCGCTTTTTTTTTCTAAGTACTACGAATTTTTTGATCGTTTATTTTATTCAATAGCACCGCACGTTTTTTGGTATTTCTCGCAGTAAAGCTATTACGATATATCATCGAAAAATTTATGTGGGTTGGGAGAATGAAAAGAACATAAGTAAAATTGAAAAAATACGTTTGTTGATTTGTGACCACCGGCTATACAATGCAGATGCACCTTACGTGTCAGGTGCGTTCTATTGTTGTTTTTATAAGCATTCTTAGAGTTTATAATCGGTAGTTTTGGCTCTTTCTCACGGTAAAGGTATTCACACGCTCTGAGAGTATCAAAATACAGATAAATATCCGCATTTATTATCAAATGTCATATCCTATTGAAGATTATAATTAAAACGAAATAAAGCTAAGCAGATTCAAACTGGTTAGTACGTGTCGTTTGGTGCCACAAACAGATGTTTATTTGCAGGTTGAAACACGTCCCATTTATTTTATCATATAGGCACTGCGTTATGAAAACTGGTTACGACTTGTCGCTTTATACCACGAGCAGGTGTTCGATTCAACATTTTTTTGTCTTATCTACGACATATATGAGTGTGTAGGGTGTGTATGTGTGAGTGTGTGCGTGTTCTCAATAAAAGCGGAACTCCGACAGACAGCGCCATCATTCGTTCAGATTGCTTCGTCCAAAAAATAGTAACAACGGTGCTTGTAGTGATTAAATTTATCATAGTACATATTGTACGCGTAGTACATTGTTGTGGGTTTTAAGTTCTAAACGGTGTGTCTACGTCTTAGACTGCTGCGTGCTGCTGCCACGAGTTAAAATGGAGGTAAGTTTCAAAAACTATGTACATACACCAAACATTGTCTGTTTTCTATTTGTATAAAACCTCTCATGGATTTTTTTCTGTTTGTTTTAGATATTAAACGAGAACTCTAATGATTACCCGATAAAAAATTATTATTACAGTAATTTGACTGATGATGAAGGCCAAGATATTGAACCACCTAAAATCCAAGCCCAAAAACGAACCAACAACATAGATGTATTTTTTGATAAGCCCAGAAAGAGGCAGGCTACGGAATACTCATCTACTGTTGCTCAATCTGCAAATGGAGGTACAAATTATATATCTTGTCGAGTAGATGATGTCTCAAAGAGCACTCATCTTGTTAAAATCGATGTCTACGATTTGAAAAAGCTACGTGGTATTCCAAATGATCAACACTGGAAATTTGCGGACACTAGAATCAAATACTACACTAAATGCGAAGACGATGACTATTATTCCAACACAAAAGAATTAATTTACAAGATTACAAAACATATTGCAACTAAAAACGATTGCAAAAAATATTTCATCGACGGAAAGAAAAAAGCCATAACTTAAGCCATAACTAACCGAGCCCACCCACATCGCGCCCTTTCCCCCACCGACTGACAACTGAATTTTATCTATATAAGCAACACAGAACGAGCCACACCGCATCGATATCAAAAACCGTGGAAGTCGTGCAATACCAATATGGATCTTCAAAACTCGCTTTATGACGAAGAGCTGTACAACCGTTGCGAGGACCTCTCGGATCTGAATAACTCATTTTTCGATAAAGAACTTTATGAACACTGCGAAGAAGTCGAGAATCTCCCAAAAAAATTGTAAGTATAAAAATTTGAAACACGTTTGAACGTGTTATACTTTGAAGTTACCCAACAGTGGGGAGAGAAATCCCAATATAAGCATTAATCTGAGCGAAATGCCCCGTAGTTGTCAATACAATGTCGTTGGCTAGTGAAGATATTAAAATGTTCAGCAAATCAGTGTTATTAAATAGTTTTCATAAATATTTAAGATTGTGGTTTATCAGTGGGAAACTTGATGCAACAATAGCTCAAGATCCCGATATCAAACCGTATATCACGCCGTGCAGTGGACACTTTACTAATATTAAATTGATCAATTCAAATTACGATGAGATAGATGGTGTATTACCCATGGAAGCATATTGTTCTATGTGTCAATCAAATTAGGTAATACTATGCTGAAAATTATTAGTTTTTTTTTTATCGGATTTTGATAGGTACATCTATATACGTTTTTATTTTTTATTTTCAGAACTGTTACACGCGGACTCAAGAGAAAACGTGTATCTGAAGATGTTTTTCAACCTCGTGGTTCGTCTACTCCAGCACAACAATTACAAGTTGAAGGGACCCCGCAACCATCAACTTCTCGGAACACAGATGAACCACCACCGACTAATGTTGCTGAGGACACCATCGAGTGCAAAACTTGTCAACGGGAGGTTTCAAGAAGGTATTATGCACAGCATTTAAGGAGTAATATCCATAAAAATGCTTGCATGAGATTTGAACATTCTTACCCTAATGTTGAATTGATAGAAACTGCGTTTGGAAATAGGTTGCTAACTTATAGGATAAATTCAGTCCAGGAAAAAGAAACCGACTTTAAATTTCAAACACCGGAAAAATTTTTTGAGGGCATTAAAGAAACGTTAAATAAATTAATAGACGATACTATTAATCAGTTAACCATTTTCAAGGTTAGTTTTATTTTGCATGCGGAATTTGTTCAAGAAACTAAAGGAATCAACAATTTTTTCGATTTCAATGTGTTGTGTTGGACCATATGCAGAGGTGATGATAGAGAAACTTTTTTTGAAAATTTAAAAAGCACAATCGTTAATAAAAT
The DNA here is from genome assembly GCA_963971205.1 of Aethes cnicana. NCBI lineage: Eukaryota > Metazoa > Arthropoda > Insecta > Lepidoptera > Tortricidae > Aethes > Aethes cnicana. Next base: position 9,201,968 of record OZ020290.1, on the reverse strand, counting down.
TTCAAATTTCGAAAAAAAAGATAGTGGTTGGAGTCTTAGACATATTAAATACATAGACATGAACGTTAACCAATTCAATCCGTTGCGAGGTTCATCGTTCATTGATCTACCGCATGATATTAAAACAAAAAAAGCTATCATAAACGTACAAAATCATGACCACGAGTGTTTAAAATGGGCACTTCTTTCAGCATTGTATCCGGTGAAGGATAATCCACAGAGAGTATCGTCATATTTTAAACACCAAAATGAAGTAAAATTTGGTGACATTCCATTTCCTATTAAATTAACTGATGTACATAGAGTAGAAAAATTAAATGATATTAGTATAAATGTATTTGGATTAAGTTATATTGAAAACTCTAAATCACACGAAGTAATTGGTCCACTCCACTTCACTAAAGCTAGGAAATCAAAGCATATAAATTTACTTTATATATCAAAAGGTAGTCAGGGACATTACTGCTACATTAAAAATTTATCTCGATTAGTAAGTCGTCAAATTTCGACAACTAATTATAGTTTTCATATTTGCGATGGTTGTTTATTAGCATTTTATTCAAATGAAGAGTTAACGAATCATCAAAAAAATGATTGTAATCACGTGGTTGTACAACTCCCGAACAACGATAAGACAAAAACAAATTGGTTTGGTGAGAAAGTTTCAAATGATAGAATTATTTTTGATAAATACCAACGAAAGCTTAAATTGCCTTTCGTTGTATATGCAGATTTTGAGGCATTTTTAAATCCAATAGCATCTTGCGATCCAGATCCATCAAAATCTTATACCAAAAATATTCAGCAACATGAAATGTACAGTTTCGGTTATTTCATTAAGTGTTCATTTGATGATAGTCTTTCTCGGTATTGTTCATATACAGGCTCAGATTGTGCTAAAGTATTTATGGATAACCTTTATAGTGACTTGGAAAAATTAAATAAATACATTCGCTTCCGGAAGAATCCAATTCCATTAAATCAGACCGATTTAGATAAAGTTTCTGAAGCCAATAATAAATGTTTTATATGTGATAAGGACTTAAGATCTCAAAGTGTTTTCAGTTATGATTGGAATACGGGAAAATTTAGAGGAGTAGCACATAAATCTTGTGATTATAAGTTCACACCTCCCACACACATTCCAGTATTTTTTCACAATCTGAGCAATTACGATGCACATTTCATAGTAAAAGCTTTAAATTTCCGGGATGGGGCTATCGATATTATTCCTCAAAATAAAGAAAAATATATTTCATTCAGTAAACAACTGAAATTTGATAAGAGATGGTTTTCTTTAAGATTTGTTGATTCCTTCAGGTTCATGTCGAGTAGTTTGGATAGTTTAGCCAAAAATCTTCAAGAGCACCAATTTCATGAACTAAAGAAACAATACCCTAGTAATGAAGATTTTAAACTCTTGAAGCAAAAGGGAATATTTCCATATGAGTTTATGAAATCGTACGAGTGCCTTGAAGCATTATCATTACCTAGTATAAGTGATTTTTATAGTTCATTAACAGATAGCTGCATAACAGATTTGGATTACCAACACGCACTAAACGTTTGGAATCATTTCGGTTGTCAAACAATGCTGGACTATTCAAACTTGTATTTAAAAACAGACGTACTTCTATTAACTGACATCTTTGAGAATTTTCGGTCAGTGTGCCTTGAAACCTATGGTCTCGATGCTGCCAATTATTTTACTGCACCTGGTCTCAGCTGGGACGCAATGCTTAAAATAACTGGAGTTGAACTAGAACTTTTAACGGATTTTGACAAAGTTTCATTTATTAAAAAAGGACTTCGAGGCGGTATATCACAATGTAGTAATAGATATGCTAAATCAAATAATTATTACATGTCTGATTATGATTCTGATCAACCGTCATCGTATCTCATTTACCTAGATGCCAATAATTTATATGGTTGGGCAATGTCACAACATCTTCCTATTGGTGAATTTGAATGGGTTGATCCTGCCACAGATTTCAGAATTTCAAACGATGCTGATTATGGTTACATTTTAGAAGTGGATTTAGAATATCCTGATTTATTGCACGATTCCCATTCAGATCTTCCATTTTGCGCTGAGCACATAGTAGTTGATGAAAGTAAAGTAAAAAAATTAGTCCCGAATTTGAACGATAAAATAAAATACATTATACACTACAGAAATCTTATTCAATGTTTAGAAAATGGATTAAATTTAAAAAAAATCCATAGAATACTAAAGTTCAAACAAAGTAACTGGCTTCAAACGTATATTGATTTGAACACGACATTTAGAACGAGTGCAAAAACGGATTTCGAGAAAGACTTTTATAAACTAATGAATAACGCCGTTTTCGGCAAGACTATGGAAAATATAGAGAAAAGGGTTGATGTAAAGTTATTAACACATTGGGCAAATCAACGACAAATCAAAGGAATTGAAAGTTATATAGCTCGCCCTGAATTCCACAGCATTTCAATTTTTTCGGAAAGCTTGGCAGCGGTACAGTTGAAGAGAACCAAATTAGTTTATAACAAGCCCATTTACCTAGGTTTCTGTATATTGGACATATCCAAAACGTTGATGTATGACTTCCACTACAAATACATGAAAAATAAATTCGTCGATAATGTAAAATTATTATATACGGATACAGACAGTTTAATATACCAAATTTTTACTGTGGATTTTTATAGCGATATAAAAAATGACTTGAATAACTACTTTGATACATCTGATTATGCACCTAATAATATTTACGATTTTCCTTGTATAAATAAGAAAAAAATAGGTTATTTCAAGGATGAAAATAAAGGATTGATCCTGAAAGAATACGTTGGCCTAAGATCAAAAATGTATGCCTTAAACGTTGACGAGAATATAGTGGCTAAAGCTAAGGGCGTAAATAAATGTGTCACTAACAAGTTTCACATTCGTGACTACAAGCGTTGTTTAAATGAAAAAATGAATGTTTTTTCTGAAATGTACAGATTTCGTTCCATCAAACACATCATTTTTACTCAAAAAATAAACAAAGTCTCTCTATCTTATTCTGATACAAAACGATATCTATGTAAAGATTCCAATGATACTTTCGCTTGGGGTCATTATAAATTAAGGTGTTTAAATTAATACATTTTTACTAATTTTAGGTGTTTAGATTTAATATGCAGTGATTAACTACGAGTTTAGAATATGGTTAGGGTATTTACTATGTATTGTTAATATTGTTTTTGTTTAGCTTCAATATCAATGTGTATGATTAGGTTTTATATCCTTAGAATTAAAGGAACAAATGTATTTCATACATACAATTTATATTTCCTATGTATATGTCAGTATTAAATGTTTTTATTTTTTAGATTAGGAATAATATAATATACATATATATCCGTACTCGAACATTTTCGTTTTATTTTCAAAACAAACCTTAAACAGCAAGGACAGTTGTATTGTTAACAATGAATCATTTTATTCATCCATTTACGGCTATTATTGCAGGCCCTAGTGGTTGTGGAAAATCGAACTTTGTGACAAATTTTTTGAAAAATGTAGAAAAAATGTGTAATGTGGAATTTAATCAAGTATTGTGGTGTTATGATGAAATGCAACCACTTTATAATTTGAGTGGAATTGATTATGTACAAGGTATACCCGATTTAAATATGTTTGATGGGAAGCGACCCAAACTTCTTATAATTGATGATTTAATGAGAGAATCAGATGGACGTATTGTAGATATATTTACAAAAGGTAGTCATCACAGAAATTTAAGTGTTTTTTATATAACACAAAATTTATTTCATCAAGGGAGAGGACAACGTGATATATCTTTGAACACAACCTATATTGTTTATTTTAAAAATCCCAGAGATAAAACTCAAATACGCTACTTGTCTCGACAAGTTTATCCAGAAAACTCAAAATTTGTTGAAGAAGCATACAAGGATGCAACTACGTCAGCACATGGTTATCTGATGATTGATTTGAAACAAAGCACAGATGATATATGTCGTTTTAAAACTAAAGTGTTTCCCTTTGATACATTTTGCATTATATACGTTCCAAAAAAAGGGTTTAAATACGATAAAAATCATCCGGTTTTAGTCAGTTGTAAATGATGCCTGATAGAGTGATCACTCATGAACATTTACTTAAAGCTTTACATACGCTTAAACCAAAATATCGTAAAGCCTTACTTAAATCGTGTGACGAAGCTGAAATAAATATTATTTGTGAATGCATTTACAACGTTTTAAAGGGAATAATCCCATTAGAAAATAAAGAAAAAACTAAATTAAAGAAACATAAAAATATATTGCGAAAATTAGTTTCCAAGGGGAAACATAAATTAAGGAAGATTATTATAGTTCAAAAGGGCGGCGCATTTCTACCAATTATACTGGGAGCTGTATTAAGTAGTTTGTTAAACTCATTGTCATAATCAACATGGAGAACACGAAAAAGATGATTTTAGTAGAACCAGATTTTATTGAGAAGTTCAAACACAATGAAAATGTACCTTTGAATTCCTTAACTCGTTTAGACGTAGAAATGCAAAAAATTCTTAATAGTAAAGTAGAAGATCGTGAAAAATGGGCAATGTATTCTCAAGCACTACAACGTTTTTTGCATTTCACTGAAACAGATCGAAAACCGTTTAAGCTACCAATAATTATTGAGGATATTAATAATTCCCATGATGATTACGAAAAATCCATGGTTAAAAAGGAGGAAAAAGAGAATAATATAACATTACTAAATCCAACATCGTTTGAAGGTGACGCTGCTAGCGCTTCTTCGAATCATTCTTACCCTGTACAGTTTACCCCATCTCACATCATAAAAATAATTCCGAAATCGTACATGAAAAAAGGTCAATATTTACTTGATAATATTGTAAAAAATAAAAAGAAGATTTGGTGGAAGGAAGGAGGGGAAATAGTAGTGGATAATCGAGTTATCCCAGAAAGTAACATAATTGATTTGATAAGTGACACTGTGAGACCCCTCAAACGTGCTAAACCAACTGGATGGAAAGAATTTGCTTCGGTATTAAAAGACATTGGAGTTCCTACACATTGTATAGGTAACCCAACTAACCTTGAATACATAAATAGTCTTCAGTCAGACGGGGCCAGAGAATCTCTAATATCTAAAAACACTAGATCAACATCGATTCAAGTCAGAGGACAATCAACGCCGATTTCAGGAAAAACGCCTGAATTACCCAAAAAGAAAATAAATTGGGAACGATGGAGCCCTTATTAGACATCCATAAGATTTACTATGATGTTTCTAATCCAGCGGGTTACAGTAGTATTGATAAGTTAGCTAAGGCAATGCATGGTCAAATGAACAAAGAACACGTAAAAAACTGGTTACGGTCTCAGGAAACATATACACTACATAAACCAGTTCAAAGACGTTTTACACGGAACAAATATATCCTGTCAAATTATAATGAACTTTGGCAAGTAGATTTAAGTGATATGCGGACTTATAGTCAATATAATGATGGTTTTAAATACATTCTGTGTGTTATTGATGTCTTCAGTAAGTATGCTTTCGCTAGACCTATGAAAAAGAAGGACTCGGACACGGTAAAAAAATGTTTTGAAAATATATTTACCGAAGCTAGGGCAACTCCGCGTCATATTCAGTCTGATAAAGGTACAGAATTTGTTTCCAAAGAGGTTAGAAAGTATTTAAAGGGTAAAAACATAAATTACTATACTACAAATAATCCTGATATAAAAGCCAGTATTGTAGAACGATTTCAAAGAACTTTAAAAATGAAAATGTGGCGTTATTTTACCCATAAAAATACTTATAAATACATTGATATTTTACAAGACCTCCTGTATTCATATAATCACAGTTACCATTCAAGTATAAAAATGTGTCCGATAGATGTTAATTTTAGTAATATTATGACTGTTTGGACTAATTTATATGATAGACCAAGAAATGGACTTAAAAGTCATAAAACATTCATAAATACCAATTTAAATGTTGGTGATCATGTAAGAATAACCAAATATAAACACATATTTCAAAAAGGTTATGAAACGAATTGGAGTGACGAAATATTTGTTATCGAGTCAATCATCAACAGATCACCCCTCATTGTCTATACCTTAAAGGACTTAGAAGGTGAACCAATCACTGGCACGTTTTATTCGAAAGAGTTACAGAAAGTTACTTATAACCCCACCTCTACATATAAAATAGATAAAATAATACGTTCGAGACGAATTGGTAACAGAAAGGAGGTACTTGTGAAGTGGAAAGGTTATCCGAATAAATTTAATAGCTGGATATCTGCTTCTACTATTGAAGAAATATGAGTGACGATAGTTTCTATTTAACTTTGTTGAGCAACAGTTCAATGATATATTACCCTGAAAATACTACAGCCAATTTTCTAACAAAACTACCTAAGACAATAAAATTAGAAGGAGAATGGGTTGTAGGATTAGTAGAGTTTCATTACCCATGTTCAATGTATAATGTCCAAGATCACGAGAACGTAGTCTACATAAAAAAGAAGGTTACATTGGAAAACGAAAAAAAGAGTTCCAATATTGAATATAAGTCTCATATACCCGCAACGACTTATGATGACATTGATCAGTTTATATTTGCTTTTAATGAAAACCCATTATTAAAAAACAAAGTGAAGTTTAGTTATGATGTAATATCTAAACTAGTCAAGGTCACATCTTTTCATAAAGATATAATCTCCGTACGTGCAACACCAATACTAAACCTACAACTCGGTTTTAAACCGCAGACGAACCTTCTTCAATGTCAACTTGGAAAATATCCTGCTAATTTATATTTGGGCCTGCCATCGCAATTGTTTATATATTCAGATATTGTTCAACCCCAAGTGGTAGGAGATGTTATGACTTCGCTACTCAGAATAATACCACTTGATCCAACAAAATACATATATGGAGCATACAAAATGCACGGTTTTGCACCTGCACATTATATGCCTGTTTTGCGTAGAGAGTTTGATACTATGGAAATTGATATAAGGACGCATACGGGTGGAAAGATTCCATTCCAGTTTGGAACCTCATGCGTGAAACTACATTTTAAACGCGTAAAATGAATCAAAGACGTGGAAATATTTTATGTCCATATGAACATTATTATTCTCATCAAGCTGGTTCTGGAGTAGGAATTGTTTACAAAGGTGTTCCTCATCAGCGAGGACATGGTATAGGAAGTTTTTTAGGAGGACTGTTTAGATCTGTATTTCCTCTACTATCTAGTGGTTTTAGAACAGTCGGAAAAGAAGCTTTAAATGCTGGTGTTGGTCTATTGTCCGACATGATGAACTCACACCCTATCGATGAATCCATTAAGTCTCGTTTTAAGAATGCAAGCGCTAATTTAAAAAGAAAAGCCGATGAAAAAATTGATTCTCTGATGTCGGGATCTGGGTATAAAATGAAACGAAAAAGACTAGAGAGTGCCATTGCACCCAAAGCCTTGCGAGGGAGAGGTACAAAAAGAATAAAAAAGAAATTAAATATTAACGATATCTTTTCCAACTAAACCATGTCCTTTTTACATAACCATTCTTGTGAATGCGCTAAATCAGAACTAGATTTGTTTGCTCTTCCATCAACACAAACAAGTATAGAAAATGGACAGTGGATACATTATAAACCTATTTCATCATTAACTGATGATGGTCCTCTTGAATTTCAAGTTCCGGGTTCAGGCGATGACTATATTGACTTGTCTCACACTTTACTCCATATCAAAGCCAAAATATTGAATCAAGACGGTACTCACATCAAATCAGCAGACACGCATGTTGCTCCAGTAAATAATTGGCTACATTCACTTTTTAACCAGTTGGATATATATTTAAATCAAAAACTTGTATCACCACCCAATAATACATATGCCTACCGTGCATATATGGAAACTTTACTAAATTATGGACCAGCAGCAAAAGGCTCTCACCTTACATGCGGACTATGGTACGAAGATACTGCCAGTCATATGGATGCAAACGATACTACTAACAAAGGATGGGTCAAAAGAGAAGCATTCATAAAAGATAGTAAGGAAGTTGAAATGATTGGTCACTTACACGGTGATATTTTTAACCAAGAAAAGTTTTTAATAAATGGCGTCGAAGTCCGTGTTAAATTAGTACGGTCAAAAGAGTCATTTAATCTCATGTGCAGTCAAGATAAAAAACTCAAAGTACGAATAACAGATGCAAGTTTAATAATTAGAAGGACAAAAATAAATCCAAGCGTTTTACTTGCACATCAAAAGGTTTTAGCTTCAACGACTGCAAAATATCCCATCACAAGAGCGGAAGTCAAAGTACTTACTATACCATCGGGAGTGCAAGGAAAAACACTTGACAATATATTTCTTGGTCAAGTTCCAAAAAGATGTATTATAGGTTTTGTTGACAACACAGCATTTAATGGTAATTTAAAACATAACCCTTTTAACTTTCACCACCACACTATGAACTTATTTAGTTTGTATGTAGATGGCCATCAAATTCCTTCGAAAACATTACAACCATCTTTCAATACTGGGTTAATGGTATCAACATATCATACGCTGTTTTCTGGAACCGGTATTCATTTTCATAATGAGGGTAACTCAATTAATAGAGAGGATTATGGAAATGGATATTGTTTAATGTGTTTTGATTTAACACCTGATTTATCGGCGAGTTCTACTACTCACTGGAATTTAGTTAGGCATGGCAGTGTGAGGTTAGAAGTTCGGTTTGAAAGCGCCCTTACTACAACTGTAAATTGCATCGTTTATGCAGAGTTTGATAATATAATCGAAATCAATAAACATCGTGATGTAAGTGTAGATTATAACAGTTAAATTGAGCATATAAACATAGGTTTATGAGACATTGTATCACTGTTTTCCAAGTCTCAGTAACAGGCTCATGACTAGCTGCAATAATTTGAAATGGATACAGAGGAATTGAAATTATGTATGAAACAAATTTACCCTGGGATTGAATCAAATGTTTTCCCAGCAAACAGAATCCCTTTTTTTGTAAATCTTCCAGTTTATATCATAAGCAATTTGGATCCTGACTCAAAACCTGGTTCTCACTGGGTGGCAATTCATATTGACGTTAATGGTAATGGTGAATACTTTGATTCATTTGGGAGAAAGCCTTCTGGCTATCACAAGTTGTTTTTAAAAAGAAATACAAAGAAATGGGTTTACAACAATTTATCAATTCAGAACCATTTTACTTCAGTTTGTGGTGAATACTGTTTAGTATATATATTTTTTAAGTTTAAAGGTAAAACGATGTTTGATTATTTGAGTATATTTTCTGAAAATACTCTATGTAATGATTTTATCGTAAGAAACATGTTTCGATCGATTTTTTTTTAAATAAATGAATGTTTTTCAATACGTATGTCTTTACTTTATCTTCATATTCCTTAGTTAACTTATACATGGATAAACACAGAATAAAAATGCAAGAGAAGCGATAAACGATTTATTGAGCATTTTAAATACATGACAACACATTTACAAAAGTCATACAAACACTTATATTGAAAACAAAAGTTAAGATAAAAAGTAGTAGCAGTTAAAGTTTACATGTACACACACACACAAAGACTGTTTACACAGAAAGTCCTTAGTCTTAGTACAACATTTCTTTATATTTCCCACTGCATTATGCATTCGTCATCTCGTGATACAGGTGTAAAACACAATTCATGATAATCATGCTGATGTAAAGGTTCGTATACATCATTACTGAGAGAAACTGTCTCAATATCATACATCTCTGCGTCTTCTTCACATTCCCACTCTAGCAGGAGAGGATTTCCCGAATAATTTACTGGTAAATATGGCGTCTGCGTAGCTGGTGAATATCCGTTTGATTGTAGATGCAACATTTCAATGCAATCGCATAGTTCACACAAATATTTATCGAAAAATGAGTTATTCAGATCCGAGAGGTCCTCGCAACGGTTGTACAGCTCTTCGTCATAAAGCGAGTTTTGAAGATCCATATTGGTATTGCACGACTTCCACGGTTTTTGATATCGATGCGGTGTGGCTCGTTCTGTGTTGCTTATATAGATAAAATTCAGTTGTCAGTCGGTGGGGGAAAGGGCGCGATGTGGGTGGGCTCGGTTAGTTATGGCTTAAGTTATGGCTTTTTTCTTTCCGTCGATGAAATATTTTTTGCAATCGTTTTTAGTTGCAATATGTTTTGTAATCTTGTAAATTAATTCTTTTGTGTTGGAATAATAGTCATCGTCTTCGCATTTAGTGTAGTATTTGATTCTAGTGTCCGCAAATTTCCAGTGTTGATCATTTGGAATACCACGTAGCTTTTTCAAATCGTAGACATCGATTTTAACAAGATGAGTGCTCTTTGAGACATCATCTACTCGACAAGATATATAATTTGTACCTCCATTTGCAGATTGAGCAACAGTAGATGAGTATTCCGTAGCCTGCCTCTTTCTGGGCTTATCAAAAAATACATCTATGTTGTTGGTTCGTTTTTGGGCTTGGATTTTAGGTGGTTCAATATCTTGGCCTTCATCATCAGTCAAATTACTGTAATAATAATTTTTTATCGGGTAATCAATAGAGTTCTCGTTTAATATCTAAAACAAACAGAAAAAAATCCATGAGAGGTTTTATACAAATAGAAAACAGACAATGTTTGGTGTATGTACATAGTTTTTGAAACTTACCTCCATTTTAACTCGTGGCAGCAGCACGCAGCAGTCTAAGACGTAGACACACCGTTTAGAACTTAAAACCCACAACAATGTACTACGCGTACAATATGTACTATGATAAATTTAATCACTACAAGCACCGTTGTTACTATTTTTTGGACGAAGCAATCTGAACGAATGATGGCGCTGTCTGTCGGAGTTCCGCTTTTATTGAGAACACGCACACACTCACACATACACACCCTACACACTCATATATGTCGTAGATAAGACAAAAAAATGTTGAATCGAACACCTGCTCGTGGTATAAAGCGACAAGTCGTAACCAGTTTTCATAACGCAGTGCCTATATGATAAAATAAATGGGACGTGTTTCAACCTGCAAATAAACATCTGTTTGTGGCACCAAACGACACGTACTAACCAGTTTGAATCTGCTTAGCTTTATTTCGTTTTAATTATAATCTTCAATAGGATATGACATTTGATAATAAATGCGGATATTTATCTGTATTTTGATACTCTCAGAGCGTGTGAATACCTTTACCGTGAGAAAGAGCCAAAACTACCGATTATAAACTCTAAGAATGCTTATAAAAACAACAATAGAACGCACCTGACACGTAAGGTGCATCTGCATTGTATAGCCGGTGGTCACAAATCAACAAACGTATTTTTTCAATTTTACTTATGTTCTTTTCATTCTCCCAACCCACATAAATTTTTCGATGATATATCGTAATAGCTTTACTGCGAGAAATACCAAAAAACGTGCGGTGCTATTGAATAAAATAAACGATCAAAAAATTCGTAGTACTTAGAAAAAAAAAGCGATGGGGAAAAAAAAAATCAGAACCAATGAAATGCACCTGTCACATAAGAAACATACATGTCTCTAGCTCTACCTGCATTGTATAGTGCACGGCCATAAATCAACAAACTAAAAACTGTGAGAACAGTCCAATTGAAAAACAAATTCTACTTAGAAAAACATACAAAAAAAAACCTTCATAAATCAAAATCGGTTTTTTTTTCAAGACAAAGTAAAAAAAAAAACATGAAAATTTTCTGCTCCGCAGGGTTCTGAAACGTGTGTCAGAAGCAGTAACTTACATACTACTCCTATTTGATATACTGTCCTACTGGGCGAAAAAAAAACAGTAGTTCGCAGTGCGTACAAGCGGGGTACCGACTGCAGGGATTTGGCCGGAAAAAATATTAGACCAGTAGCACTACCACGAGTTTACAGTAATCGTACTCGCTAGAGAAGCGACTACGTAAACGATTTGTATGAAGAATTTTAGTTCAACGAGTGACCACCAGGGGCGCTGTACTATTCTTCATACAAATCGAGTACGGTCACTGTAAACTCATGGTATTGGTTGTGGTACCACTGGTACCAAGACGGCTTCTCATCGTTATGGTACCTTAATTACTCGTATGACCTTGCTCCGTTAGAGCCAAATTATATCATTTAAGCTACACAATACTTAAACAAAAGGGGTGTGGACCACAAGATAATGTTTGAGGTCATTTGCCAAACCGATAAATGCCCGTTGCCTACCTATTTTTCTTTGAATGTGCCGGTCGTCTATCTATACATATAATAAAGCTAAAGATGGTCGAAAGTCTGTACATGGGAGATATTCGAAAAAATGTTGACTGGGGATACTTAGAATCGATAACAGAACACATTCCAACGGTTTTTAGAATTTTCGTCTGTTTATTTGACCACGTATCCCGTGAAAACTACTGGAGATATTTGGAGTCCCGAGAAAGGACATACGCTACTATATATCTCGCGGAATAACGCATAGTTCCCGCGGGAAAGCGAATACCGAATTCCACGCGGACGAAGTCGCGGGCAGAAGCTAGTATACTTAAGTTATATACTTACATATTATTTATCTGTAAAGATTGTGGCGGCGGGCTGATTACGACATCCGTGTGTAGATAAATGGCGAAAATAATCATTTTCTCTGATTGTTAGTTAATTGGACGTTTTAGTGGTTATTAGGAGAGACATACAATTGAATTTACCACTGAGCTTTTCGGTGAAGGAAAACATCGCGAGGAAACCTGCACTCATCTGCAAAGTAATTCAAGGATGTGTGTGAAGTCCCAAACCCTCTCGTGATGAGAGTGATGAGAGGAGGCCTGTGCCCAGCAGTGGGCCGTAAATAGGCTGTAGTAGTAGTAGGAGAGACATACTTAATTGTGAAGTTTTTGAACGTCGCTATGAGAATCGACTGGCCTAAAGCCCAGCACAAACGGACCGATAATATATGTACCTATATTAATATACCGAGCTATAATATATATTTTCGTATATTACGACATATTTTCCATATATATAGTTGACAGAGCCACCGACGAACCCATAATATACTTACCAAATATTAACCTATAATAAACCTATAATATATATAATATTATAGCAAGACATATTACGATGTATTACGGCATATTATATTGATCTAAGCTACTTTCACTGACCTTTATACAGTGATATGTTTTTATATTACTTTTAATATAAAAGCTTCACAGGATTATTAATGACAGTATTTTTTTCAGATAAGTGATTTGATAAACGAAATACCCATATTATCATATCAGTTTATTGCTCTAAGCGTGTGGTAACGTTAAAACCCATCATAATACCTAAATCCGGTTATCATAATATAGCGATTAGATATATATTTGTATACTAGTTTCTGCGTGCGACTTCGTCCGCGTGGAATTAGGAAATAGGTAGCGTTCCCGCGGAACAATGCGTTTTTCCGGGATAAAAAGTAGTAGTGTATGGGGGTCCATACCAAATTTTATTGCAATCTGTCCAGTAGTTTTCGAGTTAAACCTGGACATACATAGGTACAACAGACAATTTTTCTAAAAATCGTTATTTTGTGTTCAGTATCGTTTATATAGTCCTCTAGACTTGATAGTTCTTTTCGTTTTCAAGTTTCAGACGCGACTTCTTCTACAGACTTATTATTAGTATAGATTAGGCGGTGATAAATTTCTAACTTACGGCACGTTTCTTATCGCAGATAAATGTTTGTAGTATTGATAAAGTGTGTGTAGGGGACAACAAAATTTAAAAAAGCCGTGGTGGCCTAGTGGTTCGACCTGCCGCCTCTCATGCAGAGGGTAATAGGGGGTTCGATTCCGACTCGCACCTCTAAGTTTACTTATGTGCGAAAATCGATTAGAATTTACCACTGAGCTTTTCGGTGAAGGAAAACATCGTGAGGGAACCTGCACTTCCTGCGAAGTAATTCAAAGATTTCTGTGAAGTCCCCAATTCGCACTGGGCCCGCGTGGGGACTATAGCCCAAACTCTCTCGTGATGAGAGGAGGCCTGTGCCCAGCAGTTGGACGCAAATATAGGCTGTAGTAGTCTCGAATCCCGAATAACAGCATACTGTCCTGTCAAGTGCCACTCGATTCTTTATCATATTATCAGCAAAACAAACTGTTTACTGTTAAAAAGTCATTGTTACGTTACGTAGTCCTATGTAATAATTGTGCAATACAACCTTGTCATAGTAAAGCTGTCGATTGTTCCTCTTATTTAGTGAAAATAATTTCCTCAAATCCTATTAAGAATATACATTACAATTACGATCTTTTATTTATCCAACTGGCAATACGATAGTTCACGAGTTAAACCTGAACATACAAAAATACATACGGTCACGTAACTACCTACAGACGTATTATTTACAGATTTTATCATTTCAATCTTTATTATAGGTACGAGTATGTAGGCAAATCTATCAAATGTAACTAGTCTAGGTTCCTAGCGTTTTTCCTTGTCATATCATAGGTATAATTATACTTAACTATAGGTTATGCCCGCGACTTCGCCCGCGAGGAATTTGGTTATCCACGGGAAATATGCTTTTGTTCTTCCGTGATAAAAAGTAGCATGTCCTTTCCCGGGACTCGAAATATCTCCTTGCCAAATTTCCTCTAAATCGGTCCAGCGTTTGAAGAGGACAGACAGACAGAATTACTTTCACATTTATAATATTAGTATGGATATACGAAGAGTTACTACTATTTTATCATATAAGAATAAGAATAATGTTTATTTACCAGAAAAATATGCAGAATACAGTCATACAAATAATAGGACAACTAGTTGGTTTACAAAAGTTACAGTAGTTGGCAGCGGTTTCCGCACGAGGCTCTGGGCCTGTATCGCGGAGCCCAATGAAGACATAAGTACTAAATATTATTAATCTAACTAAATTAAATTAAATGTGTATTTTAAAACACTTACAGCTTTATAGTAAGTACCTATTTAACTACAAACTACAACCAATATCAACGGATATATCCTTAAGGTTTGTATTTGCTGAATGAACTTGCCTAGGCCACCTCATTAATAGTTAGTTGCTGCAATCTAGCTGACAGATGGCTGACAGATTGTTCGATAGCGCGGAGCACATAGACGTAAATAATATAGACCCGGTCTAACGTACACGTAATATGTCCCCACTTCCTCGGTGTCCAATCCAAAGTTCTGTCACCGAGCGTGCGTTACAATAAGCGTCTTTAAAAAACTTTTTTTCAAAACTGTTTCTCAGTTTCTAAAAACTCGTCTCGTTGTTGGACTCACGAGTCACATAATTATTTCTATGGAATGTATCCCACCCTAAAACCGCCACCGTCATTTCCTCTCTTCTTACTCGCCCACTCTTGGGCATATGCCTCTCCAAATTGTCGCTTTTATTTCATCAGACCATCTTGCAGCGTGGCGGTTTTCCGACCCCTCTTTTCGAGCGAGGTCACAGAATATTTTATAGTACTACATAAGAGAAGAAAAGACGCACTTACTCTATCGCTTATGGTTTCGATATGACGAAGGTAACGGAACGACATAAGAGGAAATGGTAAAATATAATGTGAAGAAAATGGCCCTTCGGTTCGGCTACTGTATAAAAATGCACTGTGACTTTCTACTTTTTTGCGAACAAGTGCAGTTACCCTATAAGTAAGTAACACTTATCGATTGAGTGTACCTGTTGAACCTGTCTGTTGGGAGTCTTGGGCGGACCATTTAAAATTTGTCAAGAATTCCAACCAACAAATACCTTTATTTATGAATCAAGCATAGCCTACCGCCTCTCATGCAGAGGGTCGGGGGTTCGAATCCGGCTCGCACCTCTGAAACTACTATTTATGTGCGAAATGCAATTTGAATTTACCACTGAGGTGAAGGACAAGATCGTGAGGTAACCTAAGGCACGCAACTACGGAAGTAGCTAGTTCAAGGATGTGTGTGAAGTCCCCAATCCGTACTGGGCCCGCGTGGGGACGATGAGAGGAGATCTGTGCCCAGCAGAAGGACGAAAATAGGCTTTTGTGGTTATCTATGAATACACTTTCGGACTGGAGCGAAGTTTGTCTGGTGTATTTTTATATAAATAAAATAGAAAACATTTTTGTTACTTTGGAAAAACTTCCTTTGCTTTGAAGGTGTTTGAAGCTCAAATCTACGAATAGGAAGAACTCCAAGGCAGGTTACTATTAGTTGTTGACAAAAACTAACCACTCATAATCCCTGACTAAATTAACCACGTATAAGACGTAAGGTTTGGTACCTATTCCATCGTTCGGCAGGGTTTTCTGTTTCTACTTAACTTGATTTTTTTCCTCCAGGAAAGGCTTACCCAATTATAGCTAATTGGGTAAGCCTTTCCTCGCCTGTAGCCAGAATACTCGGAGCTGTATAAATTAAAAGCCCATTAGTGGAGTTTCGGTTTCGCAATGTCAATGTTAGCTGAGGTAAGTTTATGTAGTTTTGTTTGGTTCTATATTGAAATAACGCTTAATTATGACACGCGGCGCCCAGCTTAGCGATCTCAGTAGCATCCAACCATAAAATAACTGTTGTTGTTCAAGTTTCCAAGTGGGTCTCGCAGTTTAGGTATATTAAAATTAAAAAATAACTAGCTACCACTACGAGTCTCGGACATCAAATCAGAACGTGTCTCAATGATAGTCTGCTATAGAGCTATCTATATAAAATTATGCCGTAAAACGGTTTAATATCGGTCATTAACAGGCTATCAGGTACAACCTTAACGTAGGTATCTGTAACTATTAAAACTAGTAGGTTTTGTAGGTACGACTATAAAGTTACGCCGGTGTAGTCCTCGGCTAAAGTAGGTATTACAATCTAAGGTACGGTAGAGGTCGGGGTAAGTGCGCCACCAGCGTAAGTGCACAAGTTGATTCTTAGAAAAGTATATACCTAGTGGAACTTGTGAACAGAGCCAACTGTATATTAAATGGTCGTATTTTATTTGTATAAGATATCGTCAGTCGAGGAATTAGCTATCGATATTTACGGTAGGTGCACTCAAGCAAAGCACTGACCAAGTATCTGCAGGAAGCTGTCCTCAAGCCTCATAGTGGAGGAGAGGAGGTAATCCGTCCCCTCCAGTTCGCTGGGTACTAGCACGTCGCTCCTCATATTATCTCGTTCAGTCCACACGTTTCACCAAGAATATAAATATTACATAACTAAACTATCACATAGATATCACTGTTTTTCGCGTCGTCGCGGCTGCCTCGGCGTGGAGGAGAACGTGCGGCGCGCGCGATCGCGGCTCGCGCTCTGCCGGCCGCCAACAGCTGATTCGCTCACTATAAATAATATGGAATTATTTGGATGCAGTTTAACTGTTAGCTAACCATTGCACGTGCACACGGGCAAACTTAAAACTAACGTTACCTAATTGATTTGCTTGTCATCGAAAACGAATGTAAATTATACAAACCACGTGAGTCTACTTACATATTCATATTCATGAGAACTTCAAAGCCCTAATCTACCACCTAATCTAACTACCTATGCCGAATTTTTGCGTCAGCCTATTTTTTTTTTAAACCTAAGGAATTTAACCTACTTTAACTGAGATTCAGGTTTCCTCTGATTTTGCTTATGTGCGCAATTCAATTTATCACTGAGTTTTTTGGTGAACGAAAACATCGTGGAGAAACCTGCATGCATCTTCCTTAATGCATTTCCATGGATCACAGTCGTGGAGTCATCAACTCCATAACGTACACCTGCTTCGCAGTTAAAACAGCCAAACAATTTCTCTCGTTAAATGACCATGAAAACTTGAATAAATTAAACAACCTGCCAGTAATATTAATATTTTTTAATAAATGTCAAAAACGTTTTCATTTACGTATGGTTATATATAGAAGTCTGTTGTTGGTTGGATGACGTGGTGTAGTATTTATTACCATACGAATCCGGTAAGGTGGATTGTTTACCTGACAAAGCGCAAGTGACCCTCAAAAGTCAAGTTGTATTATCATATTTATCATAGCATATCCATGTAGATTAGACGCCGATGAATTTTCAAATAAGGGGTGCTTAGTTAATTATGCAATGTGATGGATATAATTAAAAGCAGAGTGCATTGACCGAATAAAAAATATGAAAGAGGAAATATTTAACTGAAATTATATAGGTAAAAGCCGTGGCGGCCTAGTAGTTCAACCAGCCACCACCAAATGAGAGGCGGTACCTACTCTCATGCGGAGGGTCGGGGGTTCGATTCCGGCTCGCACCTCTAAGTTTACTTGTGTGCGAAATTCTATTTGAATTTACCACTGAGCTTTTCGGTGAGTGAAAACATCGTGAGGAAACCTGCACGCATCAGCGTGTGTGAAGTCCCCAATCCACGCTGGGCCCGCGTGGGGACTATAGCCCAAACCCTTTTATGGTGAGAGGAGGCCTGGGTATATCTTTAAATAGGGATCTCGCTCTTCCCTATAGGATCGCTCACGCGTCGCGTAAACTTTAAGTAGCTAGATTTAAAGTCCACTTGACGCGTGAGCGATCCTATAGGGAAAAGCGAGATCGCTATTTAAGACTTCGCATAGAGCCCCCGTGCCCAGCAGTGGGACGCAAATAGGATTCAGTAGTAGTAGTAGGTAACAATAGTGTGTGTATACGTAATTATACCTATATATTGTATAGGTAAACAAGCAAACATCATGCCGGTGTCCTTCTTTTTTATAAATCCTTGACATTGAGCTTCCCTCCATACTTTACTGTTTATGAACCGTGTTTTTTCATATGTATGATAAATCTTCTACATAAAGTTTCTAAGTTACTTGCCGCTTCAATTCCTTCAGTTGAGTTTATACAGAGTCAAGCAAAACATTGTGCGTGACGATATTTTACCCACAGAATGAGCAGATATCAATTCTACGCTTGTTTTTAAAGGTTTTTTTAATTTATTTAAAAAAAATGTGATTCCGGGATCTCTCACACTTCACACCATCAATCCCACTGGGACATAAGTAGGTACAATTGTTTTTTACTAACTCGTAAAACAAGAATCGATAGCTGATTCTGTGATGGGTAAAACATCGTCACAACGCATTGCTTGACCCTATATTATGTATAATAAGTACCTAACTAATCTATTATTTACATTTGAAAATAATGTTGAAATTGGCACCTTCTTATGCCATTTACGTAGAATTTAAAAATGGGGTTACTTACTTACGTTATTTTTGTTTTTTTACGTTACAACAAAATTTGATTGAAATGCTATAGAGATGTACATATATTCTATTAATAAATATAGCTGCCTAGGCTCAAGCTATCAGTTTGTGGCCTTCGGGGTGGAGACTATGGGGTCATGGGGGCAAAGGGGCGCTGGGGCTCCACAGGGAGCTAGGGCAGCGGTTGAGGGAGGCTATTGCCATACAGCAAGGGAATGCTGCCTGCGTGATGGGAACTCTTCCGAATCGCCCTAATTTAGGTTATTTTTTAGCTTTAATTTTTATTATTTCTGTAAATTTAAACGCTATTTATAATTTATTTTTAATTTTTTAACTTGTTCTTTTCTGAATAAACTATTTCCTATTCCTCAGTTTTTAGGATTCCGAAGTCCACAAGGAACCCTTATAGTTTCGCCATGTCCGTCCGTCCGTCCGTCTGTCCGCACTATTGCTCGGAGATGCTTAGTTCTAGAAAGCTGTAATTTGGCATGAATATACATATTAGTTACGCTGACAAAGTAGTCCAATAAAATGTTGATATATTTTTTTTATAGGGTAGCTCCCGTACTCTTAAAGTGGGGATGTATTTTTTTTTCTTGCGTATACTCCATGGTGCGGCATATCATTGAATAGGTCTTAAAAAATATTGTGGGTTTGTTACAACCATTTTTTGATTAAGTGATGCGTTTGTGAAATATTAAGCTTTAAAGTGCTATTTTTTGTTAGTCACGTGTCCCCCCCCCCCCCCACCCCTGCCAACTAAATGGTGGTACTTGGATGGCTGAAAAAAATCACGGTTGTGGCATATATAACGTAGTTGAAAGGAAAACCATCACAGCTAAGTAGGCTGTACAAACTTACGAGTTATAGTCGACCAACATATGAAATGATTAAAAAACCAATGATTTTTCTCGAGCGACAGGGGCGTCGGGCGGGCACGTCATACCACAGGCTAGCTAGATGCTAATAAGTCTTAGAGAGGTACTGTGGGCATCTTCAACTTCGGAACCCTATACTTTGCGCGTGGCCCGACACGCACTTGGCCGGTTATTTAATGTTCTGTCGGCGCAAAAGCAGGTATACCAAATTACTTATTTTGTAAGATATACTTTATCTAGTCTTATTGTTTTGTTATCTCTGCTGTGCTCAAATGATAACTCGATTTATACTTCTAACCGTTGCGTAAAACAAATATGACTGTTCAACATAGTAAAGTGTTGGTAATATTTGTTACCTTCATATTAAATCCACATTAATATTGTAAACTAGCTTCTGGCCATACCATGACTTCGCCCGCGTGGGATACAGTCATCGCGTTCCCGCGGGGACTATGCGTTGTTACGGGGTTAAAGGTAGTCCATGTCCTTCACCAGGAATCCAAATATCTCCATGCCAAATTTCATCTAAATCGGTCTAACGGTTGAAGCGTGATGAAGTAATTTATTTACTTATTTATTGAATACATTTACACGGCATTACAGTACAGACCAAAGCGCCATGAAAAGAAGTAACAAAATTAACTCGTAATTAAATTAATTAATGTAACAGACGGACAGAGTTAGGTACTTCCGCATTTATAATACAACTACGAGGGGCGTTCAAAATATTCTCGGTATTGGAATGAAAACAAACCAGTATGAACAGTTTGATATTTTTTATTTTTCAATATACTCCCCCCCTATGTTAATACACTTAAAAGATCGATCAATATTTTTTTTTAATCCCTCATAAAAATATTTTTTATCCTTGGTATAAAAGTGCTCCTCTACTGCCGCCTTCAACGCCTCATCGTCAAAAAATCGATTTCCACGCAGATCTTTTTGAGATTGGGGAACAAAAAGAAGTCGCTGGGGGCTAAGTCCGGACTATACGGTGGATGAGTTATAGTTCCGAACCCACATTCAGCAATAGCTGCCTTGGCAATATGAGCAGTATGGACAGGGGCGTTGTCATGCAGAAGCAGAATACCTTTAGACAACTTTCCTCGCCTTTTTTCTTTTATTGCGTCCCTTAATTGATGTAGAATATTCGCGTAGTACTGTCCCGTGATATTTACACCTTTTTCTTTATAATCGATCAACAATACTCCTTCACAATCCCAAAATATTGTTGCCATGACCTTGCCAGCGGAAGGGACGACCTTGAACTTCTTGGGATGAGCTGAACCCTTAATGTGCCACTGCATGGACTCCTGTTTACTCTCTGGGTCATAATGATGAACCCAGGTTTCATCTCCAGTAACTATCTTTTGCAGCACCTCATCAGGATTTTCACCACACAGGTCAATAAAATCGGAACAGCAAGCTGCACGCACATCTTTTTGAAGTCGAGTCAGCATTCGCGGAACCCATCTTGCACTGACCTTTGACATATTAAGATGGTCATGGATAATGTCATGTACGGTACCAATAGAAAGATTGGTTACTTGAGCTATTGATTTTATCTTCACTCGACCATCTTCCAATATAAGGTTTTCCACCTGATCAATATTTTCTTGTGAAGTAGCTACTACAGGCCGGCCAGGTCTAGGGTCATCTTCAATACTCTCCCTGCCACGTTTGAATTCGCTTGACCACTTTTGAATTGTAGATAAAGAAGGAGCAGACTCACGGTAAACACAATCCATTTCCTCTTTTATGGTTTTTTGGTTTTTACCCTGTTTCGTCAAGAATTTTATTACGGAACGATGTTCTAATTTCGTTAACATTGTTAATTCACTCATTGTGTTCGTGTTTGTTCAGAAATTGCAGAAAAACAAAAGAACATC
Organism: Aethes cnicana; assembly: GCA_963971205.1. Taxonomy (NCBI): domain Eukaryota; kingdom Metazoa; phylum Arthropoda; class Insecta; order Lepidoptera; family Tortricidae; genus Aethes; species Aethes cnicana. Next base: position 9,179,920 of record OZ020290.1, on the reverse strand, counting down.
TCGGTTTGAATTATACTTTTTTTTAATGTCAAAGAATGAACCTTACCAGCCAGTAACAAAACAAATTCAAAAAGAGGTTATAAGATATCAATACCGAGAATATTTTGAACGCCCCTCGTAGCTTCTGCCCGAAAATTCGCCCGCGTGGAATTCGGTTATCGCGTTCCCGCGAGAACTATACGTTTTTCCGGGGTAAAAAGTAGCCTATGTCCTTTCCCGGGACTCCAACTATCTCCATACCTTTCATCTCAATCGGTCCAGCGGTTGAAGCGTGAAGAGGTAACAGACAGACAGACAGAGTTACTTTCTCATTTACAATAGTAGTATTGGATATTATATATAACTAGCTTTTCCCCGCAACTTCGTATGCGCAGAAATATTAATGCGCAGTACGCGCGCCATGCACCCACTGCCCGCGCAATCTCGCTTCTAAACGAATTCCTTGATGTAGTCCAGGGTGCCGATGTGTTCGCCGACAATTCCGGTTCTATTAACAGGAAACTATACCACTTTTTAAATATTTTGTGTTCTTGAGTGTGCATTGTCCATATATAGCTTAGTTATAAGATTACTTATTAGATTACGTAATCCTACTGTAAGTCTGACATGTTGTATGGATTAATAAAGAAATAAAGAAATTAAAAAGTAAAATCCCGATTATTCCCGTTCCCGTGGGAATTTTGCAAAATCCTTTCTTAGAGGATGTCTACGTCATAACATCTACCTGCATGCCAAATTTCAGCCCGATCCGTGCAGTGGTTTGGGTTGTGCGTTGATAGATCACTATATCAGTCAGTCAGTCAGTCAGTCACCTTTGAGTTTTATATATTTAGATAAGATGGATAAATATAAATTTGGATACGAAGAAGATAAGTAGGTAGTTAGTCCCGGGGAGGGACATAGAAAAAGGAATAGTTCCCACGGGAACGTTGTTAACAAAGACGCGGACAGAAACTAGCGGTCAGTACATTTAAGACAGTCAATTCGGAAAAAAAAACGAATTCGATCGCATTCCGCCGAGTTCGGCGGAAGATGGTCGCGTCGGTCCGAGTTCGGTTTTAACTCTCGATGAATAAAGACAACATTAGCATTCGACGACACGTGGTCGATTCGAGTGGCGTGCTATTTCAATCGATCGCATTCGATCGAAACTAACCGCGGACGCCAGGAGCCGAAATGTCGTAAATCCCATTCAAATCACTGCTTTACAGACGGTCGCATGCCACATCTTAAAAGGTCGACAAAACAAAGGCATTATACTATAAAACGCTTATTTATTTCCTTCAAGGCTGATATAAAAATGTAAAGACATATGAAATATGAAAAATACTACCAAAGGCAACTTACTCACTAAAGCAGACTATTTATCGTTAAGGAAAAGGGCGGTAAATTAATACATGACAATTTGTGATACGTATATTATTCTAAAATATGATTATTTTGGAACTTTTAGAGGTGCTCCCTACACATATACGCTCGCGCCTGACTTTCTGTCTCTCATAATAAATCATCCAATGAGGGCCGTAGGTGCGCTTGTGTCGCGTAATGTTCAGTGTTGCCCATTTAGCATATGTTATGCCTTATTATACATTAAATCAAGGTGCTGTGAGCGCTCTGAGCGCGATTCGGAACGCAGCCCTGTTGATAAACTTTGACAGTGACAGTCAAACGTCATACGACAGTGGCGGCAACTCCAAGTGAAGCAGATCGAATATATGAGACAAAAAATGTAGACACACTTTTGAAGTATCTGGGTAGAATTTCCATGGCAGTGAGTGGACACGTGTTTTTTTTAATATATTTATCATTTTGTATCGCCACGAGAGTTTCGAGGTGAATTCACTCACACAGCTGCTTAAAGAATGGCTATCGGTACGAATAAGAGCAGTAAAATCAAAATCATTGTCTCATTTACAAGACTTGTTGTTGTGTGCGAGACTTCAGCTCTCGTGGCGATGTCTATTCGCTGTGTGCAAAGACAGTGGTGGGGGAGACGAAAACAATCGCAGCGTGTGACATAACCAAATATGAAAAATCTGACGGACACCAGTGAAGTGAACTGTCACTGTTGCGTATTTATTTGCATTGCATTAAGTACATCTGGAGCGAGTAATGTCATCCGAGGCTTATTTTGTCTTATCTCTCGTTATGAGGTTAGATAAAGAGACATGCAAGACTTTTCGCTACAAATTTTCGTCACAGTGGTTTCAAATTCACTTATTAGATGGTCCATAGTCCGTCGACCAAAGAGTATAGTTGCATATTGCGCCGCCGACTTCGCATCCGCTAGTTGGCGCTGTCATCGTGCACATTATATATTATATCTGCTGGAACATAACAGGCGCGAGCGAACATGAAAGAATTTAGTTTAAATCTTGTTCATCAGACTCACAATCTAAGTAAAAAGATTATGTCTTTATATATTATATTCTAAAAATATGGCATGATTTGAACAAGCGACACATTTGGCACTTAAAGAGAGTACACATGGCGGTAGCTTATTACTAAAATAAAACTAAAACATCATCACGTAGACAAATTAACATACATAAATTAAATAAACAGGCTCAAAAGGACGGAAATTTTCAATACCAATTTTCAAGTGCTAGGCTTACAATCAACAGTTTATATAAAATGTATATTTTTCTGAAGGTAATACACGATTTGTACATAAGCTTTCGTAACATCGTTATTTTGGTTTCCAACCACATATAAAAATTCAACATTAATGTGAAGATGTAAGGAGAAACTTAAAGTAAAGACATCTATCTATACTGAAGTAATTTAAAGTCGCACATTAAAAACATACAAGAACATAACCAAAATAAAATGTAAATTTGCGATCTCAACTAGTCCACTTGACGGAATTTAGGCCTTATGAAATTTAGATTAATTGCGGAATATTGATTTAAAAAAATGCACAGTCGGAATACATCGAAATACCTTTTCATTGTCATTGAATAAACATAATTTACAGAAAAAAAAATTAAAAAGATTTAAAGCTCATAAATTTACTTACGCTAATAAGAATGTTCTACTGTTTCCAATCATCGTAAATCATCGTAAATAAAATAAGTTAGTAACGCAGAGTAAAACGGGTCACTGTAAATACTACTTTGCAATCCCCAATACGACCCGTAGTTTTTTTGTACGAAAATGAACCTTACACGCGCACTTTTCATCAAAGTGGGTAGTTTGGACCATGTTTGGACGGCCACTGAACACTTTTCATCAAAGTGGCTAGTTTGGACAAAGTTTGGATGGCCATCACTATACACTTCATCAGTGGTTGCTTGCAGACGGCCACTAAACACTTTTCTTAAAAGTGGGTAGTTTGGAACTTGTTATGACTGTCACTTTTCATCAAAGTGGGTAGTTTGGACGGCCACTAAACACTTTAATGACTAGATATACAAGGCGCACAGAAGGTTAATTTACGTACAGAACAAAGATAAGTACCGTTTGTGTTGGGGATCGCAAGCTAAATGCCATTCACAATGACACAGGTTTAGAAGTGTTTCCAAACACACGGTTATGAACACGGAAGGGTTTCTTACATTTTCCCCATATTAATAATATAAAAAAGGGAAATATTTACATAAATTTATGAAATTTGTAAAGGGGCTGGAAAATATACCAGTTTTTGACCCTTCCGGGGTGTCGAACTTTGGTAATTTTTTAGATATTCTGCGGAAATCGGAACAATACGTATTTAATCATGACTGTCTAGGCAGAACACGGCGCGTCAAATACGCCTACCACATGACTCGATAAAAGTAAACAAGAAGTTAATAAATACGAGATTCAGAAGTAATACTACAATTACAATATCTACTACGCGCTACAATGTAAATGATTAACTTACATGGTGTTTTTGTAATGGTGTAACTAGAAGCCAAGCTCGGACTACAATAGATGCTTCCATAAAACATTATTGGCCTCATGTAATTTAATAAATGGAACATTATTGTTTATTACATATTGTGAGTTTGTTTCTTCTGCACATCTTAGTACAGAACACCGCCTACCAACCTAGTTTGTTTTCTTCATCTCCATTATCCAAAGGTTGTCTGAGATCGCTGTTTAGCGATAAGAGCGCCTACTGTACGCCATACATTTTGTGTAATTACGTTTATGTCTGTACTGTTATTTGAATGTGTGGTGTTCAATAAAGTATATTGTATTGTGTTTTGTATTATTATAAGTATTATAACGAATTAAATAATTAATTTAATTTTTCATTTAACATACTGATTAAGCAGTTGCATTTTTTCAAGAACCTATTACAACACGCTGCCTGTGGAGTTTTTGACGCGCAGCAGTTGCAAATCAATGCAAAATCGAAACCACCACAACTAACGATGAGAGGAGGCCTGTGCCCAGCAGTGAGAGGCAAATAGGCTGTTGTGGTTGTAGGCGGAATCGCGACCGTATCCTCAGATTCAGAATTTATGTGTATTTTTGCTGCTACCTCTATAGATGATGCTGATGTTGTTCTTTACATTTGTTCAACCCATTGTCATGTTGTCGACGACAAGCCAAGCCTCCTAGTTACACCAAAGTGACATACGGGTCAGGAGCTAAGAGTTCTGCATGGAGTCCGAGACTGACATAACCTCCTCTCCGTAGTCGAGTTCTTCGTACGCAAGGTCGTCAACATGGGGATTTCCGGCGGAGTCCTTGCCGCCGGGGCACGCCAAGCATCTGAAATCATGGAGGTAATAAGTACATAAGTACATCCGGAGCGAAAACGATAAAAATTGAGCTTAAAGACGTGAGCCCGAAGGTCGTCTTGGTTCAAGTCAAAAACGTGCCCAAATTTTGACGTTCACCTTCTTTCGCCTTTATCTCTCGTGATAAGGTTAGATAAAGATAGATACAAGCATTCACCACCCCTCACCCCAGAGCACCTGGCCCAAAACATGGTCACAGTCACACAGGTAGTTCCAGCTATTGGTAATACTTCCATGTCTGGAATCGGCATGATGCATTATGGATGCATTTAATGAATGAATGAATCAAATCTTAATTTTGTAAGCTAGATCGCGCCTTGGATAATACTCAAATAAGGGTAGGTTGATTCAAACTGTCGTTAAAGTTAACATTAAATATTATACTATGGGACAAAATGATGTTTCTGTATGAAATGACAGCTCGGCGGCCATATTTAACGACGAGGAGTGCGTCAACTGTGCTTGAATCAACCCGCCCTAAGTATTTTTAATAGTCTGACTGACGGACTCATTCGTTCATTCATTCTTCCAGGCACCTACTATTATTATACATTTTTGAGGTAACTTACTTATTTTAATTTTTAAATGCGCTTTAATATATTATAGTCCCTATCACATATATCGTAGCGAGTGAGTAATGATAAATATGTGTCGATACCATTGATCTATTATGTTATTATAGGTCAATGGTAGATACACTCTAACGTCTTGGCAATAAGATCGTGATGAGATATTTATGATCACATAGTCGCTTCCACATATCTGATGTCTGATATCGGATGTACAACACTACATTAGCTCGATGACGTTAACATTAGACTCGTCCGCATCGCCTCGTAAATAAAATAAATCATCGGAATGAATTGGCAACACCTGCCTGACACCCGATACGCGCGATCAATATGTTAATGCTTGACAACCTCGCCTGCGCAGGTGGTCGGCTGTTCGATTTGTACGCAATAATCTCAATTAATAGATTTGCAGAATGGCTTTTATAATTGAGCCTAGAACACCCTTTCAAAAATCTCCTAATAATACTCCCATTCAAAAGACTGAGGAATCGAATGTGACGTAACGTAGGCTCCGCTATGATCTGACATAGGGAACCCTAGTACGGACGGACTGTTGGAATATCCAAAAATAAATCTCTTCGATTAATGTTCTGCTGAGGTTTCTCTTTCACACATGAAACTATTTCATTATGACCCATATATCCTAACACGGACACGGCTCTCACACTGGTTGAATTGACATTTTTGAATTTTCGAGTTTATTTAGGGAAAGTATCCCACACGCGCCGCACCAAAACTATATCGAGAAAGGTTAGATTTGATAGAGGTTCTCAATAGGATGCAAGGTATACTGCCATATCTTAGGGCCCTCGCCCACGGGGACTTTTTGTAGCAATGCTGCCGCGCTACTCATATCGCTATCCTTCTTTTACAACAAAGAGAAAAAAGGATAGCCTTTAATTTAAGCCCCGTTTCTATTTTCACAAAGCCTCGTTTTGGCTACGGATGTTTAAAATTTGACATTTTCTCCACAGAGAATCTGTCAAATTCTAACCTTCCATAGCCAAAACCAGGCGTTATGTGGATGTACGAATCAGTCTAAAATATACTATAATTGCGCTAGAAACTAGTTTAATATAAAAATCTCGTCGATTCCCCGACCGTAATCTCAAGTAGGACCTACCTACTTGAGATTACAATTAAGATTAAATACTTTAGATTTTCAATGACAATGCATATTCTTATTCCCAGTTTTCGACAAATACAGTACTTATACTTGACTTTGCCGCGTGTTACCGGGCTTTCGGCACGCGCGGGCTATTTACGCTTGTGTTTACATAATCGGATCGACCGGTAATATGTTTGCCACGCGAAATTCGATCTCACCTGCTATCGTTCAGACCGTAGGAGAGGCACTTATCGCCTACACACTCGCAACAGCCGTCGTGGAACCACCTGGAAGCCATGATGTTTGGATTAATTGAGAGAAGTAAATTTTTACTATGAAACATCATCACGGTATGCATATATCGTCAGTACTTTGAAAAAAAAAACTCACATGAGAATGCAATCGCTTTTCGATCTTATGCTCAAACATATAAATCGTTTGTTCGTTAATCAAGTTATCATAAGTAAGGCAGAACGACCTTCAATCAATGGCAATCTTGACATATAGCTAAGATGAAAAGTGTAATAACAACAAAGTGTAAAGCCAGGGATACACTTGGGGAGAAATGTACTACGACACGTGTCGCACCTACGTCGGGTGAAGTAACGTGACGTGACGTTGCCGGACTGCGTTCGACATGGACGTCGCTATGGACATAAGTCGCGCGATATCGCAAATGTGTGTGAGACATGTTGCAGAATATTTATCCCTGTGGCTTTAAAGTTGGTTGATAGTTACCGCAGACTATTCGCGCCCATGGAGCGACAGGAGGCGCGACACTTGTCGCTCGACATGCACTGCGACATGTAAGCAATGGTGCAGTTGAACGTCACGATGTCGCGGCTGACGGGCTCTGACTCTTGCTCGATGCTCTCTGGAAAACGATAACACTTCGATACTTTCTAGTGACGAGATATAGATGAAAGAATAATCTATGGCCCGAATAAGCCCGGGTTTAGGGCGGTAAGTACGTGGCTGAGAAACGGGTTATACGGGATTACGTATACGGGAGATTCAAGTACAGTTGACGGACTCTTGGTCGTTAAATATGGCCGCCGAGCTGTCATTCCATACAGAAACGTCATTTTGTCCCAAAGTAAAATATTTAACGTTAACTTTAACGGACGCTTTGAATCAACCGACCCTTAAGGCAGGCAAGATAATCCGCCACTTAATTATTTTTATTATAAAGGCATGTTGGTTCAAATTTATCAGGGTAACCGCGAATGAACTTGGCACTACAGGCGCTTGGAGTCGCGTGAGGTGTAGTTTTGGGACTAGGTATACGCCACCGTAGGTACCTACATTCCAAACAGCATAAGTAAGTATTACGTTCTCTACATCGCAGTGCGAGCTCTTTACTAATTAAATTAAACTGCGGCAAACGTTCTACTAAAACCGTCACTAAGTTGTTATTAATCACGAAATTACTATTCCCTAACTTATTTTGTAATTATAAGGCGAATAAAACACCGCAAGTATTTTGCATGACACGAAACTGGGCGTGGCGTTTAATTCACATTATTTATGACCTATGCATGGTTATACTCGCCGCAAAACAGAGTGGCGAGTTGGCGACTAAAGATACTTCTATAGTGCCAGACGCCACTTTGGTTTGCGGCGAGTATAAATGCAAGGCTCAATATTGACCAACGCATTTCATAGCAGGTAGACATTCCAGTGTGTGACTCATTTAGTCATCCGCTCCGTGGGGTGCCATTTTTATTACCCGCCGACTCGGAGGTCCGATTGTGTTAACCATGTGGCAGATAAGGTATAATATGACCGTTAAAAGCTGTGGAAATTTGCACTTATCTCATCAAGTAGCGGGAATTAGCGATAACCATTCTGGGAAACATTCTCTCTAGAATTGAGTATAGTTTTGTTTTAATACGAGGAAAGTGTATTCTATTAACGTGAGGGAGGTATCGCTGAGGAAACATTTTCGGCATAGAGTCAAGGGCGATTGGGCCATTAAATAACTACCTATATGATTTATAGAAAATTAAGTGGCTTTTAAATAAATTTATTCAATACTTAAAAACTTATGTTCTTTCGAAAAGACAAAAATGATTTAAGTAGTTCACTCTGACACAATTATACATACCACTAATTCCACTGTAAAATTAAAGTCAGTAAATAATGCTTTTTGGTAATATTATTCACAAAGATCCTACAAACCATAATTTTCACTTTAAATTGGTACACATGGGTGGGGGGGTACAGAGGGTCTGCCCCGTCGTCGCTTGGATATCGTACCTATTCTCATTTATTTACTACGATCTTTTACCCGCGACTTCGTCTGCAATTTAACACTATATTTCCAAAGCCCTTTTTCCAGGATACTTTTAAAACCTTTTCGAATTCCGGGATTCTCGGGATTCCCGGGATTTCTATCCCAAGTCCTCTTCCGGGGTCCAATGAGTTTCCGGGATTATTCCAGGATTTCCCGGGATTTCCGGGATAGTAGGTAGTCTATAGCTTATTCCAGGTTACAAACTATCTGTTTAGCAAATTCCATGCAAATTTGTAGAGCCGTTTTAGCGTGATTGAGCAAGAAACATCCAAACACACATACTTTCAGCTTTATTATATTGGTAAGATGGGCATGGTTTGATTGAATATTAATATCCAGACGTTGAGTTGCGGAAAACCAGCCTATGTCTGTACATCATTTATGAAAGGGGACGACTGCCTGGATCAGTCGGGTGGTCGGTCCTCCATTCGGAACCATTTCACCCATAGTCTGTATGTCTGTCTGTACATCATACTCATAATATATATAAGTCTGCCACTGGAATAAGTGCATTGTTTCAGAAAAATATACTCAAAAACAATCTTAAACTTACGTAAATGGTAAACAGGTTGCTTGTCCGTAGCAGGTCTGTAGGCTGAGAGGTCAAAATCAACAGGATACGTGAAGGACAACCATCTCTCCTGAGGATCATGGTCACTCGTCAGCGCACTGAATAGACCAGGCACTCCATCGGCCAACTCTTCAACATATGATGTCTTCGACAGCGCAGTTTGAGTGTCATTTGGTTTCGGGCACATGTCTGAAACAAATTACATGATACTAATTGATTAGAGAATTGTTTGACTAAAAATACACCATGACCAGGAGAAACCTAAAAAAATATCAATGGTGAATTTTGTGATGATGAACATGGGTTCATATCATTTTTCAAATTGGTTGGTTAGTTTGCATGAGATTTATCAACCAGGCATTTGTTTTTTAGCTTTTAAACTATATCAGCTGTGCAATGCAATGTTTTTCACAAATACATTGCAATAAAAAAAGTGACATGTAATGACAAATGTGGGTCAGAACAAAACAACTTTAATACATTCAATTAGAAATTTCGTGTGAATTGTTTATGTTATAGATCTCTGAATAGCTATAAATATCAGCCCGCCTCATGTCAGTAGACCTAACACATCTGTTGTTTACATTTATAATGCTGAGAATGTTAGCAATTAATGAATAATTCTAGTCTTTGTTGATTTGTATTGACCTATTTATAAATATTAACTAATTATGCCAAATTGCCATCAAAGATATGTCTCAAATAATAATCACAACTATTTGCTAAATGCTTCTGTATATCAAAAATAGATCAATACACAAACAGTTTCAGCATGTTTCTTTAGATGGTTGACTCGGAAATAAAATAAATAAGTCAATTATGGGAATTTGTTGAATATTCAATGGAAATGCAGCTTCTAACCTACCAATCACAAGGATTTCTGTGATGATGCCTTTTGTGTCCTAAAGAAACTTGTGAAAATTAGGAACTGACTTGATGTTACAAGTGTTATGTTTATACAAATGCAAGCTTACCCACGCAGCTGCAGCATTCACTGTACAAGTAGCTCAAACAGTTGAAGCAGTCTTTGCAGCAGGAGCAATCCTTGAGGTCACATTTACAGGACTGCGTCAGCATACATTTCGATACAACACTAGCGCATATAGCCTCGTTACACGCAAATACTAGAGGCAGAGCCAGCAAAACAGACCCAGCTAACACACAAAACCACTTGAGCGCCATGGCAGACAGAGTTCTACTTCTTATGACATATAAATAAAGCTTTGAGATGAATATTAATTACAATTCAAATCACAATACACTGTTGAAACAAACGAAAACACCAACAATCTAAACAGTTATCTGAATCCGATGACAGTTTCTAAAAACATGCGCCTGCGCAGCGCTACGTAAAGTTTATGAAAATAAAATAAAAAAACACCAAATGAGCACTTCGACTGTCGAAGTGACGGAGATGGACGATTGTTGTCATTTCGTTTGCTTATTGTTATCTCGCTCTATTATACGATTTTCACGTTATGTGAAAGCGAGATAGCCGGACTTATTTCGTGGAATTGAATGAATGAAACCAGATATTTGACGGCGGAGTGAATGGTAATGACTGTGTGTTGCCAGCACTAAAAAAGAGTGATATTTTAGTCATTGTTTAAACCGCTCAGGGCCGTTTTTTTTTAACAAAGCCCGCGAAACTTTGAAAATGTTCTGGTGATATTTTCGTCGTTTTAATTAGAAAATGATTTTTGCATCACCCTTGGCCGTAAAGTGGGATTTTCTGCCCGCTACGCGGAGAGAAAATCTCACTTCTTGGCCAAGGCAAGATGTAAAACTTTTGACAAATCACGGGCGGTAATTCGTAAAGCCCCAGATCGCATATTTATGGCCCTCACCTTCGGTTCGGGCCACAGAAACCTGCGATCTGGGACATTTCGGAATTCACCACCCTAGGTCTGTAATGTACTATTTATTGATATCGACGAATGAACAGCCAATTCACCTGATGAAATTAAAGAAAGTGCTCACAGCTTTTAATTACATGTTTTGTAACTTACATACAGTTCCTAATTGTAATACTTCGAAAAATTAACCGTCTATTGAATTTATTGTGACGTTTTTCTCAGATTCAGTACTAAACATTCAGATTTAAGTTTGGACGTCTAATGGCCAGATATGGGTTTTGATATTTGGCTAATATTCGCCCTTGACTCGCACACGGGCAGTGCATGGTTGACCTGTTTGTTTTTACCCGACTGCGCACCGCAAAGGAGGGTTATGTGTTTACCTGTCTATGTATGTATGCATGTATGTATGTATGTATGTATGTATGTATGTATGTATGTATGTATGTTTGTTCCTTTGTGGCACACTAGAGATCAAACGCGTGGGTCGATTTTAATGAATCATACGTCAATCGATTCGTCTGAATTGCGCGAGTGTCACTGAAGATATGAAATTTGTCAAAATTCAAAATGGCGGCTACCAGGCGCCATATTGTACAAAATAAAAAAATAAAAGTCAACCAACTATGGCATGTGAGGTATCGTTGAATAGGTATTTAAAAATCATTATTAGGTTTTTTTGACAATTTTTCAGACAAAAGAACCGTTTATGATTTATAACGATTCAAAGTTCCTTTACTAACCACGTAAAGTAGGTACCTACCTATCCACCCAGTAGTACATCCGTTCGAATTAGCAACACAGGAAATAATCTAGACCAACGAGTCTTCAAGCAGGTCACGACGACTATAAAATACTTAATAATAATGTTTTTCATAAATCTCAAACTTCAATCAAGTACGTACGCATGTGCAATGTAGTGTACCAGTAGCGTCATCTATCCGTTGACTTGAAGACTTTTAGTTTCGTTATTACATTTAAAGTGTCAATAGTGTGTGTGATACAGTGAAATATAACCTAATTGATTATAGGTACCAATTAGGTACACTAGTCAGTACTCAGCGCTCGTAAATAAATAAAATAGCTACCTAATACTCTTATGTAGTACCAGTAGCGCCATCTATCGGTTGACTTGAAGAATTTTAATAGGTTCAGGCTTATGTAGCGTTTTGAGCCGGGTTAGGTCTCTAGAGGGATTAATAATCAGTAATTTAGATCATCGCAAGCTACTTAATAATCCCCACGATAGCAACTTTCTCCATGAAATGACAAGATTGCGGAATTTACGGTCTTTTAATCCCTAACTAAAAATAATAAAATAAAAAAGTTAATTAAAAAAAACAAAAAACCCGACTGCGTAAAAACTAAAAAGAAAAAAACAAGACTACTTAGTTCAGTAGTAGCTAGGATTATGTTAAGTAATTGATTGCTATTGAGGAATCTAAAGATGCCTACAGTCGGGACCCATTTAAAATCTAGGTTAAAATGTTACAAATAATGGGTCCCGATAGTAGGCATCTTTAGATTCCTCAATAGCAATCAATTACTTAATATAATCCTAGCTACTACTGAACTAAGTAGTCTTGTTTTTTTCTTTTTAGTTTTTACGCAGTCGGGTTTTTTGTTTTTTTTAATTAACTTTTTTTGCGGATTCGTTCGGCGCCCGCAAACTTGTTCCATGCCCGTCAGTGCTTCGCTCCGCGTGACCTCCGGCTGAGGCCTGTTTCGTGAAGAAATGAACAATATTGAATCAAAGTACGTACAAATTATGCGTATTTAGTCCAACTTGTTAGTTTAAAGACTTTTCATTAACTACAAAAATAATTAAGGTGCTCGGCAATTAACCCTTCCGCTGGCAAAATTTGTGTGCAAGTTTTAATGTAAAAGAAGCTTTTTGTCACACTCGTCTTTATGGTGCGTTTACATAAACGGCGTTCAAAACGACATTCACGGGCCCGTTCACAGGCACGGATGTGTAAACAGGTTGATTTTAAACGCGCTCGTGAACGTGAACGTGAACGCCGTCGATCGGTCGGCTGGCGGTTTTTCGGCGTCGGGTTATTATCGCTTGCACCTTTCTGGCGTACGGACGATGACGACTTGCCGAATACAATTAATTTAACAATGCCAATTTGTCGGAATGGTTAAACGACCAAAATTTTACATTTTCTGGGGTGTTACCAAGTAGAACCAATAATATGGACCCCCTCAAATAAACAACATAAATTTAAAAAAATATTTCAGATGCGTAGGAGAGGTCGACAAACTCATGAAGGAGTTCAAACGGAGAAAAGAAGTACTTATGGGCACACTATATCTCTTTTCCGTGAAAACTGTATCTTTCCGAAATAAAAAGAAGCCTACCAAATATCTCCATATCAAATTTCATTGAAATCGGTCCAGAGGTTTACACGTGAAGAGGTAACAGACAGACATAATGCGAAAGTAACTGTAATTTTGCATTCATAATATTAGTACGGGTGGATTTAGACGCAAACTGAAAAAAAAAACATCATCGTCATCATTTTGTTTCTTTTTCCTATAAAAGTAAATGAAACCCAAAAGCAGTTAGCCCCCACGAGATTAACGTCCTCGTTGGTCCTTGTCGTCTGCCATCCTTGCACAGACTAGCACGCCCGCGGTAGTGTAAACACCCTGCTTTTATTGTGTTTACATGAACGGCGTTCAACACGACGTTCACGGGCACGTTTACGAGCCCGGGCGCGTGTATGTAAATGCAGTATTAGCGTTAATTTTGTGCTACACTGCACTTTTTGGTAGAAAAACAATGATCGATTATAAAGACAGCTAGACAAAGTTTGCATCTCCGAACCAACTTTAGAAACTATAGGTAGTACTGCAATTTGTTGTATTCTTATTGGATTTTATCATAAATAATGATTAAAGCACAAAAAAATGCCAAATCAAAAATCATCATCATTTCAACCGATAGATCCACTGCTGCTCTAGCCCCATCGGCCATCAGTCCTGCGAGCAATGTGCCCCGCCCACTGCCACTTAAGGTTCGCAATTCTTCGGGCTATGTCGGTGACCCCAGTTCTACTGCGGATATCCTCATTTCTGATTCTATTACGCAGAGAAACCCCGAGCATAGTCCTCTCCATTGAGTGACCTCTGGGTGACCTTGAGCCTTCTTATGAGGCCCATCGTAAGCGCCCACGTCTCGGAACCATAAGTCATCACTGACAACCACACTGGTCGAAGACTTTTGACAGTAGTCTTAAGTCAGAAGTCAAAATCAAAAATAAATGCAACAAATTGAAGGCAGAACCTGGTCTAATTTTTGATCAACACTGAATTTTATGCGTCGATCTTAGCGTTCAAATTCGATTTGGTACAGACAAAACTTGGAGTAGGTAGTCATTCAAACTTGGCCCTACCTACAAGTAAGGTACACAATTAGCCCGCAGATTTTTCGGAACGCTATACATTGGCATGAAAAATAAAAACACATTTTTAAACAATGATATCATCTCATTCACTTTTTTATGTGCTCCTTGATTCATTTAGTGAAACCAGTTTAAAAAAGGCACATAAAAGGTTACTTTAGCAGTACTGGGGACTTTATTCGAAACGTTACACAGGGAAAAGGAAATTCCCTATCCCTATCGACAAAGCGTCACGGCGTTGAAATCGAACTTTAAGCAGCTAGATTTAAAGATCAATTTGAGCGCCGTGACGCTTTGACGCTAGAGATAAGGAATTTCCCATACCCTATGAAACGTTTCGAATGGAGCCCAGTTCGAGTACTTATTATGTTTCTACATATGAGTAGGTAACCTATGTTTACTTCTAACTAAAATAACTTAGAATGTTAATGCGTGCATTAGCATTTGATAGCATGAAGGCCTAGCTTTTAATATGCTTAGTAACTAGAGGAGGATATAAGCGAATATTACTAAGTAGGTAGGTATATGACAAAAATAAATCAGTAAATAAAGAAGCAATAAAGACACAATAGCCCCTGGCTATATTCGAAGTCTTTAAATAGGGATCTCACTGTTCCCCATTGGATCGCCCACGCGTCGCGTGAACTTTAAGCACCTAGATTTAAAGTTCAACTTGACGCGTGAGTGACCCTATAGGGAGCAGCGAGATCCCTAATAGCGATCTCCCTGTTCCCTATAGGCAGAGGCGGCCTTTGCGCTTGCGAGGCCCCGGGCGAATAGACCTTTGCGAGGCCCTAGTCTGGCGCAATGTAAAAAATCATGACTAGTATAGATTGGTCATGATCAGCAATTTTTTTTTTGTCATACCTAAAGTGGGGATGTTATTTATTTTTCCCCGTACCCCATGATGTTGTGCGGGCGTCATTGGATAGGTTCTTAAATTTTGTTGTGGGTTTTTAGAAACCGTTTTTCGATTTAGGGATCCGTTTGTAAAATATTAAGCTTTTCAGGGCAAATTTTTATTAGATAAAAGTTTCCCCACCGATTGCCAGCTAAACCATTGTTTTTGGATAGCTGAAAAAAATCTTGGTATTCATAGTATTACTTGGCACTAACGAATTGGGATGTAACTTGAAGATATTTTATCGATGAAAAAAAAAATTAAAAAAAAATCCCGTAATACTTTTTTATTATTTATCTTAATTTTGAATAAATCGAGGAATCATCCGCACTGGCCCCGCTTGGGGACTATAGCCTAAACCGTCTCGTGATGAGAGGAGGCCTGTGCCCAGCAGTGGGACGCAAATAGGCTGTAGTAGTAGTAGTAGAGATCTTCTACTATCTAAAGTCCCGCGCCTTCACATTTCAAAACGCTTCAATGTATTTAAAAAGCACCACCAACACTCTCAACACATGTGTGCGAGCTGAGACAGCCATCAACTATGCGTTGGGTGAGTGGTGGTGCTTTTTAAATAATAATAAAAAAAATGAAGCGTTTTGAAATGTGAAGGCGCGGGACTTTAGATAGTAGAAGATCTCTAGTAGTAGTAGTAGTAGTAGTAATCATTGCAAAAAATAGAAAAAAAAACGTTTTTTTTTTTCATATCTTGTGATTATTAAATGGGGTGAATTTAACAATTAAGAATATTCTTATAACAATAGATGTAAAAAATAATAATACACAAATTAAAATAGAGCTATAAATACAAAATGGCTGTATTTTCACGGTAAAAAGGTTCCTTTTTTGTAACTTTGATTTGTTTTTCGCATTTTTAAATTTAAATAACATGACTAACGCATTGTGTTTATAAACCCGCTGATTAAAAGTCAATACGGCCCTTAGGGGGCCGTTCAAGTATTACGTAAGCAGATTTCTTACCATTTTTTACCCCCCCGCCCCCCTTGTCATCAAAAGTAAGCAAAGCTCTTACCCCCTCCCCCTATGCTTACGTAAACATTTTTAGTTATAAATGTTTTTTTATATTGTCATTTTAAAAATAGGAAAATCCATGGAAAGATTAGGTTAAACTGATACACATAGAGTAAGGGACAAAAATATTATAATCAGAAATAATATAATATAATAGATGCATTTATTAGACAAGTGAATAGCGCGCGGTAATTTCCCTAATGCGCGGTAATTCCCCTAATCGGTTCTCAAAGCGAGTGACTGCCTAAACATGTGCATTATTTGCGGGAATCCCCGAAAATGCGTTTCGTTTTCACGCATAGACAATGTGAACCCTCACATTGTATATGCTTTGTCTGTGCCATTCGTGTAAAAAAGTAAATAACTAACGATGACGTAATCATCATCTAGACCCCCCTACCCCCCATGTCATCCAAAATAAGCAAAACAGAGACCCCCCCACCCCCCCTTGGTGCTTACGTAATACTTGAACGGCCCCTAGGCGGGGAGATATTTGGTGTTTTCTTTAATCATAAAAAAATAAGGGTTTTTTTATTTAATTTTTACATTACATTTAAAATATCACCACGTTTGCTCCCTATTTGTTTGTGCACTTTGAGCGATACCTGAATCCCATGCAATTTCTTTTTTACCAAAAAAAAAACAATTTTAAAACCTAAAAAACATGCTTAGAATCGATAGCTGATTCTATGGGTAAAATATCGTCACAACGTTTTGCTTGACCCCGTATTTTATGTTACGTTATTTACGATTTAAGAACGAATATTATCATTCGTTTAAAGACAGAGACTATCCAAAGGACACGCACGACACGGCTGCCTGAAGATAACGGTAATTAATGGTATCAGAAATGAAATACGGAAATCCTAAACTGTGAACACATGAATTAGCGCTCTGTAGTGTGGTGTGTTAGCACAGATTACTAAATACTTGATTAGTATTTTTTTTTTCAACTTGGGTTATCGTAGGCCTGCGCGAGGCCCCTACAAGCGCGAGGCCCCGGGCGGTTGCCCGCTTCGCCCCCCCCTAAGGCCGCCTCTGCCTATAGGATCGCTCACGAGTCAAGTTGAACTTTAAATATAGCTGCTTAAAGTTCACGCGACGCGTGAGCGATCCTATGGGGAACAGCGAGATCTTCGAATATAGCCCCCGACGTCGTTTCCGTCTTATATTGGATTTACCGCCGCCGCCTTTTCCCAATGACACTCTAAGTACATATGTCTATTGCGTCAACAAATTCAACAATTAATAGAGAAGCTCTCGGGGGAAGCGTTTCCTCCAATTCATTCCCACTAGTCCCTCCACTCCCTGCGTTCGCGTGCGAACCACGTAAGTAATGTATCATTTAACGAAACTAGACTTCAATGGCGGTTTTACAAACACACTACCATCGAAACTTTCACTTGTCAACACGCGAGTTTTTATTATCTCCCGAAAACAGTAGAAATGTGAAAAGTCAAGCTTCGGAAATGACAAAAACTTGCAGGTAAATATGTACTTACTTCTTTTAATTTCTACTTTGGTGAATAGGTACATTTCCAACCTTATATATAGTATAGAGCAGCTTTACTTACGTTCATTGAGGAAATGTTTGTTGGAAAAAATCGCAGACTGTGAAATGCCTTGTTGATTCGTCTTTTTAAAAGTCTAATGGACTTTGCATGGCAATAATATATGAACCGTGGTATGGCCCGTCGAAAATTGTAAATTTTCCAGAAAAACTCGTATGTTTTCAACGGGCCATAGCATGGTCCACATGTACGGAATGAAAAGCTGCGGTTTAGCTTAAATAGGGATGACGACAGGGTGAAGAAATCGAAATTCTAATTAGTCCGTCAGTCAGGTAATAAACAAATATTAGACACGTATTTTTTCTGAGAATTAGAGCAATAAAGTGAACAAGGGTGGGGTGGGGGCCGTGTGCGCAGTGGCGTGCACAGAGCTTTTAGACAGGGTAGACAACAAAATATAAAATAATATTAGACTTCCCAAATAGATACCTATTCAGCATATTGTCTCATCTTTTCGATTAATAATGGCGTATATTTATATCAATCCAAATATCCATGTATCTAAACAATGGAAGCAAAATAATCAGTGCACCCCGGGGGCCAAGAATAGTATTAGTAATTCGTATACAAACTCGATTATCTTGCCGGCCTTATTCGATTAAAACTTGCTAAAAGAAAGTTTTAAAATAGTACCATTTTCAATGGTTCATAGGTACATGCACAGCACAGACCCACTCAATAATTATCGCAATTTCCTTTTCAAAATATTCATTGTAAAAAAAAAACCTGGTTACGACTATCAAAAATTTCAAAGCACAAGAACAAACCAAACAGCATCATTTCAGCCGAAATATAATTTAATAATCAAAACAGATAAATAGAAAAACGACAAATAATATTAAACAACCATACATACAAAATGCATGGCAGAAAATTGCATGGAAAGCTTCCTACTCCTTCCCGACTTTCCGTTTGTTCCAATTTCAGCCACGGCATGCGCTGCGATTACTTCGAAAAGACACCGCGCGGGGCGTGCTCCCCCCGAGTGTTCCCGCGAAATTCAAAACACCTACACTAATTCTGATTTTGCGCTAGTTTGGTAAATAAAGTAGATTTAAATATCGAAGTCATTACTTTCGGATTCAATACAAAGTACGAAACAAATAACAAATTTATATATACCTACACAAACATTAGAAGCGAATATTTTATTTTTTTCATTTTAGTGGGATATAAAATTAATTCATTAATTTAAATTTAATATCTGTGATTAACAGGGATCGGAAATTCGGATACACATTTACCCAGAGTTTGACCGCGTGAACGGTATGGGGCCGGACTCAATTTAATGTTCCTATAAAAAAGTCCCGGGAATCCCGGAATTTCGAAATTTAGTGTATGCCTTGGTAGGTATACAGTCATAGTTATGAACTAAACATGTTTAAGTATTTTAAGTGTAGGACCCAATTATGAAAAAGTCTTCAAATAACTAATTCCGTGTGACCTATCTCTCTAGGCCATACGTACAACCGGTACTGCCTAAATCGGCATGGCCAGTACCTATACTACTACTACTACTGCCTATTTGATCACGAGAGGGTTTAGGCTATAGTCCCCACGCGGGCCCAGTGCGGATTGGGGACTTCACACACCTATACTAACATAGTCACAAAATAAAGTTGATGTGAGCATCTCAATTACCTTCGTGATTATAAAGATACACGTAGGTACAATGTTTTGTACATTTGCTTGATAGCCCAAATACATACCTATTATTTTATTACCTATTCATATGTGAAAATATTGCAGTTCCAATATTATTACAAAGGTACATATGCGTATTGAGTAGATAACCTCCTTTTTTGAAGTCATTTAATTATTCTCATTACAAAATCTTATTCATTTAAAAAATCAGGTAGATATTGAATATATTCTGTAATTAACAGGAATCAGAAATTCGGATACACATTTACCCAAAGTTTAACCGCGTGAACGGTATGGGGCCGGACTCAGTTTTTATTTGCCTATTAATATTCTCGGCATTTCCGGGATTCGTAAATTTAGTAACCAGGCCTCGAAATAGCTTATTTCGGTTTAAAGACATTTATTTTCTCAAAAGAATAACAATAATTCACTTACATGAGAAAAATAGGTAAGTAATATTAGTAATGATCTAAAGGTAAGTAAATACTTAATTAAGTTATATAACAACGGTGAGCGCAAGAGGCAATTATATGTTATTGTTACATTTTGCATTTGGCAGGTAGGAACAAAACAAAACAACAGCGGTGAGCGCGGTACTCAGCGCTGCGCGAGCGCACTAATTATCTTTACATAACACAACAGTTCGCAGTTATAGATAAAATGGAAGTGCCTTTATTTAACAAGAGCGTGGTATCGGTGAAGTTCACGTTTGGCGTATAGAATTTACTTTTTATTTATTTATTTAAGTAAACTTTATTGCACGTTAGTGAAAACTAGTGCAAAAAGGCGAGCATTGTTATTTATTGAAGAAATATTATAATTTTATTTATTTAGTTAAGGATATAAAGTTTTGGTTATTATTATTTTCATTAATTTATGTTAAGATTAGTTTATATTTTATAAATTAATATACTTAGATTTTTTAAAGTAATTATAAAGGCATTATTTATTTATTTTGGAAGTGGTTATATTAGAATGTGAAGTTATCATTACTCATTAATTTAATATTAATAATGGAAATTATTTAATTGGGGTCTTGTTTATAAGATATTTCTTCAAAAGTCTTTTAAAAGTTATCATCGACTTTGCATCTTTAATGTCTTTTGGTAATTTATTGTACAGATTAGCTCCCTCAAATAGTATACTTTTTTTACCGTAGTTTGTACGGGGTGCACGGAGGACGAGATCGTTTGCATTTCGGAGTTTTATTTTTTGAAATTGGGACTTTTTTGTGAAGGATATATGTACGTGGAGATCTTTACTCAGAATTTTCCGGATAAGTACACATGTGTGATAGACGTACGCGTTATTAATATTAAGAATTTTTGTGTTTTTATAAACGTCCACTGTAGGCGTAAGAAAATCATAGTTAAATAGGACTTTGATTAGTTTGTTTTGAGCTCTTTGTAAGCTGATCAAGTTAGTAGGTGCTGCAGCTCCCCATATTTCGATCAGATACTCGATATGAGGTTTTGCGAGAGAGTTATATATCGTGTGGCGTACTCGTTTAGGTAAGCACCGTACAATATGTCGAAGTTGTCCTGTCAAAGAACTTATCTTATTTTTTATTTTATCAATATGGGGCAGCCAGGTTAACTTTTTATCCAGGATAAGGCCAAGATACTTTTCATGGTCGGTTCAATTGATTGGTTGGTTATTAATTGTTAAAGGCGGAAAATTGCCAATTTTTTTATTTTTTGCTGTGAATATAATATAGTTTGTTTTGCTGACATTAATAGTTAAGAGATTGCTTTGAAACCAATCGTTTAATCGATTTAGGTCATTCTGTGCTTCCGCTACAATTTCGACCAAGGAGTTGCCAAAGTAAAATAGGCTTGTATCGTCGGCATATAAAGTGACATCACCCTTAAGGCAAATTTCGTTGATATTATTTATGTAGGTCAAAAAGAGCAAGGGTCCTAGTATAGATCCCTGGGGGACGCCGCAAGCTACTGGCTGTGGAGTACTTTCATACGGACCTATTTTTACAGTCTGCATACGATTCTTAAGATAAGATTCAAACATTTTCAGAGCAGATCCACCCAATCCGATGTCTTTTAGCTTGCTTAACAATACCTGATGGCTAATAGTGTCAAAAGCTTTTTTCAAATCGATAAACACCCCGAGTGCCACTTTTTTTTGGTCAATGTTCACTTTGATTTTCGTTACAAGATCGACTGTAGCGGTAAGAGTATTTGATTTTGGTCTGAAACCATATTGTTTCTCATACAGGAAGTTTATCGACTCAAGGTGCTTCTGCAGACGACTTCGAACCAAGGTCTCAAGTATCTTGGAAAGTATGGGGAGAACCGAGATAGGCCGATAGTTACCTGGATCTGATTTACTCAAGGACTTATAGATAGGAGTAACTTTAGCGAGTTTAAGACTATCGGGGAATTCACCAGATACCATGCATTTGTTAAAGCACTTCGTTAGTTCTTCAGAAATGATTTTACTGAGGCATTTAACTGACTTCACAGTCACACCATCTAAGCCGGAACTGGTGTTAGCATCTAGATTGTTCATTATACTGGTTACTTCTTGGACTGTAGCGGGGGTAAACTGCAACAAGGGAGCTTTAGGGCCCGATCTTTGTATAGTAACATAATTTGAGTTTGGCACAGTTGAGATTTTGCTAGCTAAAGTTATACCAATCGACGAAAAGTATTTGTTGAAACATTCACAGATTTCTTTTGGGTCTGTTATGGTGCGTGTATCAATCTCAAGTTTACTTGGAACACTTGTTTCACTCACTTTATTTCTTGCTAGGTCGTTAATTAGTTTCCACATTTTTGAAGGATTTGATTGACAGTCTGCAAACGCTTTACAATAATATTGACTTTTAGCTCTTTGTATATGTTCTGTGACTTGGTTTCTCTTTTCTATAAAATTTTCTTTCCTTTCAACATCTGATGAATTTCTCTTGTACTCTTGCCATAGTATGTTTCTCCTATTTATGTTATTTATAATTTCTCGGTTGATCCAGTCTTGTCTAGGTGCATTTAAAATTTTCGTCTTGGCCATTTTGCTGTTTTTGATGCACGACATCAATTTGGCTTCAAAGTCCACAAATTCAGCTTCTTCGTCTCCAAATACTTTTTGAGCAACTTCATAAAGTGTTTCGTAGTTTATTGCTTCATATTTGATTTTCTTATTCATTTTTGGTTCGTATTTGTTTACTTCCAAGTAGATTTGTTTGTGATCCGACATCGCAGATTCCACTATCGCTACATGAAAGTAATTTTCTGTTATGTTGGAAGAAACATGGTCTATAATTGTCTTAGTATTTTCTGTTTCACGTGTCGAGTAGCATTCTTCAATACGGTTGAGTATCAGAAAGCCATTTTCTTTAATAATCTGATTATATTCTTTTGTGATTCTATCAGTGTTTAAGAGGTTTATGTTAAAGTCGCCGAAGACAAGTGCTCTTTTTGATTTGCTTAATTGCAAGGAGTAGGTATCTAGAAATGTTTGGACATTCAGACGATTGGGTTTCCGGTATATTGCGCCAATGTCCAGTGCGTATTTTTCTAGCCGTACCCAGAGATAGTGATTACCGTCATGAGTGTGAGTTTCGATTAAACTATGTTTCAAGCTGTTATGAGCGAAAATGGAAACGCCTCCACCCAGAGAGTCTGTCCTGTAATTTGAGTAATGTGAGTAACCAGGTATTTTAATTATTTCTAGTTCCTCAGAGGATTTTATCCAAGTTTCAGTAAGTATTACGATATGAATAATGCATTGAAATGCTTTTAAGATACATTTCAGTTCATCTAGTTTTCCTGGTTTTATTATACTCCTTGCATTAGCATATAAGAATTTTAATGATTTTTTATTTCTTGTGATATGTTCATAGTTGTTTGCTATTTGGTGTGTGTTGTATTCATATTCAGGACTGTTGCTTCTGGCGCTGCTTGACTTTTCGAGTTTTTTGGCGGCATTTGGACAATTTTTGGAATTCCCTTGTAATATCTTATTGTTAAGTTTGACTCTCCATCAGCAGTTCTTTTTGAGAGGTCCTTCTTCAAGTTCATTAGGTGTGTCTGTTGATTGGGTGTTTTATCCGAATAAATGTTAATTTTGTCATCAATTAGATTCTTTTTATTAGTTAAAATGAACATCGCATCATCTTTTGAGTGTAAACATACTTTTATCATTCGCTGTTTTCCGACTTTATATTTTCCTAACCTTTGTACTCGTACAGGTTCGGGACAAGATGGTGAAACTCTTCTTACCACGTTCAATATTGCGGTATTGTCATGCATCATCCTCTCTTCTTGTGAGGAAAAATCCGATTCAGGAATGCCTGTCACTATAATATTGCATGCCCTTACATGGCGTTCTTCAATTTCAGCAATTAGGTCCTCCTGTGACATGTGGTCGGGAAAAATTGTACTGGTTTTGCTATCGTTCTTGAGTTGAATAACGTCAGTTTCCAGGTTCTCAATCCTTTTCTCTGTTTCGGTGCTAAGAGAGGTGAGTTTGTTGATTTGTGATTTGATTGCATTTTGTTCCGATGTTAAGTTTTCCATTGTAGATTTGATTTGTGTTACTTCATCTTTTATTGAAGTGAGGTTTTCCGCTATCAAATTTATGGATTCATTTTGCTTTTCATTGTTTATCTGCGATATTTTCATCAATTCCATCATGTCTTTCATCTGTTTTTTCATCTCAGACATTTCACTTATTAGAATTTCATTGCTATCTTTGAACTTTCGCTTGTTATTATGACAACTTACTTTTGAGCTATTGGAGAATTCAGGAGATTTATCTAGTACCTCAAAAGCTGTTGTGAGATTCGGCTGAGAACCGCCAATGCCACTTCCAGTAGGCGAACGTAACATCTTGATCTGTGTTCGGTGGTCAGTGTCGTAGTTAGTGATCAGAAGGAGCAAGATGAAAAATATGGTTCTGACCTTTTTACCCGAGGAGGTGAAGAGCTGTTACCGCGGCAGCGATAATGTCTTCAGAAGTAAGCGACGTAGGCGCACTGAATAGGCGCACTCAAATTAGCACTTTATCAAATTGGTGGTAAGAAAACTTTTTGTTCAGTGATGTTTTAATAATTTAAATATAATTTTGCCACACGTGTGCTCTGGACAACGCTCACCTTCCGAATCTCCGAATATTTAGGTATGTATATACATTTATTTATTATAAGGGGCCGTTCAAGTATTACGTAAGCAGATTTCTTACCATTTTTTACCCCCCCGCCCCCCTTGTCATCAAAAGTAAGCAAAGCTCTTACCCCCTCCCCCTATGCTTACGTAAACATTTTTAGTTATAAATGTTTTTTTATATTGTCATTTTAAAAATAGGAAAATCCATGGAAAGATTAGGTTAAACTGATACACATAGAGTAAGGGACAAAAATATTATAATCAGAAATAATATAATATAATAGATGCATTTATTAGACAAGTGAATAGCGCGCGGTAATTTCCCTAATGCGCGGTAATTCCCCTAATCGGTTCTCAAAGCGAGTGACTGCCTAAACATGTGCATTATTTGCGGGAATCCCCGAAAATGCGTTTCGTTTTCACGCATAGACAATGTGAACCCTCACATTGTATATGCTTTGTCTGTGCCATTCGTGTAAAAAAGTAAATAACTAACGATGACGTAATCATCATCTAGACCCCCCTACCCCCCATGTCATCCAAAATAAGCAAAACAGAGACCCCCCCACCCCCCCTTGGTGCTTACGTAATACTTGAACGGCCCCTAATTACTAGCCGATGCCCGCGAACTTCGTCCCGCGTAGACTTAGAATTTGCGTACCCGATGACACACACAGACTACACATACAGACAATTATAGTTATAGAAGTATTGAAAAATTGGTTTGCCCCGTGGAAAACCCATTCCCGTGGAAATATCGGAATAAAAAGTATCTTATGTTATTGCGGGGCCTCAAACTATCTCCATACCAAATTTCATCCAAATCGGTCCACTCGTTGCGACGTGAAGGAAGAGCAAACAAACAAACACATTTATAATATTAGTATGGATTTTTAGTGTAGGAATTATGAAAATCTTCAAATAACGAATTCCGTGGGACGGTCTACCTCGGCCATACGTACAACCGATATGGCTTAAATGGGCATGTTCTCTAGAATACAAAAAAAAAGTAGTTGTCACCCCCCAAGAGTAAGAGGGGGAGCTACGACGTAACAAAGATGGCGGCTGGGCCTTTTCTACTAGCATTATTTCTTGGTAACTACTGGACCGATTTTATCAAATAAGGTGTCATATGAAAGGTAATATAATGTAGATTGTTTGTTGTCTATATTTAGTCACGCAAAGTTAATATAAAATGAAATATTTATGAAAAATAACATTTTTATGAAAATTGCTTGTTTTCTTGCAGAAATAACTCGATAACTACCAGAATTATCAAATTTTAGTCTAATATAAAAGTTATAGCAAACATTTTTAGATTTTTAATGAATTTCAAATGATTACAATCGACCGGTAAATAACGAAGCAATCCAAGAACAGGACCAAAAATGAGAAATAATCCGGAAGAGCTTATTAGCAGTCAGTGAGTTCAAATAATTATATATAATTTTACATTCGGTTCTAGATGAATGAAATGAATTGAGTTTTGTTTTGGATTGGCTTCAAATGGGTTTCCTTAAAGTCATAATTGATAATAATCAATTTACATATATATAATCTGTGTATATAATAGGCAAAGGTGATTGACTGACGTATCAACGCACAGGCCAAACCCTTAAGGATAGAAACTTGAAATTTCGTACACGTATTCCTCTTATTCTTTATTATTCTTCATATATATATTATTTACAAGGGCTATTCGGGACGGAGACAAATCTAAAAAATCAAAGATCATCGAAATCGGTTCAGCCGTTCTGCAGTTATAAATGGTGTAACTAACACTATACATATTATAAAACAAAGTCCCTCGCCGCGTCTGTCTGTCAGTCTGGATGTTCACGATAAAGTCAAAAACCTTAAATAGTATAATTTAAATAGTAAATAAAGAGACATGTGAGAATTCAATTCAATTCATTCAATTCAATTAATTGTCAAATAATTTAAATAGTAAATAAAGAGACATGTGAGACTATTAGGAAAATAATTATATCATGAATGTTAAATTGTCATTGCATGATTTATTCTAATGTAAATTTAATATTAAACTTAGTTTTAAGATCAAACCTTGCTGCACCCAAATAGGGTCCATGTTTGTACTGACTACTTATTTTCTAAGAGCTATGTAATACCATGGTTGTCAAGGAATAAATGATTACTGATTACTGATTACCACTGAACGGATTTTAATGCAGTTTTCACTAATAGATAGAGTGGTTTCTAATCCAGCATAACTTGGTCTCTGCTACAAAACAATCCATGAGAATCCAGAGTTCTAAGTAAATTGGAAGGTTAAAAACTCGAAACCCTAGCTAGCTCATTTTGTGCTCTTGACACACACTTGACCGTTTCTTTGAAATCATTAAAATCGTATAAACCTGTTTATTCGGTAATTTAGGTCGGTCGGTTGTAATAATTTGAAATTCATTAAAAATCTAGGAATTTTTCTACAACTTTTATAATAGGTAAAATTCGGTAATCCTATTATCTTTGAAAGAAAACTTTAAATTTTCATAAAAATGTTAATTTTCATAAATATTTATTTATTTAAACTTTATTGCACACAGAAAACTTAGTGTACAAAAGGCGGACTTAATGCTTCAAGGCATTCTTTACCAGTCAATCTTTAGGCGAATCAGATTATATTTCATTTTCTATTAACTTGATGTGAACAAATATAAGACAAAAAATAATTTATATTATATTACCTTTCATATTTTCATTTTCTGACACTTTGTTTGATAAAATCAATCGATGAAAATGAAAATGAAAATGAAAATATTTATTCAGCAAATAGGCCACATCTGGGCACTTTTACACGTCACTTTTTAAATGAATTTAACAGAAATGAATTTACCAGTAGTTACCGAGAAATAACGCTAGTAGAAAAATCCTGGCCGCCATCTTTGTTACGTCGTAGCTTCCTCCTGGCCGCCATCTGTGTTACGTCGTAGCTTCCCCCTTCATATACACTTAGGAGGTGACAGCCACACTTGTATTCTGAAGAACGTGCCGATTTAGGCCATACCGGTCATACGTATCGCCGAGGTAGGTCAGGTCCCACGGAATTCGTTATTTGAAGACTTTTTCATAATTGGGTCCTACACTAAAAATACTTATCTATCTATACTATAATAAAAGAGCAGAACCCGGCGTGTCTGTAGATAGAAAGAAAAGTTCAAAAAAAGGAACAGGGGGTCTAAAGATGTATGGTAGACCACAAAACAGCGATTTTTAGAAATCTTTTCTGTCTGTCCTTTTGTGTCCGAAACTACTGAACCGATTTGAATGCAGTTTTCAAGGGTAGATAGAGCATGAGCAATATATAAGCTATGTTTGATTAAAATCGGATGTCGGAAAGAAAACTTATCGGCAATTTTACATTCCACGCAGACGAAGTCGCGGGCAGGAGCTAGTCATAAATAAATGTATAGAAATACTAAAATAAGCTTTTTTGAGGCCTGGTTACTAAATTTAGAAATCCTGGAAATCCCGGGAATTTTAATAGGCAAATAAAAACTGAGTCCGTCCCCTTACCGTTCACGCGGCCAAACTTTAGGTAAATATCTATCTGAATATCTGTTTTATTTTAATTAATACGATTTTGAAATGAGAATAGTTAACCGACTTCAAAAAAGGAGGCTATCTACTCAATAGGCATATGTACCTATGTAAAAATATTGGAACCGCAATATTTTTACACATGGATAGGTAATAAATAATAGGTATTTGGGCTATCAAGCAAATGTACAACAGATTGTACCTACACGTATCTTTATACTCAGGAAGGTAAAAGATGCTCACATCGACTTTATTTTGTGAATAGGTAAGTATAGGTACTGACTTTTCACTACTGTTTAGAGTAATGCAGGGGAAAGAAGGCAGATCTAAGTCGAGATAAACAGGCGAGTCCCAAAGATACCAGCTTGTCAATTGCTGGCTTCCTTCTAAATACATAAATTTCATACCTACTTGATTAGGAAATTACATGGCTACCGAGGCCGCGCACAAAGTCAACCATAAATGATAGGTAAGTATTTTTAACTAAAACGACTAGTTCTCCAGTTCATAATCCATTAGCAATATTGAATGCGGTTACACGAATAAATCGTATAAATAAATAAGAAACTTAATTTTGCTTTCTCTCATACTACCGGCACTTTGCCGTCTTCTTTTTAAACTTTCCCATGCTTACTTCTCTTTATAATCACGAAATATTGATTACATACGAGCGCGATACGGAGCTGGGATTGTCGAGCACAGGTCCTACTGCAGCGAAGGTTTCTGGCCGACTGGCGTAGAGTGATGCGTATATAGGGACCTTGCACGAAAGAAAGAGATGGCAGCGCGCACGTCGGACGAAATAAAACAACGTAAGCGCCAAAGCCGAATTAAATTAATTGTAATTGATATATATATAAATATTGACATCTAGTATGATCAGTCTTTAGTTAATATAGATGTCTAGTTTTTAAGAAAGTCTCGAAGTCCTTTTCTTTGTCGTTAAGAAGCTTCAAGCACATTAAGATAATAGCAGCTGTGACTTCGTGATTTTTTTCTATCGAACAAAATTATCTCAGTCATGTTTTGGCCTTGATCAATCCTTCAAGTATATAATCAATATACACATATCCGAAAATCAGACTCCTAACGTGAGTACTTTACGAGTTCTACGCACATAAAAATGGGTTTTTTATTTATGTATCCTCAAGTTAATGCGTAATGCACTGATATTTTATATGTAGATGAAGCTATTAGGTATCATAAAGCAAATTAGATAACGTTGGGGTAGGGTAGACAGTGTCTTTTTGTCTGTATGGAGTGCACGCCACTGCGTGTGCGCCTTCACTTTTTACAAAATCGAGGGTCTCGCGATAGACGAATCACAAAACATTTCGCGCTCGTTCTTTTTTCCAACGACCATCCCTCCTTCATGCTTCTTAAACCTCGTGAAGGTCGCGAAAAGCTGGTGGAGACGAGTAGTACCGGACCGGTCTAAGTGGTGAGCCTTAGGGGAGGCCTTTGTCCAGCAGTGGACGTCGTCAGCTGATATGATGATGATCATGCATGACGATGATGATGATCATGACGATGATGATATTGATGATGATGGTGTTGATGAAGGTGTTTTTTTTTTGGCTTTATTAGAATTTAGCCAATGAAGGTGGTTAGATGATGATGGCTGAAAGTCCAGTTTCAACGCCGTGACGTTCCCTGTAGAATCCCCCCCAAATTGAGGCCGGGGCTATATTCGAAGTCTTAAAATAGGAATCTCGCTGTTTCCTATGGGATCGCTCACGCGTCGCGTGTACTTAAAGCAGCTAAATTTAAAGTTCAACTTGACGCGTGAGCAATCCTATAGGGAACAGGCAGATCCCAATATAGCCCCAGACTTGACACTTCCAGTTCAATGAACTCGGTGCATCCCCTCCACATCGAGCACGAGCCGTCGAAGGTCGCTCAGACCGACGTGCGCAAGCGCCAGCCCTGCTGCAACAACGTCAGGGAGTTCTTCGCGGAGACATCCTTACACGGCTTCCGATACATCCTCGATGACCGCCTGAACTGGCTTGAAAGGTAATTATGAATTTAAAAAATACGTACCTACCTACTTTATGGCCATTTATAGAGGTTTTAGTCTCTCTGTATCGACATAAAATGTTGAAAAATGACTCGAAGTCCCTAAACCCTTCTTACAAGTCTATTATACATGGTGGGTTAGATCCTATAGCAAATAAGGTACCCACAGTATCGGCTATCGATTCTAAGTATATTGTAGAGGTCTTTATTTTTTTTTGAATTGGTAAAAAAATAATGTATAGGGATTGGGTGTGAGCGACGCCTGAATACCATACAAATATATTATTTTTACCAAGCACATATTCAGATTCAGATCAGATTTTTTTCGGGGTATTTTGTATGGGAAGCTCAGCTCTACGCCATCCTACGCCGTACGCTGTACGCCCATGAATATAAGACGTTGGTTGATATAGAAAATGATCGGTCATGTAGCTACGACGGAGATCTATTTAAATAAACACAGAAACAACATGCAGCCAGCAGCCTTAACACACCGAGACCTCCTTTTGGCTTTTTAACCCCCGACGCAAAAAGAGAGGGCTGTTATAAGTTTTTTTTAAGTCGGTTGAAAAGTAAGAAATATGGACCGGGTGTCGTTTATTATGTAAATTTCCAGATTATGGTGGGTCTGCATGGTGATAGCCAGCATAGTGGTGTGTGCGGTGTCAATTTGGAAGGTATGGGACAAGTGGGACAAGACACCGGTCATCGTCAGCTTCGCAGAAACCTCCAACTCCGTTTGGAACGTATGTACCATGGCCTATATTCAGTTAAATAGGGATCTCGCTCTTCCCTATAGGATCGCTCACGCGTCGCGTGAACTTCAAGCAGCTACATTTAAAGTTCAACTTGACGCGTGAGCGATCCCTAGGGAAAAGCGAGATCCCTATTTAAAACTTCGCATGATGATATGAATAACGTTTTTACGGGTCACGGTATTGTTTTCTATACTAATAATAAATGCGTAACTCTGTCACTGTTACACCTGTTCACGCTCAAACCGCTGGAGCAATTTACTCGTAGGTGGAATTTTGGTATGGAGTTAGTTGGAGTACCGGGGAAGAACTACTTTTCATCCCGGAAAAAGCAATAGTTCCCGCCGTGATAACCGAATTGGACGCTAGTGAAGTCGCGGGAGAAGCTAAGTAGTTGACGAATTACATCATCATACCTAATTACTTAAATGGATAATGATTTTAACAGTGTCGGCAAAAAACACGTGGTGATTGCATTAAGAAGCTTTGAATGGCAATTGGTATGAGGATCTATTACGATTAATGCTTTATACATACAATGCCAATCAAAATTAGTCTGTAGGTGTAAAAGAAACAAAACAAACCCTCTCGTGATGAGAGGAGGCCGGTATGCTCAGCAGTGGGACGCAAATAGGCTGTAGTAGTAGTACTTAGTAGTAGTAGGTGTAAAACAACTTATCGAATAAGTACCATAGAAAAAGAAACATGGTGAAAAATAATAAACAACGCGGATATATCTTGAACAAAGGCCGCACGTTTCGGATTTAAGACGGTTAGTTGGTTTGAACTGACTTCAGGGGCCATTCGGGACACAAAAGGGATTTCATAGGGAATGTATAGGGAATACGGAACGTCAAAATGTCACGGCGTTGAAACTGAAATTTAAGTTGCTAGATTAGATTTAAGGTTCAATTTGAACGCCCTGGGGCTATATTCTAAGTCTTCAATAGGGATCTCCCCGTACCCGTACCCTATAGGATCGTTCACGCGTCAAGTTGAACTTTATATCTAGCTGCTTAAAGTTCACGCGACGCGTGAGCGATCCTATAGGCAACAGGGAGATCCCTATTTTAAGACTTCGAATATAGCCCCTGACGTTTTAACGTTCCCTAAAGATTCCATATGAAATCCCTTTTGCGCCCCGAATGCCCCTGACCAGCGGCTTAAGCGTGAAGAGGTAACAGCCAGACAGAGTTACTTTCGTATTTATAATATTAGTATGTTTGCTGAGGTATGTAGGTACCTACGACCGTTACAGATACCCTTCCCGGCGGTGACGATATGCAGCGAGACGAAGCCCCGACAGAGGCTCTTCAACTTCACGAAGGCCTACCACGAGCGCTGGGAATCGCCGTCCACAATGAGCCCCGAAGAGTCAGTATTCTATTCAAAATGGAGCAAATGCACTTCTCAAACTTCTCTCACTTCTTTTTGAATGTGTAGTACAGTACAGGGGTTATATTCGAAGTCTTAAAATGGGGTTCTCCTAGTTCCCTATAGGATCGCTCACGCGTCGCGTGAACTTTAAGTAGCTAGGTTTAAAGTTCAACTTGACGCGTGAGCGATCCTATAGGGAACAGGGAATTCCCTATTTAAGACTTTGAATATAGGCCCTCCTCAGCAGAAGTTAAGGCCGTTCCCGGACTCAGCATCGTCAAATTTCTTAAAATAAAATCTTTAATAGGGATCTCGCTGTATCCTATAGGATCGCTCACGTGTCGAGTTGAACTTTAAATCTAGCTGCTTAAAGTTCACGCGACGCGTACCTACGCGATCCTATAGGGACCAGCGAGATCCCTATTTTAAGACTTCGAATATAGCTCTTGAAGAGTTTACTTACACTGTGCCAGAACACAAACACAAAAGGTTATTTATGTCCCACTGCTGGGCACAGACCTCCTCTCATCACGAGAGGAGAGAGAATCCAATCGCGGGCCCCCGGTGTGGATTGGATTTTCATTTTTGATTTATTTCAGTTTGAAAATGTATCACGACATGCTGCTACTGTGCAACAATCCCCACAGCGACGGACCGGATTTTGCTGACGTTACTGCAATCAACAACACGTTGCGAAGAGTAAGAAAACCTTTGTTTTTTATGGGTAGGTAAACATACTACCTATGGTAAGCGGTCTTTGCGGTCCATGGACATAATAATTCATGAGATTTCGAATTTGTTGCCAACCCTGCGGCCTAAGATGGAATGCCTCTGCGCCAGTAATTTCACCGACTGCCTTACCCCCTACCTACCCTACTATTTGACGGTGAGGTTTTTTTTTATACAAATGGTATAGGCAAACGAGCGCATAGCCCACCTGATGGTAAGTGATCACTGCGGCCCATGGACACCGAAATCCTATGATTCCCAATGGGGAAATGGGTTCTTAATGAAGAAACCATAAGATCTCGAATGCGTTGGCGTTGCCTACCCTGAGGCCTAAGATGGAATGCCTCTGTGCCAGAAATTTCAGAGTTGAGAGTAAGACGCGGTGATAGCTATCCAGGTCCATCGTACATTATTATTGCACCAGGTCTCGCTGCCACCCACAACCAGCATTTGAACAATGTTTAGATATAAGACTTCTCTCTTTTAGTGACAAGACTTTTCCCTCATAGAACCTTGGTCTACCCCTTAGGGCCCCATTCGTCCACATCGTGTGCCACGATCACTATTCGTCCATATACCTACGTTCGAAATTTCCGATCTGCACTCGTCACTCCAAATTCCGCTCGTGAATGCCGAAAACCGAATTCGAATTTTGGGTGACGTCTGGTTTCCTATTTCCATCACTCCATTTTGATGTCAGCCGGCAGGCAGCGTGATGGCGTGATGGAGTTGCCAGTTACGATCTCGAAAAATGCAAGTATAGTAACTTGGGTGATAAGAAGAAAGAGGCTCTTTTCGAAGTCTTAAATAGGGACAGGGAGATTCCCTATGGCTGCGATCACGCGTCGCGGCGGAACTTTAAACAGTTAGATTTAAAGTTCAACTTGAGCGCCATGACGCGTGAGCGCAGCGATAGGCGGAATCTACTACTACTACTTCAGCCTGTGTCCCACTGCTGGGCACAGGCCTCCTCTCATCACGAGAGTTTGGGCTATAGTCCCCACACGGCCCAGTGAGGATAGGGGACTTCACAAACATCTTTGAATAACTTCGTAGTTGCGTGCAGGTTTCCTCACGATGTTTTCCCACACCGAAAAGCTCAGTGGTAAATTCAAATTGAATTTCGCACAGGTAGAATTTAGGCGGAATCTAGAGGAAAATAGGGCCCAAGTATTTTTAGTCGATAATAAGAGGTTGTGCTTGTTGTTCCAGTTGGCTCCGACCCTCGAGGACTTGTTTCTGGAGTGCATTTGGAAGGGCCTCGAGTGCCGCGACATGTTCCACCACACGCTCACCAAGGACGGCTACTGCTACACCTTCAACATGCTGCCGGCCGAAGAGATGTTCAGGATGGAGAAGTCAGTATGACCTCAAAAGTCAGTATGACTCGAGTAGGAGATGACTTCCTATTACTAGGATGAGTATAGGTATTCCATTTGGCCATTGGCTTGTGGTTACCGACACAACCTAGTGGTGCTAGGTCTGTCCGGGGTGGTACCACCGTCTTTCCCCGCTAACCTTCCGCCAAATAGCAGTGCTCGCACTGTTGTGTTCCGGTAAAGGGTTAAGGCAGCCGGTGAAATTACTGGCACACATTCGATATCTTATGGTTTCTTAATGGCTGTGACCACTTACCATCAGGTGGGCTATGCGCACTATAACATAAAAAAACAACCAGTAGTATTTCTGTATGTACCACTTTTTTTATGAAGGTACTTTATTGGTAGATAAACGAGCACACAGGCCACTTGTCATCAAAATGTTCAATGACGGTCCAAACTAACCACTTTAAGGACAAATAGCCGGCTGTCATGGGGATCGCAAACCAAGCGGCATTCACAATGAACCCCCCTGGACGCAGTAGAGATTTACTACTATCTAAAGACCCGCGCCTTCACATTTCAAAACGCTTCAATGTATTTAAAAACCAACACTCAACACATGTGTGCGAGCTGAGACAACCATCAAATATGCGTTGAGAGTGTTGGTGGTGCTTTTTAAGCAATAATAAAAAAAATAAGCGTTTTGAAATGTGAAGGCACGGGACTTTAGATAGTAGAAGATCTCTAGCAGTGTTTGAATTGACCAATTAGGTAGTGCTGTGCTGTAAAGATTTCGAGCATCAAACTGTACCTACTATATCAGAGAAAAAAGTATGTTTAATCTCAATTTCAACATCATACGTTTTTGTCATTTAGGTACCTACTTACAGTTTATTTTGAGGCCTTACACATTTTCTGCAAAAACTAGTTACCTGAAAAACTAGTAACTATAAGTTACTGTTTCAGCCTACACCGCGATTACTATCACGTCGCTATTCAAAACAAAAGCAAATGGACGTTGCAAAAGGGATACACGGAGAATGACGTCATCAACACATATCCTTTGCGAGGGCCGGTAAGATTCATAATTTTGTAACCTACCTTACTAAGTAGGGCTGGGGCTATATTTGATGCCTTAAATACAGGGAGATTCCCAATACGATCGCTTACGCGTCACGGCGCTCAAGTTGCACTTTAAATATAGCTGCAACTCCACGGCGCGTGAGTGATCCTATAGAGAATCTCCCTGTTTAAGACTTCGAATATAGCCCCTGGTATTTTTCCCTTATATAGCCAACATTTTCTTAACAATTATTTCAGAGCTATGGAGGCGTTGAATTCGAGGTTATTCTCACTACCGACACGCGGGATATGGATTTGGAGTGTCGCGGGCCGGTCCAAGGATTCAAGGTGCGTTTGCTCCCCTGAGAAATTAGAGTTAAACTAACTGTACTAATAAAAAGTAAGGTTGACTGGAAGAAATTAAGTTCGCCTTTGTACATTGTTATTATTTGTGATTTTTGTGTGTGTTTATTAATTTTGTGGTGTACAATAAAGTGTTATTTACTTACTTACTTAAAAAGTCCACTGGGAATCGAGATCATTCAAACTACATACTTAACGGCCCAATAAAATAGTCAGCGGATTTGTACTGAACTGATCCCTGTATGGTTGTAGAGAAAAACGAATAAAAACAGGGTCAGCTACCTCACTTTATGCGTCGAACGACTCGAACGAGGGGATTTACCGATTCACTTAGCGGTCACTTTTGACGTTCCGAATAACAGGGTTATCCGCGAAACGATAGGGAGATTCGTGATCCGTGCGCTGTAGAATCACTTCGTGGATTGGAATAGACGCCCCGGAGCTCACCCAAGCCAACAAGATAAAATAAATTTCTTTCAGATCTGGCTCCATAACCCAGCGGAGTTACCCAACATGGGTCAAAACTTCTTCCGGTTGCCAATTCAATTCCAGTCCGCCGCCTCCATTACCCCAAAAGTAATGGACACTTCGGACGGCCTCAAGAGCTATCCGCCTAGCAAGCAAGTATCACTACCTAACCTACCGTAAGACTTAAGGACTAACTACCTAACCTACCACCTAGTCCTTAAGTGTTACGGTTTCGTAACTAGAGAGGTAAATATCCTGTTACATTACGAATCATCCAATATTTTCTATTTTACAGACGCCAATGCTATTTTCCGCAAGAAAGGTATCTACGATTTTTCAGAACCTACACACAAAGAAATTGCGAATTGGAATGTAAATCCAACTTTACAGCCAAAGTTTGCGATTGTGTGGCGCTCTACATGCCTCGTAAGTTCGACATATCCACTAAAATGTAATCGACAAGTATAACTGCAAGTATTTCTTTGTTCTTATTTACCATCTATCTACCTACTAATTTAGAGATTTTATTTCATTTTAGATGATCAAAACACGAAAGTATGCGGAGGTGGCAAGCAAGATTGTATTATAGATGCTTTGGGTAAGTTCCAAAACCTATGAATAAAAAGAATACAAGAAACCTTAAAGCTGCGTTTCCACCAGAGATGTGCGAGGATCCTTCACATCTCTGGTGGAAACGTACCTTAAAGTACTTATTTACCTATGTAGAGTGCATATTGAAAAAGGTTTCCTATCAGGGCCATCTTTTTACCAGCGTCCAAATATTTTTTGCTTCTAGAAAAGTACTCCCTCGGCAAATCGCTGCTGACCCTTATGTCTGGCTCGGACGACGGCGACGTGATCCCGGACGTGAAGTCGTGCGACTGTCTGCAAGCCTGCACGGAGTTGTCGTACGACCCGGAAGTGTCGCAGGCAGTTTACAACCTCTCCAATTATAGGAATAACTCTGAACCTGACATAGTCAACGGGATGTGAGTTTGTTGCCTTTGTTACTCTGATGATATCGCGCGACAGCCTGCAAACCTGCACTGTGCTCTGACTTTCTTTTTCTTAACCTCACATGTACCACTTATCATTAAAGTGGGTAGAGATCTTCTACTATCTAAAGTCCCGCGCATTCACATTTCAAAACGCTTCATCTGTAAGTAACGGAAAGTGAAACTTCTATGCGCCACTTGTCATCAAAAAGTTTTTATTGATAGTCCAAATATGTTCCTAACTAGAGATCTTCTAATATCTAAAGTCCCGCGCCTTCACATTAATTCCAAAACGCTTTTTTTTTATTATTATTTAAAAAGCACCACCAACACTCTCAACGCATAGTTGATGGCTGTCTCAGCACGCACACATGTGTTGAGAGTGTTAGTGGTGCTTTTTAAATAATAATAAAAAAAAAGCGTTTTGAAATTAATGTGAAGGCGCGGGACTTTAGATAGTAGAAGATCTCTAGTTAGGAACATATTTGGACTATCAATAAAAACTTTTTGATGACAAGTGGCGCATAGAAGTTTCACTTTCCGTTACTTACAGAAAAAGTACCGATTGTCTTGGTGGTAGCAAACTACGTAGCATTCACAATGAGCCAGTAGATAGCTATAACACCAGAAAAAGGTCTAATGGTCTTGTTCTTTGGTCTTGTTGGTTTGTTCTTGGTCTTGTTTAGGGCCAGAAAGTTCTGGAGTGGCGTCCGCAAATCGGTAGACGAGCTGTCGGTAGGCCTCCAACAAGATGGAGTGACGACCTTGTAAACCGGACCGGTCTGAGTGGCGCGCCTTGGGGGAGGCCTATGTCCAGCAGTGGACGTCTATCGGCTGAAATGATGATGATGATCGTCTTGTTTACATATAATGTTTACATATAGTTCTAATCGAAAATACACATAGGTAAACCGTCTGTTGCGGACAGAAAGGCACCAACTTCTAAAGAACGAATCACGTTCACAGGCGGATCCCCTCCGGACTGGTGTTATACTTCGCGGAGGATTTATTCACGTCGCTGCGTCGCTCGGAGCTGTACGGCGGCGTCGACTTCCTGGCTAACTGCGGCGGCGTCATGGGGCTCTTTATGGGCTTCTCTTTCCTGAGCCTCGTCGAGATCGTCTACTACTTCACCATCAGGTACGACCCTGACGGCGGAGGATGATTTTACAGGACGCTATATGCTTTAACGGTGCCAATTAGCATCATAAAACGTCCCATCAGTACCTCAGTTATAATGCTGACGTCTGAACAGTATAAACCGTGCCGAAAGTCATGGAGTGCATTTCGTCAGGGCTGATGCGGATTCTCTGAGATAGTATACTCCTTCGCTATTAGGTGTGAATCTGTCTATCCTATCGATTCTAAAGCGCGATGAGGCTGTTCCCAAGGCATCATAAAGCGTATTCCCTTTGGCCTGGTGCTATACTTCGCGGAGGATCTCTTCACGACTCTGGGCTCTTCATGGTCTTCTACTTCCTAAGCCTCGTCGTGATCGTCTACTTATACTTCACCATCAGATACGACCCTGACGTGCGACTTCATTGACTTCCCTGGTGATTCTACAACAGGTCCTATATTCGAAGTCTGTAAATAGGGATCTCGCTCTTCCCTGTAGGATCGCTCACGAGTCGCGTGAACTTTAAGCTGCTAGATTTAAAATTCAACTTGACGCGTAGCGATCCTATAGGGAAAAGCGAGATCCCTATTTAAGACTTCGCATAGAGCCTCAGAACTCAAGGCTGCGAAAAAAACACAACATCAAACTGACCTCGTCGAGTTTGTTGACGCTGATTCCAAAAGTACAAGATAGAGTACCTAATATTTCAGGATCAGGTAACCCTTTACCTAATCGAGGTGTCGACTAACGTCAACACCTTTTTCACGCCGTTTTCCACATACTCCAATGATTTTTCCGATACCTAATTCACACATTAATAACAATTGACCTAATAGGCTTTAATGCAATGCAGCTGAAATGTGTAGGACTGAATCTTTAACCCGGGACACATCGTTTTGAAGGTACTTTTTATAAATAATTTTCTCAGTAGGTACTTACTGACTTACTTATATCTTTATTTTCAGGTTATGGCGACGCATGAGAAGCCCCCAGACGGATGCCGACAGATCGTGAAAGTAAAAGTTAACATAAGTTTATGAAAATAAAATTTTGATTTAGTTCATGTTAGTGTTAGGATTTTTATTTTTTTATTTAGTAATAAATTTTACTTCCATTGTGATGTTTTATTCTTGTTCCAGTAACCTACTTATTTGCTAAATAGGCAATTAATAATAATCATTATAATCCCTAGTTTTAGTCCCTAAATAATGAGAGGTATATATACGTTGTCTCCCTATATATAGCGAAGGGTCTTCGGAATTTCATCTTCATACAGTTCTTATAATATATTGAGAACTTGCCGATGGGGCCGATGGGGCCGGAAAGTTCTCGAGTGGCGCCCGCGAACCGGGAGACGAGCTGTCGGTAGGCCTCCAACAAGATGGAGCGACGACCTCGTGAAGGTCGCGGGAAACCGGTGGAAGCAAGTAGCACAGGACCGGTCTGAGTGGCGAGCCTTGGGGGAGGCCTATGTCCAGCAGTGGACGTCTTTCGGCTGAAATGATGATGATGATGATGATGATGATGATGATTGAGAACTTGCTAAATACTGAGATATTGAATCATTAGTCATAGTAGATACCGGGATATCCCACCTCCCCATTTACTAATTCGAATAGGGCCCCAGAGCTGGGGCTAGATTTAAAGTTCAACTTGACGCGTGAGCGACCCTATAGGGAACAGGGAGATCCCTATTTAAGACTTCAATTATAGCCCCTGCTTAAAGTTCACGCGACGCGTGAGCGATCCTATAGGGAACAGGGAGATCCCTATTTTAAGACTTCAAATACAGCCCTGCTTTGTTTTAAAAACCAGCGCCAATTATCAAGAAGGCTTGCGATGTGCTTGCGAAGTATACTAGGCATAATTTATTGGGTACACTCGCACCGCTCAACGAAAACAAAATTAAACGTAAACACGAAGCAGAAACCTGCGTGACCGGTCGTACCGCCGGCCGCGCCCCCATTCGACGCTATGGCGCTGCGCTCGCAACTCCTGCGCACAGGTAACGTCTTTCACATATTTTCATACTAAAAACTCTATATTTTCATACTTAATCAAGTGCTACAATGATGAATTTAAAACAATGCTTTCTGTTGTTGTGACTGCCATGTTGAAATGTTTGGTTCCAAATGGTTCTGTCGAAATTGTTTTTCTTTAGTGGTGTCATGAAGTGAAGGTCGCTCTTGGACAAAACGTATTTAAGAATCATCAATAATTGATGCATATACGTACAATTAGAAGGATGTGTATATATTATATGTACGAGTACCTAAATCTGTAACTATATGCTGAATAAGAATAAAAATAGGTACTACAGTTGACAACGTCCTTGGAAAGTTCCCAACTTGTTAACATGTTATTAAAAGTTTATGACATTTACTTAGGTAGTAAATTAATTCATTTATCATTTACAAATACTACGACTATCGACTAGTTTTTAAAGATTAATTTAATGCCACTAATCAAAACT
The DNA here is from genome assembly GCA_963971205.1 of Aethes cnicana. Lineage (NCBI taxonomy): Eukaryota > Metazoa > Arthropoda > Insecta > Lepidoptera > Tortricidae > Aethes > Aethes cnicana. The sequence goes on along the minus strand of OZ020290.1, from coordinate 9,138,868 downwards.
GTCCTTTTTTCGTCTTTTTTCTTCTAAAGAACAAAACTTGCCTATGTTTAAAACTCCGAAATCAAAATTCTCAATTGTGTGATTTTGCTAAAAGACGAAGTGAATAAATTCAATCTACATAATTGTGTTGATATGAAACTGTTCGCTGAGTTTAAAAAAATTCAAGAAAATCTGAATGTTTGTGGAAGTTTCAACCAAAATCCTTATTCAACTGACTGCCAAAAGTAGAAATGTAAGTAGGTACTGTATTAAACAGCACTTTATTACCTTTCTAAATTGGTAATTCGCATTTAAGTTTTTTATTTCACTTATGCCGTATGCCGACCGCATGGAAATGAGGCTTCGTGTTTTTTACAATTAAATGCGAAGGCCTCGGGTCATGTTGTATGCCTGACTACTGACTGTTATATAACCATACTTACGAGTCTATTTATATAGATACAGCTTCTTTGTGAAAAAAGTAGCGAACACATTATTATTAGCTGCACATTTTCCTTGTTGTACACCTACCTGGTTAGTATTGTAGGTATGTATAGGTACTAACTACTTTAAGGATAGAGCGAAATAAAACAAACGGATGCTTCCAACAAAGGTTCCTTTACAGTACCTAACTCTTTATCACTGTCTCAAAGATAAATTCACTAGAGAAGTTAAGTATATGTCCACTAATACCTATATTCTTCGACCTAATAGGGTACCTTAACCACTGCTTAACGATACTTGAACGCCTTTTTAATCTATTCGTCACAACATAGTTACGGCATATGACGTCTGAGCCTACGGCATGACGAGACTTGGTCATAAGTAGATAAGCATAGATTTCAATTTGGGGCTACATTTTCGCGTCTCAGCGAAAGGGTTAACGTCACATGAACCCAAAACATAGTAAGTATGTAGTTCAATACGCATCAATGAGACACCGAAACATCTTGTTTCCAGTATACGCTGCTAATGGCAAGCAAGCGCGCCAGTTGCACCAGCAAGCCAAAGAGCGCGCCGGCGTCGCTCGCCTGAGGGAGGTGCTGGAAGACCGCCTCCGGGACATCAAGAGAGCGAAGACATGGAAACACGAGAGGGTGCTCTCTTCACCACAAGATACCAAGGTAGTGCTTTCGCTTCTTCTGACTTCTCTCTCATGAGGATGAAGGTAGCATTCGAACACTCGTTATATCGTGACCACCGGCGAATGCTTGACTGAAATTGTACTACAAACGATATTAATGACGAAGAAATATTACATTGTTTCTAGTATAACATGGGTTCTATGCTTTATCGGCGCTAAGCTAATTAGTTTGACACGGTGGTTTCACGTTGAATTTAAAAACAAAGGTCGTAAACCTACATCGTCTGAGTATTCTATATGTAACGTAGCAAATTCGATACTAGATAATACGAGTCGAGACATAAGAAAATGTAATTTTCACTTATTTTTCCAGGTGAAAGTGCAAGGATCGGACGCTGAGTATCTGAACTTCTGTGCAAATAACTATTTAGGATTATCGGTAAGCATGAAGTCTTTAAATGCAAAATAATAATAATCTAATATATAAAAATAAGTCGGGTTTTCCTCCCTGACGCTATAACTCCAGAACGCACGAACCGATTTCCACGGTTTTGCATTCGTTGGAAAGGTCTCGGGTTCCGTGAGGTTTAAGGCGGTACGAAGTCCGCGGGGTCAGCTAGTCTACTATATAAAAATAAGTCGGGTTTTCCTCCCTGACGCTATAACTCCAGAACGCACGAACCGATTTCCACGGTTTTGCATTCGTTGGAAAGGTCTCGGGCTCCGTGAGGTTTAAGGCGGTACGAAGTCCGCGGGGTCAGCTAGTCTACTATATAAAAATAAGTCGGGTTTTCCTCCCTGGCGCTATAACTCCAGAACGCACGAACCGATTTCCACGGTTTTGCATTCGTTGGAAAGGTCTCGGGCTCCGTGAGGTTTAAGGCGGTACGAAGTCCGCGGGGTCAGCTAGTCTACTATATAAAAATAAGTCGGGTTTTCCTTCCTGACGCTATAACTCCAGAACGCACGAACCGATTTCCACGGTTTTTCATTCGTTGGAAAGGTCTCGGGCTCCGTGAGGTTTAAGGCGGTACGAAGTCCGCGGGGTCAGCTAGTCTACTATATAAAAATAAGTCGGGTTTTCCTTCCTGACGCTATAACTCCAGAACGCACGAACCGATTTCCACGGTTTTGCATTCCTTGGAAAGGTCTCGGGCTCCGTGAGGTTTATAGCAAAGAAAATTCTAAGGCGGTACAAAGTCCGCGGGGTCAGCTAGTTATATATGAATTAATTGATAGCATTTCTTATCCTTTACAGAATCATCCCGAAGTGGTGGAAGCGGCGAGAGAGGGGCTTCGTAAATATGGCGCCGGCCTCAGCTCCGTTAGGTTTATTTGTGGGACGCAAACTTTACACAAGGCAAGTAGACCCTTTAAATTTCAATTAAGTAATCATTCGATTCATAAAGATCCCAAAAATAATAAAATATAGCCTGGCAAAAAAGCGTTGGTGAAGTGACAGGTGGAACTAAAATATCAAGTTGTTGACATTGCTTGTTTCAAAAATCTTCTACCTATCGAGCTGTTTTGTTTGCATGTAACTTTCAAAGTCAAGTCTAAGTGTTTTATTTTGTAAACATAGTAAACATACTTCATTCATAGTTTTGTAAACATACTTAGTTCATTTTTCTTCAAGTAATTCAGTTTTGTTTTCAAAGGCTTTTTGCAAAAGTATCATTTAAGTTTGCGAAAGTGGCGACACCATTTTTTAGCCAAACTATAATATAGATAAGAAGCTTTAGAAAAATATGGTTTCAGTTAAATAGCCTGAAATTTTGACATATATACGCCCTAAAGATTTGAGTGTTCAAAAGTCACAGTGATAGATATCAGCTTCATGGATTTTTCTGTGAAACATTGTACTCAATTGTATTTACGTCTTGTCCAGGAGCTCGAACAGCGGCTGGCGCAGTTCCACGGGCGGGAAGACGCCATCCTGTATGGCTCCTGCTTCGACGCGAACGCGGGCTTGTTCGAGTCGATCCTGACGCCAGAAGACGCGGTGTTCTCCGACGCGCTCAATCACGCGTCCATTATAGACGGGGTGCGGCTCTGCAAGGCGCAGAAGTTCCGATACCCGCATAGAGATCTGAATGGTAAGTGTGGCTGTGGCTACACAATACATAAGTAGGTGATGCTTGGCAAGTGTGTGTGTTTGAGTCTACTACTACTACTACAGCCTATTTGCGTCCCACTGCTGGGCACAGGCCACCTCTAATCACGAGAGGGTTTGGGCTATAATATAATCCCCTCGCGGGCCCAGTGCGGATTGGGGACTTCACACACATCTTTGAATTGCTTCGCAAATGCATGCAGGTTTCCTCACGATGTTTTCCTGAGTGTGTTTGAGTCTGTACCTACTTAAAAAGGTTCCTCTTGCATGTGGTGTAAAGGAAGATCGGAAGGTACAAAGTGCTCTTAATTTTGTCACAAAAGACCTTGACGGAAATTACTTCCCTGTTAATTACGATCACTTAACTAAAGACCTGTAATTTAATCGGAGAGGAGTGTACAATCGAAGTTAAATAGATGTTTAGGTAGGTACACTTTTGGATTTTAACACAAGTGACTAGGGTGCAAAAGTGTAAACAAAAACAACTCTTGACGTCAACCGTACCTACCTACTTGGCCCCGTTCACGCAGTAGTAAAGTACTTATTGGAAGAGTGATCTCTTTCTCTATGAGTAACATACACGTAACATGCCTCTGCTAGTTGCTACAAAGTTACAAGCACACACACATACAGCTTTCTTTCGCAGAGCTGGAACACATGCTGGCTCACAGTGAAGCGCGGATCAAGTTGATCGTGACTGATGGCGTGTTCTCAATGGACGGCAACGTGGCGCCGCTGCCGGGGCTGCGGGCCCTGGCCGACAAGTACCGGGCCTTGTTGGCCGTCGACGACAGCCACGCTACTGGCTTCTTTGGGGACACGGGACGGTTAGTGGCAAGACATATTCAGAACACAGCGTCCTACTGCTGGGCACAGGCCTCCTCTCATCACGAGAGGATTTGGGCTATAGTCCCCACGCGGGCCCAGTGCGGATTGGGGACTTCACGACACATCCGTGATAAACTAAGCAGATGCGTACAGGTTTCCTCACGATGTTTTCCTTCACCGAAAAGCTCAGTGGTAAATTCAAATTGAATGTCGCGCACAAGTAAACTAAGAGGTGCGAGACGGATTCCAATCAACGACCCTCTGCATGAGAGGCGGTAGGTCGAACCACTAGGCCACCACCGCTTCTTTTTCTACACACATAAACACATCCTAGCTTAGTGAGAATTCGAGGTCGCTTCGGGAAGTCGTCGGCTCCGTCAAGGATCTTCTAGGGTTCCTACAGTAAGTAGAGTAGGCTTGTTTGGGAACACGGGACAGGTTAGTGGCAAGACATATTCAGAGCACATGCGAGCCTAGTGGGTATCTCTCCTCGAGATCGCTTCGGGAATTCGTCGACACCGTCGAGGGTCTTCTAGGGTTCCTACAGTAAGTAGAGTAGGCTTCTTTGGGGACACGGGACAGTTAGTGGCAAGACATGTTCAGAGCACATGCTAGCCTAATGGGTATAATATATCTCTCCTAGAGATATCGAGGTCGCTTCGGGAAGTCGTCGGCAACTTCAAGCACCTACTAGGGTTCATTCAGAAACTTTTGAGTAGGTTGGCAGTAGCAGAACCGCCAGCCACGCGAGATAGCGCAGATGATGAGTTGAAAGTGGGATCGCGCAAACCTATAGTTACTTAACTACTAGCACCAGCTAGCCCAAACACAGTGAGGGTCAAGTTTAGAACGGATGGAAGGAATTTGAGAAAGAATAACATGGTGCATGCATCTATTTGACATTACAAATTGGCACTCCGGAAAACGAGACTAAGTAACTAAGTTCTTACCTACTCGTGGTAGAGCCATCACAATTTTTACCTGCCAACAAGGGCGGATCCAGCTTTCGACTCAGAGGGGGGTCACGCCATACAACCCCCCCCCCCCCTTTTTCGCGTAACGGGTTAAAAATACATAATAGCAGTAGACCTAGTCCTGTCGAGGGGGGGGGGGTCATGACCCCCATGACCCCCCCCCTGGATCCGCCCTTGCCTGCCAATGTTAAGATAAAAAAAATGCTGTCTGTAAAGTAGGTTTACGGACGATAATTTCATGCGTGATAACGTCACGTAACCATACAACGCTACTATTGCGTCATGTTTTTCATGGACGCAGCCAGCGTTCATCAATTTATAAGACGTTATCACGTCAAAATCACAGTTTCAAACCGTCTCATCTCGTTTCACAGAGGCACCGAAGAGTACTGCGGTGTAACGGGCGCGGCGGACATCATCTGCTCGACGCTGGGTAAAGCCGTGAGCGGCTCCGCCGGTGGGTACACCACGGGGCCGAGGGAGTTGGTGACGCTGCTGAGAAATGTCTCCAGACCGTACCTGTTCTCGAATGCACCACCGCCGCCGGTTGTTGCCGCTTCCTTGAAGGTATATTTTTTTCTTCTTCTTCTTCTCTTTGTTTATGGCTACTGGGATCCATGAGGAAATTAAGTATCCGCGTGTAATCGACTACCTAATCGTGTATAATTTGGCGTCAATTTCGAATACTAGGTATAAGCGTTTACTAATTTACTTGCGTTCTCCTCTCCAGTCTCCTATCTCTTATATTTAGAAAACTCATTGAAAAAAAGACTAAACGCAGAATAAGAAGTTGTCGTCAAAGACATTCTTATAGTGAATTTAATAATTTGACAGCGACATCGAACTCTGCGCGCATTTTAAGGTACAGTTTTGTTTTTACTGGATCGTAACAATTCTTTCCACAGTCCCTAGACCTGGTGGAAGGCAGCAGCGAGCTACGCGAAAGACTCCGACGCAACACGCGCGCCTTCCGCGACGGCGTGACAGCCGCCGGGCTCACGGTAGCGGGCGACGACCATCCCATCTGTCCCGTCATGGTGGGGGAGGCGCCTTTGGCAGTCGACCTCGCCGCGGGCATGCTCAGTAAGGACTTACTACTACAGCCTATTTACGGCCCACTGCTGGGCACAGGCCTCCTCTCATCACGAGAGGAGTTGGGCTATAGTCCCCACGCGGGCCCAGTGCGGATTGGGGAAATCACACACGTCTTTGAATTACTACGCAGATGCGTGCAAGAGTTTTCCTTCACCGAAAAGTTCAGTGGGAAATTCAATTCAGTAAGGACTTCTAACTACTACTACTACTACAGCCTATTTACGGCCCACTGCTGAGCACAGGCCTCCTCTCAGCACGAGAGGATTTGGGCTATAGTCCCCACGCGGGCCCAGTGCGGATTGGGGACTTCACACACGTCTTTGAATTACTACGCAGATGCGTGCAGGTTTCGTCACGATGTTTTCCTTCACCGAAAAGCTCAGTGGTAAATTCAAATTGAATTTCGCACATAAGTATACTTAGAGGTGCGAGCCGGAATCGAACCCCCGACCCTGGGCATGAGAGGCGGTAGGTCGAACCACTAGGCCACCACGGCTTCAAGTAAGGACTTGTCTGACTAATACGCATCCCTCTGCGTCTTATTCTATCGTCGATATAATGGGAAGCGAGGAACTGTTTAGCCTTGCGCCAGCCACTTCCTTCTCATCGCCATCAGCGGGGCGTTCATGCCCATTTAATTACTTGCGACATTGCGCTCGTCTACGCATCGGTACTGCAAAAACGGCACCACTTTCCATCAGGTGGGCCGTCATCCTGCCTGTTTATTTGTTTGTACGACTAAAAAAGCGACGTTAGTCCCAGTTTTCATTGACCAGGGGCTATATTCGAAGTCTTAAATAGGGATCTCTCCGTTCCCTATAGGATCGCTCACGCGTCACGTGAACTTTGAGCAGCTAGATTTAAAGTTCAACTTGACGCGTGAGCGATCCTGTAGGGAACAGAGATATCCCTATTTAAGACTTCGAATATAGCTTCAGGTTAAAGACCAATATCCCATCTAAGGCCGGCCACATACTGTATGATTTCCGAAATTTATAACGCATGGAGGGTTCCATACAAAATGTATAGTACCTACCACATAACATGCAGTTCGAAATTCATTGGAATATAACTGGCATTGATATTTCAACTCTATTTACTTATAACCCTAAGGTTGTCTTTAAGGTGGATGGCACGCACGACTGTTTCTACCAAACGCAACGATGTTTTTTTATATAGTAACAATCCGCTCCACCGGTTCAGTCGTTTTAAGTATTGATCCATTTGGTACAAAATAGTACCTAATTAGTAATTAATTATGTATCGAAATTACCCGACATCAGCCGAAAGACGTTCACTGCTGCCTCCCCGAAGGCTCCGCAACGCAGACCGGTCCTGTGCTCGCTTCAACCGGATTCCCGCGACCACAGGACGGACACGGCCTATAAAAGCACGATTTCGAACACAATTCGAATGAAGTGTCAATGTTTGCGTGCGAGGACGTCTGTGTGCTTGCGAGGACGTCTGTACATTTGTAAATGTGTGTGTACCAACTACGCGGGCCAGTGATCCACTCTCTATCTCCGGATGAAACAAATGACGCTAAGGGCGAGTTGCGCGCCGGCTAGATTCAGGCAGGTGATTCCGTGGCCATTCTGTATGTCATTCTGTGGCCATACTATTAAATATTCTGTGCTCCATCTTGTTTTCATACCATTAACTACGATAATCTAATCTAACCCAGTTTCTTTCAGAGCGCGGTATTTACGTAGTGGCGTTTAGTTACCCGGTGGTGCCGAAAGGTGGCGCCCGGGTGCGCGTGCAGCTGAGCGCTGCGCACACGCCTGATGACGTCACGAGAGCTGTCAACGCTTTCGCCGAAGTGGGGAGGGAGATCGGACTTGTGAAGGGCTAGAGGAATCATACAGACAGTAGTGAAACAAAAAAAAACTGAAGACAAAACAAATTTTAAGAGGGCTTACTCCGAAAGTTGGCAACGTCGCAAATAGCTGTCAAATATTTCGCTGTTTTCATCAATAACGGAATATTACTGAATGAAAACATGAATAATCGCTCTGTATTATTATGGATTGCAGAAATTATCATCGCAAGACGAAATTTTTATTGTTATAGAAGTAATATCATTTTAATGCATTGACCTATAATAAGTAATAAGATATGGACGAACAGTGCCTTACAGAATATGTCAAAATATATGGAGCAAACTGACATTAGAAAATACGTTCCAATATGCTAATAACGCCTCTTTGTAACTAAGGCCAAACGGGTGCCCGAACAGCTCGGGCACCCGTTTTGACAGGGCTATTTTTCTCCGGCTGATTGTGAATCCTAACTTACAATAGATCAATGTTTTAATGTATTTTATGTATGTAATTTAAACATTTTAATGCCTACCCAGCAAATATAAAACGAACGACACGCGTCATTCAATGATTTGTCATTTTGTCATGGTTTGCCATCTTCTTAATATATAAAAATAAGTCGGGTTTTCCTCCCTGACGCTATAACTCCAGAACGCACGAACCGATTTCCACGGTTTTGCATTCGTTGGAAAGGTCTCGGGCTCCGTGAGGTTTATAAAAGAAAACTAAGGCGGTACGAAGTCCGCGGGGTCAGCTAGTGTTCTATAATATTTCTTGTGAGGGTGCTGGTTTTTTATCAAGCAAACACATTCACAGCTTATAACAGATTAAAGTAAAAATGTAAAACTGAATAAATGTTCCAAACTTGTACCGTGCAATATGTAAATATGAATAAAGTATATTTTAAATGAAACCAGTTGTTGTGTAATAATTGATCTATTAACAATAATTTGTTAAAAATAAAAACTCACGCACTCAGTAACGTAACACCATGTGCGACCCACACAGTAATCTAAGTTCGTATAAAGTCAAAGTAAATTATATTATTTAACTATTTACATTGGTATATTTTCTCACTCATCACCATTATTGCAACTTATACATTATAAGGATGGATTGTACAATTAAAGTGACGTGAATATTTTATAATAAATAAGAATGAAAAGCATAAAACACGAATAACACATTGTGAATTCGTAAATTACAATTCAACATGGTCCACTCAGAGTAGGTATGAGCGAAAGAAATTTTGTGAAATTAATACTATGAAGCAGTCACTTATAACAATGTCTCCTAATACTGAATCTATACATGAAAAGCCAAAAAATACTGAAGAAAAAACAGATTTTAAATGAAATACCGTTCTCTTACCACATTATACAAAACACACAATATTATAAGGCGCGAACGCACAATCATCCATATTATAGACGCCACAATCGTGCGTCTGATTTCTTAGTCACTTCTAAAAATGCCAACGACCCTTCCGAATCAAAATATCGACTAAATCTAGTCCTTTCTTAGTTCTATTATAAATCTCTTTGTCATAAAAAATATTGACTTTCAGAGACAATTCTTATCAACGATAGGTTGGAGGGTATATTTTCGCTACGTCTCCCGTCGCCTACAAATCCTTTAATATTTGTCGTGTGGACGATTCCGCGAAATCGGTAACTGAGCAACCTCATTCATACGTCTAACACTTCGTTCTTGAGTACAGAAGTTTGATTTGTTCCCTCATTGCCCTACGCCTAATACATTTGGTTTTGCGGGACCTGAAACAAAAGAATAATTGTTCTTTATCAAGTTGATGAACTTTCATTATGAATTTGTGTGTATCGGAGTGATAAGGCTAAAATTTATTTGAATTTGGCTGCCGATAAGCGAAGAATAGGTACTTACTTAAGTAGCGATAAAATATCATGTCATAAAAAATTGTAAATTTAAAATATTACACGACGTTAACGCCTTACGATATGATAGTAAAACAGGTATAAATTAAGGAATATTATGACCTAGAGGATTACTTCAAAGATGTATTCATTTGAATATGTAATATTTGACTACTTATATGCTATTGTATACCTAATTTAATTTTAGCTCTTGATGTATGGAAATAGCATTTAACCGTAAAAACTTTCAATGTTGTAACCCTAATTTGTAGTGCCCTTACAGGGTTTCATATGAGTGACTTTTGTTTTATATAACACCTGATAATGACCATGTGATCACAATAAAGAATTGAATTGAATTGAATTGAATTTTTGAAAAATCAAGCTTTAACTTCAATTGGAAAAAGATTGGAAGTAAAGATATGATTATTGATTACGCATAGCATTTATATTCACTTTTTGGGCACAAAGACGGCATACATTCACAAAGCACACAGTGTGAGAAAGAGACTAGCTACAACTAAGCGTTCGCACCCCGTTGTTCGCATTGCGAGCTACTGGCATTTTTTCCCCACTTGTCAAAAAAAAAAACAGTATTTCGTACCCGCGGCAAGAGGTGCGGACTATGGGTAAGGAAACATAGTTACCTATAACCGGACCCTGCTCTGTGACCAAGTTTTGGGCGTGGAAGGCTTGTATCTCTCTTTTATGTAACATTTTGACGAGAGACAAAAAAAGGTTGCCATCAAAATTTGGGCACGTTTTTTAATTAGGTATGGGTAAAAAATTACAACGTTCTCGAAATAATCATTTTTGGACGGGAATTACATTCCATATAAAGAGGAAAAAATCTCAGAATTTTCCGTGCCGTAGATTGCGCGTAAAAAAAATAAATATTTTGGTGGCATGGCGGCTGTTTGTCACCTTAGGCAGCCGCCTTGCAATCCTGCAAGTTTTTTCGTTGTTGTGTTATGTTATGTATGAGCAATTTAAAAAAAAATGCCACTATTATTAAATCTAAAATCGAAGCCATGGTTCCTAAGAATAGTGGTCGCTATCTCTCTTAGTTTCTAACTTCTCCCTACTGACCCATTTGGATTGATCACCCTGTATACTAAAGTGAATCGTATCTGTGGTTACCTGGAGCGACGGTGGTGGTGGTGGTGGTAGTGGTGGTCGGCGCCGCCGTGCTGGAGGTGGTGGTGGGCGCAGCGGTGGTCGCAGGCTTCTGGAATATTCGACGTGGCCAGTTAGGCCCGGTTCCTATATCCACGAAACGCCTCGTTTTGCCTACGGACGGTTGATTTTTGACATTTGTTCCATAGAGAATCTGTCAAATTTTAACCGTCCGTAGGCAAAACGAGGCGTTTCGTGGATATAGGAACCGGCCCTTAGAGATTGACAGTATGTCCCAGATTCTAGGCTCTAGAAGGTTGTGTTTTCGGTTGTATGTCGAAAAAGGCGTACAAACCAAAAAGCTGTTTTTAATACAGTTGCTCAAAAAGTAAACATTGAGATACCTGTTTAGCGTGCGAAAAGTTTGTCATTTCCGAATGAGCGCTTTTTGTTTTTTGACACCTAGTCAGCGTGCATAATTGTTTTTTTTTAATTCATTGTTTTTTTTTACTTTATTCTATTTTTTTTTGCAAATGTATTAAAAATATATCGTTTAATGCAAATGCGCAATTATCATTTTCACTCGTCCCTAGTGTTAACTCTCGCTTTCGCTCGCCCCAACACATAACTAGGGACTCGTGATAAAATGTCTAACTTTTCGCACTTGCTTCAAAATACATATACTATTTTGTAACAAGAGAGTATTTAGTTTACATAGCTTTCTTTAGTTGTCATTGTTAGTAATTAACGAACAACGCCTGCGAGTAGATGGGGGTTGCTCAATGGCCGTCGTCCAAGATGGTGGACGTTTGTTGTGCTTCCCCATTTTTTTCCTGATTTTATCTGTTATATCGTACATTTATCATTACCCTACACTCCTCGGCCTGTAATAAGCCAATTACTTGACATTGGCGAAATTGTCTTGCATACAGGCAGAAGCCATTATTTAAAAGAGAAGTACGATTAGATCAAATGCCGATCAAATTAACAAATGGCTTCATTTGGGCAGTTCTATTTAAATATCAATCATCAATATAAGAGAAACTAAAGAAAAAACAGAGCAATTCGAACAAGATCCAACGCAAAAACCGAGGACCGGAAAAGCGAGAAGGTCAACAGAGGTCAGCGTAGCGGCGTAATCCATCAAGATATACCATTACGGAATTTTGCAGAGATAGGCTCGAGTGTGACTTTTGTTTTTATGTAGTACGAGCTATATCCACGACTTCGTCTGCAGGGTATCTAACACTATATTTTCAGAGCCCTTTTCCAGGATACTTTCAAAACCTTTTCCAGGAATTTTTCGGAATTTCTGGGATTTCCGGGATTATGAAATTTTCGGAATTTCTATCCAAATTTGGGGTCTCTCTAATGAGTTTCCGGGGTCTTTACGGGATTTTCGGGATAATAGGTAACCTATAGTGTAATCCAGGTTACAAACTATCTGTAGGTCAGGTATACCAAATATAATGCAAATTGATCGAGCCGTTTTAGCGTGATTGAGTGACAAACATCCAAACACACAAACTTTCAGCTTTATTATATGTAGTAAGATGGAAGGCAAACGAGCACTCAGGCCACCAGGTTACTGATGGTAAGCCATCACTGCGTCTCATGGACACCGAAGTCTTATGATTTCTTATTAAGAAATCATAAGATCTCGAATGTGTTGCCTACCCTGAGGCCTAAGATGGAATGCCTCTGCGCCAGTAACTTCACCGGCTGCCTTAACCCCTTACCGGAACACAACAGTGTGAGCACTGCTATTTGGGAAGATTGGGAAACTTTCGCCTGGCAATGGGACAGCACAAGCACAGGGCGGACACGGCCTATAAAAGCACGATTTCGAACACAATTCGAATGAAGTGTCAATGTTGCGTATAAGGAGTATGAGGACGTCTGTGTGCGTGCGAGGATGTCTGTACACTTGTAAATGCGTGTGTACCAGTACGCGGCCCAATGATTCACTCTCCATCTCCGCACGAAACCAATGACGGTAAGGGCGAGTTGCGCGCCGGCTAGATTCAGGCGGGTGATTCCGTGGCCATTCTATATGTAGTACTATTAAATATTCTGTGGCACAAGTTGAAATAACAATAGTCAAACTCACCTCTATCCTGCTCTGAAGCGCGTCCACCCTCGCCGACAGCGTCGCATTGAGCGCCTCAATCTCCATCTTGAGGTCGTCCTCCCTCTTCACGTTGGCCGTGACGTTGGCCAGCGTCTCGTTGCTGCGCGCGTCCAGCGCTTGGACCAACTTCTTCAGTTCCTCCACCCCGGCCGCGGCCGCCACGGCTTGTTTCCGGGTAGATGTTAACGTGCCGTCGAAGCCTGTGATCTGCGAAGGGAGAAGGAAACTTTAAATATTATTGGGCGGTTAAAAAATAGTAGTAAGTAGGTGATTAGAATGGTATGAGGTACGCAGTATACAGCAGGTTTTTAGGGTTCCGAAGTCCACAAGGAACCCTTATAGTTTCGCCATGTCCGTCCGTCCGTCCGTCTGTCCGCAGTATTGCTCGGAGATGCTTAGTTCTAGAAACCTGTAATTTGGCATGAATATACATATTAGTTATGCTGACAAAGTGGTACAATAAAATTTTGAAATATATTTTTTTATAGGGTACCTCCCCTACTCGTAAAGTGGGGATGTATTTTTTTTTCTTGCCTACCCCATGGTGCGGCATATCGTTGAATAGGTCTTAAAAAAATATTGTGGGTTTGTTGAAACCATTTTTTGATTAAGTGATGCGTTTGTGAAATATTAAGCTTTAAAGTGCTATTTTTTGTTAGAGTCACGTGTCCCCCCCCCCCCCTGCCAGCTAAATGGTGGTATTTGGATGGCTGAAAAAAATCACGGTTATTGCATATATAACGTAGTTGAAAGGAAAACTATCACGGGTAAGTAGGCTGTACAAACTTACGAGTCATAGTCGACCAACTTATGAAATGATTAAAAACGAATGATTTTTCTCGAGCGGCAGGGGCGTCGGGCGGGCACGTCATACCACAGGCTAGCTAGATGCTAATAAGTCTTAGAAAGGTACTGTGGGCAACGTCAACTTCGGAACCCTATAATTTGCGCGTGGCCTGACACGCACTTGGCCGGTTTTTATAATGTAAGAGTAGTACACTGTTATGCAGTTTGGCGAAAATCTAAAATGTATTACCATGTATATTATTTCTGATAAATAAAAAAAAAAAAAAACAGCTTCTATCCGCGTGGAATCCATATCCATATTATTAATATTATAAATGCGAAAGTAACTCTGTCCGTCTGTTACCTCTTAACGCTGATGAAATTTGGCATGAAGATAGTTCGAGTCCCCGGAAAGGACATAGGCTACTTTTTATTCCGAAAAAAGCATAGTTCCCGCGGGAACGCGATAACCGAATTCCACGCGGCCGAAGTCGCGGGCATAAGCTAGTTCGGTTATAAAAGGCATTGCGTTCTTCCGGTATAAAAAGTAACCTATGTCCTTCTTCGGGACGCGAACTATCTCCATACCAAATTTCATCAGTCGATTCTTGCAGTTTAAGCGTGAAGAGATTAACAGACAGACAGAGTTGCTTTAGGATTTATAATATTAGTTTGGATTACCTTTATACCGATGGAGTGAGATAAGTGAAGGGTAACCCACTCAGGGTTAATCGCAAGTGGTTTCAGATTCGTAAAGTGTAACCGAAGTACAAAGAGTAGGTACGTCTTTGAGAAAATTTGTGTGCTGAAATTTCGACTTGCGAGTTTACAATGCGCATTTTTATGGCTCAGCTTCTTCTACGTGGTAACATGAGTGCTGAAGCCTGCATGCACGCTGTACACAATACTTAAAGGGGAACATGGGTCTCCGGATAGCTCTTGTCGCATTAGCGAGCATCGACTTCGGGAGCCAACGAATTTACATCCAAAAAAACCGGCCAATTGCGTGCGCAAAGTATAGGGTTCCGAAGTTGAGGATGCCCATAGTACCTTTCTAAGACTTATTAGCATCTAGCTAGCCTGTGGTATGACGTGCCCGCCCGACGGCCCTGACGCTCGAGAAAAATCATTGGTTTGATAGTTTTCCTTTCAACTGCGTTATACACGGTGGGTCAGAAAATATGGCAAAGATTTAACCCACCGTATCGGCTATCGATTCTAAGTATATTGCATAGGTCTTTAATTTTTTTTGAGTTGGTAAAAAAAAAAAATATGTATATGGGATTGGTTGTGTGAGCGACGCCTGAATCCTATACAAAATATTTTTTTTTACAAACTCAAGAAAAAATAAAGACCTATACAATATACTTAGAATAGATAGCCGATACTGTGGGTTAATTATTTGCCATATTTTCTGACCCACCATGTATATGCCACAACCGTGATTTTTTTCAGCCATCCAAATACCACCATTTAGGTGGCAGGGGTGGGGGGGGGGGGACACTCGACTCTAACAAAAAGTAGCACTTTAAAGCTTATTATTTCACAAACGCTTCACTCACCATATCGCATCACTTAATTGAAAAATGGTTTTAACAGACCCACAATATTTTTTTAAGACCTATTTAACGATATGCCGCATCATGGGGTACGCAAGAAAAATATTACATCCCCACTTTAGTAGGGGAGGTACCCTATAAAAAAAATATATTTTAAAATTTTATTGTACCACTTTGTCAGCATAACTAATATGTATATACATGCCAAATTACAGCTTTCTAGAACTAAGCATCTCCGAGCAATAGTGCGGACAGACGGACGGACGGACATGGCGAAACTATAAGGGTTCCTTGTGGACTTCGGGACCCTAAAAAGGTGAAACTACATATACTTCTTAAGTGGTGCAGTTAGAAAACTTTACGATTTCTGAAATCTGCTCGCTTGTGACCGTCTTGCTGTGTAATGTGGAGTATCTATCTTGTGATTTCTTGCATCATGCATATAAAGAACCTCTTTAGATGCATCGCGCAGCTAACTCGCTGGCAGACTTTAAATCTCGACCCGTTCCAGAAGCTCATTATGATCTGTCTCGACAGCCGAATCGCGCAAACGCGACGTCTAGCACACATGTCCTGTAGATTTACGGATTTACCTGTGACCCAAAGTCTCCGACAGTCCTTTGTAGCTCGGCGATTCTTCTCGGCGTGTCAGCCAGTTTCGGGGCGGCCGCGAGCTGCCCCGATACAGCGGCTAGCTCGCTCGCGGACTTCTCGACCCTTTCGAGCAGCTCTTTGTGTTCCAGCTCGAGTCTCGACAGCCGAATGCTGAGCTCGCTCGCGTTCGCCGCGAGCACGCGAGACGCCGTGTGGCATACTTGCAGTGCATCGTCGACGCTGCCGCTCGTTGTTGATACTGGAAACGAGTGACTGGATTTCAACAATAGTTTAGATGAGCTGTTATTACGGGTATTGGAATATTTAGTCAGTTTAAATGAATAGATAGTGGCGTCGTCAATAGCGTAAAGGTATCACAAAGATAAGTGTTTTGTGGACGTGTATAGGTGACATTAACCTAGCCATGTAGATACAATTAACATTACACAAAGGTTCTTCTGAAACAGTTGGTTCAATTAATTCTGATATTCTGCATAATTTACCCAACTAAAACAGTGTCACTGTTTGACCACAAAGTGAAAAGATTGAAAAACGCCATGTTTTTTCATGTTATCTACCAACCCACTCGATGAACATTTCGTTCGTCGAAATCAGGAGGGTACAATATACATACATACAATTAAACATAGATGCACATAGTTACGATGAATGGCAATTTGGCATACATAGAGAGCCACTAAACACCGGTGGTCTAATAGCCATTAATCTCGTAAGTACTATCCAATAACATAAATTTTAACGTCATGACATGTGAAAAGCATATGTGTATTGTATAGCGTGCGTTCGTTAATGTTTTAACCATCAAACACGACAGTGACTCATTAATCTAAATCCCCGGTTGTAAATAATCTGTGATGCGGATTAGACTTGATAAAGATAGCTACTTCATTTTCATCAAGTATAGCTTTTATTCATGTTTTAATATGTTCCATCAATGGGTAAATAACGCTTCGAACAAATAATATACCCTGGTTTTCCGCTAGGGCCATAGACATAAATAATACTTCGTATGGACCCGGCCTAACGTAGATACATGTCATGTTTCCCCACTTCATTGGTGTCCAATCCAACACCACCACACCGTGACACTAAAGCTGGGTCACATTTTTTCAACAACGAGACGAGTTTTTAGATATTGAGAGACAGTTTCGAAAAAAGTTTTTTTAAAACGCTTATTGCCACGCACGCTCGGTGACAGAACTTTGGATTGGACACCGTGGAAGTGGGGACATATTACGTGTACGTTAGACCGGGTCTATATTATTTACGTCTATGGCTAGGGCAAACAAAATGTTAATATTACCAGTATTTGGATTAGGCAGGTAAAGGAAGAGTACCTACTTTTGAAGGTCACATCCGTATAAATGGTTCGCGGTAAAACAAGTTCGACAAGTAAGACGATCGGATGAATATCATTTGAATATTCTTTTATGACCTGGCGTTTAGGTAAATTGAAAATACTCGTACGATGATTTTCACGACAAACATCGTACTGGAATTAAACATGCAACGGAGGATGTCGGACTTTTATTAAAGTATGGATTCTGAATACTGGATGGAATCAGTTATCGCTTCTAAGCAAGTGTACAGGTTTCTTCTTTTTTGGCATGGAAAAAAAACAAAGAATAAATTGGATTGATTTGCGAAACGCCGATAGGTATCTTTAAAAAAAAAATTACAATATCAGAATCAGGAAAAGTGCGCGCGTTGATTTTCAATTCAGCCAGAAAATTGCATACTAATATTATAAATGCGAAATAACTCAGTAACTCTGTCTGCTAAATCGCGGGCAGAAGCTAGTTCATAATTATTCAAGAAATACACGTAACTATTTTGTTTACATCATTGGACTAAAATACTCTGAAAAGGCTGAAATGAAAAAAATACCGCTCTTTATAAGCAGTGAATCGAAACAGTCGCATACACTGTTCTACAAAAATCGATCGAAGTAAACTACCTTTTAATTATTCACCAGCCCAAGTTGTAGCATAATTTTTTCACGTTTATATTTACTTACCTAAAAGTAGGTCCTTAGATAAAAAATAACTAAGTATCTATAATATACTTAGTTAGTCTAAGTAACTGAAGGTAAAAGTAAGCCACGGTGAATAAGCTACACAACGACATAGAAAACTTGTTCGCGTAGGCGGAAAAATCTCTAGTCGCCCTCGAAGTCTTTAAAAGTACAAGTAACTTGTGACAATGTAAGAGTTCAAATCGATTTAGATAAACACAATTATATTGGACATTACAGATACAAATTACTGGCCATGAGCAATAACTCATAAAGAAAACAGAGTTATAAATAGTGTGGAAGCGTACCTACTCGGCCGTTCGTGTAGGCCATGGAATATTTGGTTGGAGCATTCCAATTGGACAGTGGAATTCGTAGGTCAAGAACGGATATTCCTGCACTGTTTGGTACAGAGAAGTATTTAGCTTTCAGAAATTTATAGAGAGCTCAGATTCAGGAATGGCCTTTCTAAAATTAACATAAGTAAGTAGGTACTAAGTAGGTCTATGAAAATAACTGAGTAAGTAGTGGAAAGGATTCAAAGAGGACGAGTGTATGACGTCGGGAAAGCTGCTTGCTTTTAATTTAATGCTATTTCAATAGGAAGAGGGGATATTTCTAGAT